>OZ038518.1:19519137-19564137 GCA_964036315.1 Acanthosepion esculentum
AGAAGAAGAAGAAGAAGAAGAAGAAGAAGAAGAAGAAGAAGAAGAAGAAGAAGAAGAAGAAGAAGAAGAAGAAGAAGAAGAAGAAGAAGAAGAAGAAGAAGAAGAAGAAGAAGAAGAAGATTTCTGTAGACTCATTGAAAGGATTCCCGGTAGCCCATGCTTTAAAGAAATACAAAAAATTGTACTCACAAGTACAGCCCACACATTACGAAGGGCTTTACGTTTGTAAAATGTGGGTGAGATAATAATAATAATAATAATAATAATAATAATAATAATAATAATAATAATATAGAAGGAGGAGGAGGAAGAAGAAGTGGAGGGGGAAGAACAGGCTGAACAACAAAGAAGAGTTGAAGAAGAAGGAGAACAACAACCAATTTGGTAAAAAGATGAAGAAAGTGAGACGACGATGAAGGAGCGAGATAAGAAGAAGATAATCTGGATACGTTAAGACAAATGATTAAAAACCAATTGTTTTAATTTTATTGAACATCGAAAAACCAGAAGAAAAATTGCAATACAATTAAACAATATTCCTTAAAGTAAAAAAATAAAATAAAATAAATTAGAAAACAGTCCAGACAAGCAACGGCAGATGATCGATTATTGATGGCGCCAAACGTTTGCCGAGTACAACGTCAATCATTTTTTATTACAATTTTTCATTCCTTTTTTTAATACAATAAACGTTATTTCTAGTGTCTACACCTGTTTCAGTTGTCATCCATTTTTAAAAATTTTCTTAAACAGTGAAATAAATAAGAACTGACTAGATTGATGGTGGATTTTATGAAGAGGCATATGCAACCTTTATGGGTTATTTAGTACCAAAGTATGAATATTTTGTATATAACTTTATACTTTCAGGGGTAAGGTATGTTTAAATATATAGTTTGTAGATTTAAAATTTTATTGTTGGAATTTTTTTTAAAAAAGCATTGTTGGTAATTTTTTGATAGAAATTTATTTTTATATTTCTTTAGCGTTGCAATGATTGCCATTTTGCTTTAAAAATGTATTGTTAGTCATTTTAATTTAAAAATGGCCTGTTGATTTTTTGTTTGGGTGGGGGTTCCCTATTACTCAAATCTGGGACCCAAATCTGGGTCAGAGTGTACATGGGAATAAAAGCAGTTAAGAGGGGCTTTCACGAACCTCAAAAGTTCAAGTCGACAAATCAGAGGCCTTGTTGCCGCGTGTAGTTTATCGTCAGACCCAGGACACCTCGGATCGGAGGCCTTGCTGCCGGGTGTAGTTTATCATCATGATCAGGACACCTCCCGATCAGAGGCCTTGCTGCCATACGTAGTTTATCGTTATACCGAGGAATGCCTTTTTGCCGTATGTTGTTTATCGGTATACCGAGGACTCCTCCAGATCAGATGCCTTGCTGCCGTATGTAGTTTATCGTTATACCGAGGAATGCCTTTTTGCCGTATGTTGTTTATCGGTATACCGAGGACTCCTCCAGATCAGATGCCTTGCTGCCGTCTGTAGTTTATCGTTATACCGAGGAATGCCTTTTTGCCGTATGTTGTTTATCGGTATACCGAGGACTCCTTCCGATCAGATGCTTTGCTGCCGTATGTAGTTTATCGTTTTACCCAGGACCCCTCCCCATCAGAGATCTGAGCAACGACGAGGTTTTGGAGAAAATGGAAACAAAAATATTTTTATACAAGGTGTAGGTAATGTAGGTATATATCTGTGAACGGTGATATTTTGTGGGTGGTGAGCAAATGATATATATATTTTATCCACGTATAGAAAATATAATCTTTTTAATATAATTTTTTCTTCCCAAACCATCATTTTCTCGGGGTTAATGAAGACGTTTTTCACAAACCTTAAGTAGTCATATCGCAACAGAGTGAACAAAGCCCACAACAGATATAACACCGAACATTCTATACATTGTAATCAAAAACTCCTACAGAAAGTAGGGAAGGAAAGCGAGAAGAAAGGACTAAGCATCACTGGTAAGAAGACAGAATGTACGGTTATCAGCAAAATGATGATCCCAAAATTCAAATCGGGGCTTAAACGTAGCAGAGACCCTCAAATTATGCAGCCTCCATTAGGGATCGAACTGAGTACTCAGTCGGAATTGATCTAGCGAGACAACTCAAATGGATAAACGATAATCTTTTTACTTCGGTTTAAATGTTTTTATACAAGGTATAGGTAATGTAGGTATATATCTCTGAACGGTGTTATATATAACACCGAACATTCTATACATTGTAATCAAAAACTCCTACAGAAAGTAGGGAAGGAAAGCGAGAAGAAAGGACTAAGCATCACTGGTAAGAAGACAGAATGTACGGTTATCAGCAAAATGATGATCCCAAAATTCAAATCGGGGCTTAAACGTAGCAGAGACCCTCAAATTATGCAGCCTCCATTAGGGATCGAACTGAGTACTCAGTCGGAATTGATCTAGCGAGACAACTCAAATGGATAAACGATAATCTTTTTACTTCGGTTTAAATGTTTTTATACAAGGTATAGGTAATGTAGGTATATATCTCTGAACGGTGTTATTTTGTGGTGAAAGGCAAATGACATAAGAAAACTTATTTTATCCACGTATCGGAAATTAAATTTTTTAATATAAAATTTTACTCTAAAATTTTCGGGGTTAATGACGATAGGTAATCATATCAGGGCTCAACAGAGATAACACAAACCACAAGTAATATAAAACCGAACATTCTATAGAGAACCCTTTTAATCAAACAGAGGGTAGGGAAGGAAAGCGAGAAGAAAGGACTAAGCATCAATTGTAAGAAGAGAGAATGTACGGTTGTTAGCAAAAGGGTGATCCCAGAATTCAAATTACAAATCGGGGATATTAAACTCCAAAAATCTAAAATATATTTGGATGGCCAAAGATGCATCCCAAAAGCTAAGCAGTGTATTAAGAGAGGGAAAAAATTCGCTGGAAACAAAGAAAAGAATACTGAATTGTTACGTGATATTTGTCCACCTATATGCAAGCGAATGCTGCGCAATCTCCTCAAAGATGAAGAAGAGACTTGAAGCAACTGAAATGTGGTTCTACAGAAAGATGCTGAGGATACCATTGACCGAATATGTGAGCAACGACGAGGTTTGGAAGAAAATGAAAACAAAAAATATTTTTATACAAGGAGTAGGTAATGTAGGTATATATCTGCGAAAAGTGTTTTTTCGAGGCTGGGGCAAATGATATAAGAAAAATATTTTATCCACGTATCGAAAATGAAAATTTTTAATATCAAATTTTACTCCAAAAACAAACTTTTTTCTCGGGGTTAATGACGATTGGTAGTCATATTAGGGCTCAACAGAGAGAACACAATCAAGAAATAATATAAAACCGAATATTCTATACGGACCCCTTTTAATTCAAAGACTCCAACAGATGGCAGGGAAGGAAAGCGAGAAAAGACATGATTAAGAATCAATTGTAAAAAGAGAGAATATACGGTTGTTAGCAAAATGGTTATCCTAAAATGCAAATTAAAAACCGGTGCTTAAATGTCGCGCAGAGCCGGAATTATAGAGCCCCCCATTATGGATCAAACTCAATACTCAGTCGGAATTGATCTAGCTAGACAACTCCCTACTCAGTTGGAATTGATCTAGCTAGACAACTCACTAGTCAGTCGGAATTGATCTAGCTAGACAACTCAATACTCAGTCGGAATTGATCTAGCTAGACAACTCCCTACTCAGTTGGAATTGATCTAGCTGGACAACTCCCTACTCAGTTGGAATTGATCTAGCTAGACAACTCAATACTCAGTCAGAATTGATCTAGCTAGACAACTCCCTACTCAGTTGGAATTGATCTAGCTGGACAACTCCCTACTCAGTCGGAATTGATCTAGCTAGACAACTCACTACTCAGTCGGAATTGATCTAGCTGGACAACTCACTACTCAGTCGGAATTGATCTAGCTAGACAACTCCCTACTCAGTTGGAATTGATCTAGCTAGACAACTCACTACTCAGTCGGAATTGATCTAGCTGGACAACTCACTAGTCAGTCGGAATTGATCTAGCTGGACAACTCACTACTCAGTCGGAATTGATCTAGCTGGACAACTCACTACTCAGTTGGAATTGATCTAGCTGGACAACTCACTACTCAGTCGGAATTGATCTAGCTGGACAACTCACTACTCAGTCGGAATTGGTCTAGCTGGACAACTCACTACTCAGTCAGAATTGGTCTAGCTGTACAACTCACTACTCAGTCGGAATTGATCTAACTAGACAACTCACTACTCAGACGGAATTGATCTAGCTGGACAACTCACTACTCAGTCGGAATTGATCTAGCTAGACAACTCACTACTCAGTCGGAATTGATCTAGCTAGACAACTCACTGCTCAGTCGGAATTGATCTAGCTGGACAACTCACTAGTCAGTCGGAATTGATCTAGCTGGACAACTCCCTACTCAGTTGGAATTGATCTAGCTAGACAACTCACTGCTCAGTCGGAATTGATCTAGCTGGACAACTCACTACTCAGTCGGAATTGATCTAGCTGGACAACTCACTGCTCAGTCGGAATTGATCTAGCTAGACAACTCACTGCTCAGTCGGAATTGATCTAGCTAGACAACTCACTACTCAGTCGGAATTGATCTAGCTAGACAACTCACTGCTCAGTCGGAATTGATCTAGCTGGACAACTCACTAGTCAGTCGGAATTGATCTAGCTGGACAACTCCCTACTCAGTTGGAATTGATCTAGCTAGACAACTCACTGCTCAGTCGGAATTGATCTAGCTAGACAACTCACTACTCAGTCGGAATTGATCTAGCTGGACAACTCAATACTCAGTCGGAATTGATCTAGCTGGACAACTCACTACTCAGTCGGAATTGATCTAGCTGGACAACTCCCTACTCAGTTGGAATTGATCTAGCTAGACAACTCACTACTCAGTCGGAATTGATCTAGCTGGACAACTCAATACTCAGTCGGAATTGATCTAGCTGGACAACTCACTACTCAGTCGGAATTGGTCTAGCTGGACAACTCACTACTCAGTCGGAATTGATCTAGCTAGACAACTCACTGCTCAGTCGGAATTGATCTAGCTGGACAACTCACTAGTCAGTCGGAATTGATCTAGCTGGACAACTCCCTACTCAGTTGGAATTGATCTAGCTGGACAACTCACTACTCAGTCGGAATTGATCTAGCTGGACAACTCAATACTCAGTCGGAATTGATCTAGCTAGACAACTCCCTACTCAGTTGGAATTGATCTAGCTGGACAACTCACTACTCAGTCGGAATTGATCTAGCTGGACAACTCCCTACTCAGTTGGAATTGATCTAGCTGGACAACTCACTAGTCAGTCGGAATTGATCTAGCTGGACAACTCAATACTCAGTCGGAATTGATCTAGCTGGACAACTCACTAGTCAGTCGGAATTGATCTAGCTAGACAACTCACTACTCAGTTGGAATTGATCTAGCTAGACAACTCCCTACTCAGTTGGAATTGATCTAGCTGGACAACTCACTAGTCAGTCGGAATTGATCTAGCTGTACAACTCCCTACTCAGTTGGAATTGATCTAGCTGGACAACTCACTACTCAGTCGGAATTGATCTAGCTGGACAACTCACTACTCAGTCGGAATTGGTCTAGCTGGACAACTCACTACTCAGTCGGAATTGATCTAGCTAGACAACTCACTGCTCAGTCGGAATTGATCTAGCTGGACAACTCACTAGTCAGTCGGAATTGATCTAGCTGGACAACTCACTACTCAGTCGGAATTGATCTAGCTGGACAACTCAATACTCAGTCGGAATTGATCTAGCTGGACAACTCACTAGTCAGTCGGAATTGATCTAGCTGGACAACTCCCTACTCAGTCGGAATTGATCTAGCTAGACAACTCCCTACTCAGTTGGAATTGATCTAGCTAGACAACTCAATACTCAGTCGGAATTGATCTAGCTAGACAACTCCCTACTCAGTTGGAATTGATCTAGCTGGACAACTCCCTACTCAGTTGGAATTGATCTAGCTAGACAACTCAATACTCAGTCGGAATTGATCTAGCTAGACAACTCCCTACTCAGTTGGAATTGATCTAGCTGGACAACTCACTACTCAGTCGGAATTGATCTAGCTGGACAACTCCCTACTCAGTTGGAATTGATCTAGCTGGACAACTCACTAGTCAGTCGGAATTGATCTAGCTGGACAACTCAATACTCAGTCGGAATTGATCTAGCTGGACAACTCACTAGTCAGTCGGAATTGATCTAGCTAGACAACTCACTACTCAGTTGGAATTGATCTAGCTAGACAACTCCCTACTCAGTTGGAATTGATCTAGCTGGACAACTCACTAGTCAGTCGGAATTGATCTAGCTGTACAACTCCCTACTCAGTTGGAATTGATCTAGCTGGACAACTCACTACTCAGTCGGAATTGATCTAGCTGGACAACTCACTACTCAGTCGGAATTGGTCTAGCTGGACAACTCACTACTCAGTCGGAATTGATCTAGCTAGACAACTCACTGCTCAGTCGGAATTGATCTAGCTGGACAACTCACTAGTCAGTCGGAATTGATCTAGCTGGACAACTCACTACTCAGTCGGAATTGATCTAACTAGACAACTCACTACTCAGACGGAATTGATCTAGCTGGACAACTCACTACTCAGTCGGAATTGATCTAGCTAGACAACTCACTACTCAGTCGGAATTGATCTAGCTAGACAACTCACTGCTCAGTCGGAATTGATCTAGCTGGACAACTCACTAGTCAGTCGGAATTGATCTAGCTGGACAACTCCCTACTCAGTTGGAATTGATCTAGCTAGACAACTCACTGCTCAGTCGGAATTGATCTAGCTGGACAACTCACTACTCAGTCGGAATTGATCTAGCTGGACAACTCACTGCTCAGTCGGAATTGATCTAGCTAGACAACTCACTGCTCAGTCGGAATTGATCTAGCTAGACAACTCACTACTCAGTCGGAATTGATCTAGCTAGACAACTCACTGCTCAGTCGGAATTGATCTAGCTGGACAACTCACTAGTCAGTCGGAATTGATCTAGCTGGACAACTCCCTACTCAGTTGGAATTGATCTAGCTAGACAACTCACTGCTCAGTCGGAATTGATCTAGCTAGACAACTCACTACTCAGTCGGAATTGATCTAGCTGGACAACTCAATACTCAGTCGGAATTGATCTAGCTGGACAACTCACTACTCAGTCGGAATTGATCTAGCTGGACAACTCCCTACTCAGTTGGAATTGATCTAGCTAGACAACTCACTACTCAGTCGGAATTGATCTAGCTGGACAACTCAATACTCAGTCGGAATTGATCTAGCTGGACAACTCACTACTCAGTCGGAATTGGTCTAGCTGGACAACTCACTACTCAGTCGGAATTGATCTAGCTAGACAACTCACTGCTCAGTCGGAATTGATCTAGCTGGACAACTCACTAGTCAGTCGGAATTGATCTAGCTGGACAACTCCCTACTCAGTTGGAATTGATCTAGCTGGACAACTCACTACTCAGTCGGAATTGATCTAGCTGGACAACTCAATACTCAGTCGGAATTGATCTAGCTAGACAACTCCCTACTCAGTTGGAATTGATCTAGCTGGACAACTCACTACTCAGTCGGAATTGATCTAGCTGGACAACTCCCTACTCAGTTGGAATTGATCTAGCTGGACAACTCACTAGTCAGTCGGAATTGATCTAGCTGGACAACTCAATACTCAGTCGGAATTGATCTAGCTGGACAACTCACTAGTCAGTCGGAATTGATCTAGCTAGACAACTCACTACTCAGTTGGAATTGATCTAGCTAGACAACTCCCTACTCAGTTGGAATTGATCTAGCTGGACAACTCACTAGTCAGTCGGAATTGATCTAGCTGTACAACTCCCTACTCAGTTGGAATTGATCTAGCTGGACAACTCACTACTCAGTCGGAATTGATCTAGCTGGACAACTCACTACTCAGTCGGAATTGGTCTAGCTGGACAACTCACTACTCAGTCGGAATTGATCTAGCTAGACAACTCACTGCTCAGTCGGAATTGATCTAGCTGGACAACTCACTAGTCAGTCGGAATTGATCTAGCTGGACAACTCACTACTCAGTCGGAATTGATCTAGCTGGACAACTCAATACTCAGTCGGAATTGATCTAGCTGGACAACTCACTAGTCAGTCGGAATTGATCTAGCTGGACAACTCCCTACTCAGTCGGAATTGATCTAGCTAGACAACTCCCTACTCAGTTGGAATTGATCTAGCTAGACAACTCAATACTCAGTCGGAATTGATCTAGCTAGACAACTCCCTACTCAGTTGGAATTGATCTAGCTGGACAACTCCCTACTCAGTTGGAATTGATCTAGCTAGACAACTCAATACTCAGTCGGAATTGATCTAGCTAGACAACTCCCTACTCAGTTGGAATTGATCTAGCTGGACAACTCCCTACTCAGTTGGAATTGATCTAGCTAGACAACTCAATACTCAGTCGGAATTGATCTAGCTGGACAACTCACTAGTCAGTCGGAATTGATCTAGCTAGACAACTCACTACTCAGTTGGAATTGATCTAGCTAGACAACTCCCTACTCAGTTGGAATTGATCTAGCTAGACAACTCAATACTCAGTCGGAATTGATCTAGCTGGACAACTCACTAGTCAGTCGGAATTGATCTAGCTGGACAACTCAATACTCAGTCGGAATTGATCTAGCTAGACAACTCCCTACTCAGTTGGAATTGATCTAGCTGGACAACTCACTACTCAGTCGGAATTGATCTAGCTGGACAACTCACTACTCAGTCGGAATTGGTCTAGCTGGACAACTCACTACTCAGTCAGAATTGGTCTAGCTGTACAACTCACTACTCAGTCGGAATTGATCTAACTAGACAACTCACTACTCAGACGGAATTGATCTAGCTGGACAACTCACTACTCAGTCGGAATTGATCTAGCTAGACAACTCACTACTCAGTCGGAATTGATCTAGCTAGACAACTCACTGCTCAGTCGGAATTGATCTAGCTGGACAACTCACTAGTCAGTCGGAATTGATCTAGCTGGACAACTCTCTACTCAGTCGGAATTGATCTAGCTAGACAACTCACTGCTCAGTCGGAATTGATCTAGCTGGACAACTCACTAGTCAGTCGGAATTGATCTAGCTGGACAACTCCCTACTCAGTTGGAATTGATCTAGCTAGACAACTCACTGCTCAGTCGGAATTGATCTAGCTAGACAACTCACTACTCAGTCGGAATTGATCTAGCTGGACAACTCAATACTCAGTCGGAATTGATCTAGCTGGACAAATCACTACTCAGTCGGAATTGATCTAGCTGGACAACTCCCTACTCAGTTGGAATTGATCTAGCTAGACAACTCACTACTCAGTCGGAATTGATCTAGCTGGACAACTCACTACTCAGTCGGAATTGATCTAGCTGGACAACTCACTACTCAGTCGGAATTGATCTAGCTAGACAACTCACTACTCAGTCGGAATTGATCTAGCTAGACAACTCACTGCTCAGTCGGAATTGATCTAGCTGGACAACTCACTAGTCAGTCGGAATTGATCTAGCTGGACAACTCCCTACTCAGTTGGAATTGATCTAGCTAGACAACTCACTACTCAGTCGGAATTGATCTAGCTGGACAACTCAATACTCAGTCGGAATTGATCTAGCTAGACAACTCCCTACTCAGTTGGAATTGATCTAGCTGGACAACTCACTACTCAGTCGGAATTGATCTAGCTGGACAACTCCCTACTCAGTTGGAATTGATCTAGCTGGACAACTCACTAGTCAGTCGGAATTGATCTAGCTGGACAACTCAATACTCAGTCGGAATTGATCTAGCTGGACAACTCACTAGTCAGTCGGAATTGATCTAGCTAGACAACTCACTACTCAGTTGGAATTGATCTAGCTAGACAACTCCCTACTCAGTTGGAATTGATCTAGCTGGACAACTCACTAGTCAGTCGGAATTGATCTAGCTGTACAACTCCCTACTCAGTCGGAATTGATCTAGCTGGACAACTCACTACTCAGTCGGAATTGATCTAGCTGGACAACTCACTACTCAGTCGGAATTGGTCTAGCTGGACAACTCACTACTCAGTCGGAATTGATCTAGCTAGACAACTCACTGCTCAGTCGGAATTGATCTAGCTGGACAACTCACTAGTCAGTCGGAATTGATCTAGCTGGACAACTCACTACTCAGTCGTAATTGATCTAGCTGGGCAACTCAATACTCAGTCGGAATTGATCTAGCTGGACAACTCACTAGTCAGTCGGAATTGATCTAGCTGGACAACTCCCTACTCAGTCGGAATTGATCTAGCTAGACAACTCCCTACTCAGTTGGAATTGATCTAGCTAGACAACTCAATACTCAGTCGGAATTGATCTAGCTAGACAACTCCCTACTCAGTTGGAATTGATCTAGCTGGAAAACTCACTACTCAGTTGGAATTGATCTAGCTAGACAACTCAATACTCAGTCGGAATTGATCTAGCTAGACAACTCCCTACTCAGTTGGAATTGATCTAGCTGGACAACTCACTACTCAGTCGGAATTGATCTAGCTGGACAACTCCCTACTCAGTTGGAATTGATCTAGCTGGACAACTCACTAGTCAGTCGGAATTGATCTAGCTGGACAACTCAATACTCAGTCGGAATTGATCTAGCTGGACAACTCACTAGTCAGTCGGAATTGATCTAGCTAGACAACTCACTACTCAGTTGGAATTGATCTAGCTAGACAACTCCCTACTCAGTTGGAATTGATCTAGCTGGACAACTCACTAGTCAGTCGGAATTGATCTAGCTGTACAACTCCCTACTCAGTTGGAATTGATCTAGCTGGACAACTCACTACTCAGTCGGAATTGATCTAGCTGGACAACTCACTACTCAGTCGGAATTGGTCTAGCTGGACAACTCACTACTCAGTCGGAATTGATCTAGCTAGACAACTCACTGCTCAGTCGGAATTGATCTAGCTGGACAACTCACTAGTCAGTCGGAATTGATCTAGCTGGACAACTCACTACTCAGTCGGAATTGATCTAGCTGGACAACTCAATACTCAGTCGGAATTGATCTAGCTGGACAACTCACTAGTCAGTCGGAATTGATCTAGCTGGACAACTCCCTACTCAGTCGGAATTGATCTAGCTAGACAACTCCCTACTCAGTTGGAATTGATCTAGCTAGACAACTCAATACTCAGTCGGAATTGATCTAGCTAGACAACTCCCTACTCAGTTGGAATTGATCTAGCTGGACAACTCCCTACTCAGTTGGAATTGATCTAGCTAGACAACTCAATACTCAGTCGGAATTGATCTAGCTAGACAACTCCCTACGCAGTTGGAATTGATCTAGCTGGACAACTCCCTACTCAGTTGGAATTGATCTAGCTAGACAACTCAATACTCAGTCGGAATTGATCTAGCTGGACAACTCACTAGTCAGTCGGAATTGATCTAGCTAGACAACTCACTACTCAGTTGGAATTGATCTAGCTAGACAACTCCCTACTCAGTTGGAATTGATCTAGCTAGACAACTCAATACTCAGTCGGAATTGATCTAGCTGGACAACTCACTAGTCAGTCGGAATTGATCTAGCTGGACAACTCAATACTCAGTCGGAATTGATCTAGCTAGACAACTCCCTACTCAGTTGGAATTGATCTAGCTGGACAACTCACTACTCAGTCGGAATTGATCTAGCTGGACAACTCACTACTCAGTCGGAATTGGTCTAGCTGGACAACTCACTACTCAGTCAGAATTGGTCTAGCTGTACAACTCACTACTCAGTCGGAATTGATCTAACTAGACAACTCACTACTCAGACGGAATTGATCTAGCTGGACAACTCACTACTCAGTCGGAATTGATCTAGCTAGACAACTCACTACTCAGTCGGAATTGATCTAGCTAGACAACTCACTGCTCAGTCGGAATTGATCTAGCTGGACAACTCACTAGTCAGTCGGAATTGATCTAGCTGGACAACTCCCTACTCAGTTGGAATTGATCTAGCTAGACAACTCACTACTCAGTCGGAATTGGTCTAGCTGGACAACTCACTACTCAGTCAGAATTGGTCTAGCTGTACAACTCACTACTCAGTCGGAATTGATCTAACTAGACAACTCACTACTCAGACGGAATTGATCTAGCTGGACAACTCACTGCTCAGTCGGAATTGATCTAGCTGGACAACTCACTAGTCAGTCGGAATTGATCTAGCTGGACAACTCCCTACTCAGTTGGAATTGATCTAGCTAGACAACTCACTACTCAGTCGGAATTGATCTAGCTAGACAACTCAATACTCAGTCGGAATTGATCTAGCTAGACAACTCCCTACTCAGTTGGAATTGATCTAGCTGGACAACTCACTACTCAGTCGGAATTGATCTAGCTGGACAACTCACTACTCAGTCGGAATTGGTCTAGCTGGACAACTCACTACTCAGTCAGAATTGGTCTAGCTGTACAACTCACTACTCAGTCGGAATTGATCTAGCTTGACAACTCACTAGTCAGTCGGAATTGATCTAGCTAGACAACTCCCTACTCAGTTGGAATTGATCTAGCTGGACAACTCACTACTCAGTCGGAATTGATCTAGCTGGACAACTCACTACTCAGTCGGAATTGATCTAGCTGGACAACTCACTACTCAGTCAGAATTGGTCTAGCTGTACAACTCACTACTCAGTCGGAATTGATCTAACTAGACAACTCACTACTCAGTCGGAATTGATCTAGCTAGACAACTCACTGCTCAGTCGGAATTGATCTAGCTGGACAACTCACTAGTCAGTCGGAATTGATCTAGCTGGACAACTCCCTACTCAGTTGGAATTGATCTAGCTAGACAACTCACTGCTCAGTCGGAATTGATCTAGCTAGACAACTCACTACTCAGTCGGAATTGATCTAGCTGGACAACTCAATACTCAGTCGGAATTGATCTAGCTGGACAAATCACTACTCAGTCGGAATTGATCTAGCTGGACAACTCCCTACTCAGTTGGAATTGATCTAGCTAGACAACTCACTACTCAGTCGGAATTGATCTAGCTGGACAACTCACTACTCAGTCGGAATTGATCTAGCTGGACAACTCACTACTCAGTCGGAATTGATCTAGCTAGACAACTCACTACTCAGTCGGAATTGATCTAGCTAGACAACTCACTGCTCAGTCGGAATTGATCTAGCTGGACAACTCACTAGTCAGTCGGAATTGATCTAGCTGGACAACTCCCTACTCAGTTGGAATTGATCTAGCTAGACAACTCACTACTCAGTCGGAATTGATCTAGCTGGACAACTCAATACTCAGTCGGAATTGATCTAGCTAGACAACTCCCTACTCAGTTGGAATTGATCTAGCTGGACAACTCACTACTCAGTCGGAATTGATCTAGCTGGACAACTCCCTACTCAGTTGGAATTGATCTAGCTGGACAACTCACTAGTCAGTCGGAATTGATCTAGCTGGACAACTCAATACTCAGTCGGAATTGATCTAGCTGGACAACTCACTAGTCAGTCGGAATTGATCTAGCTAGACAACTCACTACTCAGTTGGAATTGATCTAGCTAGACAACTCCCTACTCAGTTGGAATTGATCTAGCTGGACAACTCACTAGTCAGTCGGAATTGATCTAGCTGTACAACTCCCTACTCAGTCGGAATTGATCTAGCTGGACAACTCACTACTCAGTCGGAATTGATCTAGCTGGACAACTCACTACTCAGTCGGAATTGGTCTAGCTGGACAACTCACTACTCAGTCGGAATTGATCTAGCTAGACAACTCACTGCTCAGTCGGAATTGATCTAGCTGGACAACTCACTAGTCAGTCGGAATTGATCTAGCTGGACAACTCACTACTCAGTCGTAATTGATCTAGCTGGGCAACTCAATACTCAGTCGGAATTGATCTAGCTGGACAACTCACTAGTCAGTCGGAATTGATCTAGCTGGACAACTCCCTACTCAGTCGGAATTGATCTAGCTAGACAACTCCCTACTCAGTTGGAATTGATCTAGCTAGACAACTCAATACTCAGTCGGAATTGATCTAGCTAGACAACTCCCTACTCAGTTGGAATTGATCTAGCTGGAAAACTCACTACTCAGTTGGAATTGATCTAGCTAGACAACTCAATACTCAGTCGGAATTGATCTAGCTAGACAACTCCCTACTCAGTTGGAATTGATCTAGCTGGACAACTCACTACTCAGTCGGAATTGATCTAGCTGGACAACTCCCTACTCAGTTGGAATTGATCTAGCTGGACAACTCACTAGTCAGTCGGAATTGATCTAGCTGGACAACTCAATACTCAGTCGGAATTGATCTAGCTGGACAACTCACTAGTCAGTCGGAATTGATCTAGCTAGACAACTCACTACTCAGTTGGAATTGATCTAGCTAGACAACTCCCTACTCAGTTGGAATTGATCTAGCTGGACAACTCACTAGTCAGTCGGAATTGATCTAGCTGTACAACTCCCTACTCAGTTGGAATTGATCTAGCTGGACAACTCACTACTCAGTCGGAATTGATCTAGCTGGACAACTCACTACTCAGTCGGAATTGGTCTAGCTGGACAACTCACTACTCAGTCGGAATTGATCTAGCTAGACAACTCACTGCTCAGTCGGAATTGATCTAGCTGGACAACTCACTAGTCAGTCGGAATTGATCTAGCTGGACAACTCACTACTCAGTCGGAATTGATCTAGCTGGACAACTCAATACTCAGTCGGAATTGATCTAGCTGGACAACTCACTAGTCAGTCGGAATTGATCTAGCTGGACAACTCCCTACTCAGTCGGAATTGATCTAGCTAGACAACTCCCTACTCAGTTGGAATTGATCTAGCTAGACAACTCAATACTCAGTCGGAATTGATCTAGCTAGACAACTCCCTACTCAGTTGGAATTGATCTAGCTGGACAACTCCCTACTCAGTTGGAATTGATCTAGCTAGACAACTCAATACTCAGTCGGAATTGATCTAGCTAGACAACTCCCTACGCAGTTGGAATTGATCTAGCTGGACAACTCCCTACTCAGTTGGAATTGATCTAGCTAGACAACTCAATACTCAGTCGGAATTGATCTAGCTGGACAACTCACTAGTCAGTCGGAATTGATCTAGCTAGACAACTCACTACTCAGTTGGAATTGATCTAGCTAGACAACTCCCTACTCAGTTGGAATTGATCTAGCTAGACAACTCAATACTCAGTCGGAATTGATCTAGCTGGACAACTCACTAGTCAGTCGGAATTGATCTAGCTGGACAACTCAATACTCAGTCGGAATTGATCTAGCTAGACAACTCCCTACTCAGTTGGAATTGATCTAGCTGGACAACTCACTACTCAGTCGGAATTGATCTAGCTGGACAACTCACTACTCAGTCGGAATTGGTCTAGCTGGACAACTCACTACTCAGTCAGAATTGGTCTAGCTGTACAACTCACTACTCAGTCGGAATTGATCTAACTAGACAACTCACTACTCAGACGGAATTGATCTAGCTGGACAACTCACTACTCAGTCGGAATTGATCTAGCTAGACAACTCACTACTCAGTCGGAATTGATCTAGCTAGACAACTCACTGCTCAGTCGGAATTGATCTAGCTGGACAACTCACTAGTCAGTCGGAATTGATCTAGCTGGACAACTCCCTACTCAGTTGGAATTGATCTAGCTAGACAACTCACTACTCAGTCGGAATTGGTCTAGCTGGACAACTCACTACTCAGTCAGAATTGGTCTAGCTGTACAACTCACTACTCAGTCGGAATTGATCTAACTAGACAACTCACTACTCAGACGGAATTGATCTAGCTGGACAACTCACTGCTCAGTCGGAATTGATCTAGCTGGACTACTCACTAGTCAGTCGGAATTGATCTAGCTGGACAACTCCCTACTCAGTTGGAATTGATCTAGCTAGACAACTCACTACTCAGTCGGAATTGATCTAGCTAGACAACTCAATACTCAGTCGGAATTGATCTAGCTAGACAACTCCCTACTCAGTTGGAATTGATCTAGCTGGACAACTCACTACTCAGTCGGAATTGATCTAGCTGGACAACTCACTACTCAGTCGGAATTGGTCTAGCTGGACAACTCACTACTCAGTCAGAATTGGTCTAGCTGTACAACTCACTACTCAGTCGGAATTGATCTAGCTTGACAACTCACTAGTCAGTCGGAATTGATCTAGCTAGACAACTCCCTACTCAGTTGGAATTGATCTAGCTGGACAACTCACTACTCAGTCGGAATTGATCTAGCTGGACAACTCACTACTCAGTCGGAATTGATCTAGCTGGACAACTCACTACTCAGTCAGAATTGGTCTAGCTGTACAACTCACTACTCAGTCGGAATTGATCTAACTAGACAACTCACTACTCAGTCGGAATTGATCTAGCTAGACAACTCACTGCTCAGTCGGAATTGATCTAGCTGGACAACTCACTAGTCAGTCGGAATTGATCTAGCTGGACAACTCCCTACTCAGTTGGAATTGATCTAGCTAGACAACTCACTGCTCAGTCGGAATTGATCTAGCTAGACAACTCACTACTCAGTCGGAATTGATCTAGCTGGACAACTCACTACTCAGTCGGAATTGATCTAGCTGGACAACTCACTACTCAGTCGGAATTGGTCTAGCTGGACAACTCACTACTCAGTCGGAATTGATCTAGCTAGACAACTCACTGCTCAGTCGGAATTGATCTAGCTGGACAACTCACTAGTCAGTCGGAATTGATCTAGCTGGACAACTCACTACTCAGTCGGAATTGATCTAGCTGGACAACTCAATACTCAGTCGGAATTGATCTAGCTGGACAACTCACTAGTCAGTCGGAATTGATCTAGCTGGACAACTCCCTACTCAGTCGGAATTGATCTAGCTAGACAACTCCCTACTCAGTTGGAATTGATCTAGCTAGACAACTCAATACTCAGTCGGAATTGATCTAGCTGGACAACTCCCTACTCAGTTGGAATTGATCTAGCTAGACAACTCAATACTCAGTCGGAATTGATCTAGCTAGACAACTCCCTACGCAGTTGGAATTGATCTAGCTGGACAACTCCCTACTCAGTTGGAATTGATCTAGCTAGACAACTCAATACTCAGTCGGAATTGATCTAGCTGGACAACTCACTAGTCAGTCGGAATTGATCTAGCTAGACAACTCACTACTCAGTTGGAATTGATCTAGCTAGACAACTCCCTACTCAGTTGGAATTGATCTAGCTAGACAACTCAATACTCAGTCGGAATTGATCTAGCTGGACAACTCACTAGTCAGTCGGAATTGATCTAGCTGGACAACTCAATACTCAGTCGGAATTGATCTAGCTAGACAACTCCCTACTCAGTTGGAATTGATCTAGCTGGACAACTCACTACTCAGTCGGAATTGATCTAGCTGGACAACTCACTACTCAGTCGGAATTGGTCTAGCTGGACAACTCACTACTCAGTCAGAATTGGTCTAGCTGTACAACTCACTACTCAGTCGGAATTGATCTAACTAGACAACTCACTACTCAGACGGAATTGATCTAGCTGGACAACTCACTACTCAGTCGGAATTGATCTAGCTAGACAACTCACTACTCAGTCGGAATTGATCTAGCTAGACAACTCACTGCTCAGTCGGAATTGATCTAGCTGGACAACTCACTAGTCAGTCGGAATTGATCTAGCTGGACAACTCCCTACTCAGTTGGAATTGATCTAGCTAGACAACTCACTACTCAGTCGGAATTGGTCTAGCTGGACAACTCACTACTCAGTCAGAATTGGTCTAGCTGTACAACTCACTACTCAGTCGGAATTGATCTAACTAGACAACTCACTACTCAGACGGAATTGATCTAGCTGGACAACTCACTGCTCAGTCGGAATTGATCTAGCTGGACAACTCACTAGTCAGTCGGAATTGATCTAGCTGGACAACTCCCTACTCAGTTGGAATTGATCTAGCTAGACAACTCACTACTCAGTCGGAATTGATCTAGCTAGACAACTCAATACTCAGTCGGAATTGATCTAGCTAGACAACTCCCTACTCAGTTGGAATTGATCTAGCTGGACAACTCACTACTCAGTCGGAATTGATCTAGCTGGACAACTCACTACTCAGTCGGAATTGGTCTAGCTGGACAACTCACTACTCAGTCAGAATTGGTCTAGCTGTACAACTCACTACTCAGTCGGAATTGATCTAGCTTGACAACTCACTAGTCAGTCGGAATTGATCTAGCTAGACAACTCCCTACTCAGTTGGAATTGATCTAGCTGGACAACTCACTACTCAGTCGGAATTGATCTAGCTGGACAACTCACTACTCAGTCGGAATTGATCTAGCTGGACAACTCACTACTCAGTCAGAATTGGTCTAGCTGTACAACTCACTACTCAGTCGGAATTGATCTAACTAGACAACTCACTACTCAGTCGGAATTGATCTAGCTAGACAACTCACTGCTCAGTCGGAATTGATCTAGCTGGACAACTCACTAGTCAGTCGGAATTGATCTAGCTGGACAACTCCCTACTCAGTTGGAATTGATCTAGCTAGACAACTCACTGCTCAGTCGGAATTGATCTAGCTAGACAACTCACTACTCAGTCGGAATTGATCTAGCTGGACAACTCAATACTCAGTCGGAATTGATCTAGCTGGACAACTCACTACTCAGTCGGAATTGATCTAGCTGGACAACTCCCTACTCAGTTGGAATTGATCTAGCTAGACAACTCACTACTCAGTCGGAATTGATCTAGCTGGACAACTCACTACTCAGTCGGAATTGATCTAGCTGGACAACTCACTACTCAGTCGGAATTGATCTAGCTAGACAACTCACTACTCAGTCGGAATTGATCTAGCTAGACAACTCACTGCTCAGTCGGAATTGATCTAGCTGGACAACTCACTAGTCAGTCGGAATTGATCTAGCTGGACAACTCCCTACTCAGTTGGAATTGATCTAGCTAGACAACTCACTACTCAGTCGGAATTGATCTAGCTGGACAACTCAATACTCAGTCGGAATTGATCTAGCTGGACAACTCACTACTCAGTCGGAATTGATCTAGCTGGACAACTCCCTACTCAGTTGGAATTGATCTAGCTAGACAACTCACTACTCAGTCGGAATTGATCTAGCTGGACAACTCAATACTCAGTCGGAATTGATCTAGCTGGACAACTCACTACTCAGTCGGAATTGGTCTAGCTGGACAACTCACTACTCAGTCGGAATTGATCTAGCTAGACAACTCACTGCTCAGTCGGAATTGATCTAGCTGGACAACTCACTAGTCAGTCGGAATTGATCTAGCTGGACAACTCCCTACTCAGTTGGAATTGATCTAGCTGGACAACTCACTACTCAGTCGGAATTGATCTAGCTGGACAACTCAATACTCAGTCGGAATTGATCTAGCTAGACAACTCCCTACTCAGTTGGAATTGATCTAGCTGGACAACTCACTACTCAGACGGAATTGATCTAGCTGGACAACTCACTACTCAGTCGGAATTGATCTAGCTAGACAACTCACTACTCAGTCGGAATTGATCTATCTAGACAACTCACTGCTCAGTCGGAATTGATCTAGCTGGACAACTCACTAGTCAGTCGGAATTGATCTAGCTGGACAACTCCCTACTCAGTTGGAATTGATCTAGCTAGACAACTCACTGCTCAGTCGGAATTGATCTAGCTGGACAACTCACTACTCAGTCGGAATTGATCTAGCTGGACAACTCACTGCTCAGTCGGAATTGATCTAGCTAGACAACTCACTGCTCAGTCGGAATTGATCTAGCTAGACAACTCACTACTCAGTCGGAATTGATCTAGCTAGACAACTCACTGCTCAGTCGGAATTGATCTAGCTGGACAACTCACTAGTCAGTCGGAATTGATCTAGCTGGACAACTCCCTACTCAGTTGGAATTGATCTAGCTAGACAACTCACTGCTCAGTCGGAATTGATCTAGCTAGACAACTCACTACTCAGTCGGAATTGATCTAGCTGGACAACTCAATACTCAGTCGGAATTGATCTAGCTGGACAACTCAATACTCAGTCGGAATTGATCTAGCTGGACAACTCACTAGTCAGTCGGAATTGATCTAGCTGGACAACTCCCTACTCAGTCGGAATTGATCTAGCTAGACAACTCCCTACTCAGTTGGAATTGATCTAGCTAGACAACTCAATACTCAGTCGGAATTGATCTAGCTAGACAACTCCCTACTCAGTTGGAATTGATCTAGCTGGACAACTCCCTACTCAGTTGGAATTGATCTAGCTTGACAACTCAATACTCAGTCGGAATTGATCTAGCTAGACAACTCCCTACTCAGTTGGAATTGATCTAGCTGGACAACTCCCTACTCAGTTGGAATTGATCTAGCTAGACAACTCAATACTCAGTCGGAATTGATCTAGCTGGACAACTCACTAGTCAGTCGGAATTGATCTAGCTAGACAACTCACTACTCAGCTGGAATTGATCTAGCTAGACAACTCCCTACTCAGTTGGAATTGATCTAGCTAGACAACTCAATACTCAGTCGGAATTGATCTAGCTGGACAACTCACTAGTCACTCGGAATTGATCTAGCTGGACAACTCAATACTCAGTCGGAATTGATCTAGCTAGACAACTCCCTACTCAGTTGGAATTGATCTAGCTGGACAACTCACTACTCAGTCGGAATTGATCTTGCTGGACAACTCACTACTCAGTCGGAATTGGTCTAGCTGGACAACTCACTACTCAGTCAGAATTGGTCTAGCTGTACAACTCACTACTCAGTCGGAATTGATCTAACTAGACAACTCACTACTCAGACGGAATTGATCTAGCTGGACAACTCACTACTCAGTCGGAATTGATCTAGCTAGACAACTCACTACTCAGTCGGAATTGATCTAGCTAGACAACTCACTGCTCAGTCGGAATTGATCTAGCTGGACAACTCACTAGTCAGTCGGAATTGATCTAGCTGGACAACTCCCTACTCAGTTGGAATTGATCTAGCTAGACAACTCACTACTCAGTCAGAATTGGTCTAGCTGTACAACTCACTACTCAGTCGGAATTGATCTAACTAGACAACTCACTACTCAGACGGAATTGATCTAGCTGGACAACTCACTGCTCAGTCGGAATTGATCTAGCTGGACAACTCACTAGTCAGTCGGAATTGATCTAGCTGGACAACTCCCTACTCAGTTGGAATTGATCTAGCTAGACAACTCACTACTCAGTCGGAATTGATCTAGCTAGACAACTCAATACTCAGTCGGAATTGATCTAGCTAGACAACTCCCTACTCAGTTGGAATTGATCTAGCTGGACAACTCACTACTCAGTCGGAATTGATCTAGCTGGACAACTCACTACTCAGTCGGAATTGGTCTAGCTGGACAACTCACTACTCAGTCAGAATTGGTCTAGCTGTACAACTCACTACTCAGTCGGAATTGATCTAGCTTGACAACTCACTAGTCAGTCGGAATTGATCTAGCTAGACAACTCCCTACTCAGTTGGAATTGATCTAGCTGGACAACTCACTACTCAGTCGGAATTGATCTAGCTGGACAACTCACTACTCAGTCGGAATTGATCTAGCTGGACAACTCACTACTCAGTCAGAATTGGTCTAGCTGTACAACTCACTACTCAGTCGGAATTGATCTAACTAGACAACTCACTACTCAGTCGGAATTGATCTAGCTAGACAACTCACTGCTCAGTCGGAATTGATCTAGCTGGACAACTCACTAGTCAGTCGGAATTGATCTAGCTGGACAACTCCCTACTCAGTTGGAATTGATCTAGCTAGACAACTCACTGCTCAGTCGGAATTGATCTAGCTAGACAACTCACTACTCAGTCGGAATTGATCTAGCTGGACAACTCAATACTCAGTCGGAATTGATCTAGCTGGACAACTCACTACTCAGTCGGAATTGATCTAGCTGGACAACTCCCTACTCAGTTGGAATTGATCTAGCTAGACAACTCACTAGTCACTCGGAATTGATCTAGCTGGACAACTCAATACTCAGTCGGAATTGATCTAGCTGGACAACTCACTACTCAGTCGGAATTGATCTAGCTAGACAACTCACTACTCAGTCGGAATTGATCTAGCTAGACAACTCACTGCTCAGTCGGAATTGATCTAGCTGGACAACTCACTAGTCAGTCGGAATTGATCTAGCTGGACAACTCCCTACTCAGTTGGAATTGATCTAGCTAGACAACTCCCTACTCAGTCGGAATTGATCTAGCTGGACAACTCAATACTCAGTCGGAATTGATCTAGCTGGACAACTCACTACTCAGTCGGAATTGATCTAGCTGGACAACTCCCTACTCAGTTGGAATTGATCTAGCTAGACAATTCACTACTCAGTCGGAATTGATCTAGCTGGACAACTCAATACTCAGTCGGAATTGATCTAGCTGGACAACTCACTACTCAGTCGGAATTGGTCTAGCTGTACAACTCACTACTCAGTCGGAATTGATCTAGCTAGACAACTCACTGCTCAGTCGGAATTGATCTAGCTGGACAACTCACTAGTCAGTCGGAATTGATCTAGCTGGACAACTCCCTACTCAGTTGGAATTGATCTAGCTGGACAACTCACTACTCAGTCGGAATTGATCTAGCTGGACAACTCAATACTCAGTCGGAATTGATCTAGCTAGACAACTCCCTACTCAGTTGGAATTGATCTAGCTGGACAACTCACTACTCAGTCGGAATTGATCTAGCTGGACAACTCCCTACTCAGTTGGAATTGATCTAGCTGGACAACTCACTAGTCAGTCGGAATTGATCTAGCTGGACAACTCACTAGTCAGTCGGAATTGATCTAGCTGGACAACTCACTAGTCAGTCGGAATTGATCTAGCTAGACAACTCACTACTCAGTTGGAATTGATGTAGCTAGACAACTCCCTACTCAGTTGGAATTGATCTAGCTGGACAACTCACTAGTCAGTCGGAATTGATCTAGCTGTACAACTCCCTACTCAGTTGGAATTGATCTAGCTGGACAACTCACTACTCAGTCGGAATTGATCTAGCTGGACAACTCACTACTCAGTCGCAATTGGTCTAGCTGGACAACTCACTACTCAGTCGGAATTGATCTAGCTAGACAACTCACTGCTCAGTCGGAATTGATCTAGCTGGACAACTCACTAGTCAGTCGGAATTGATCTAGCTGGACAACTCACTACTCAGTCGGAATTGATCTAGCTGGACAACTCAATACTCAGTCGGAATTGATCTAGCTGGACAACTCACTAGTCAGTCGGAATTGATCTAGCTGGACAACTCCCTACTCAGTCGGAATTGATCTAGCTAGACAACTCCCTACTCAGTTGGAATTGATCTAGCTAGACAACTCAATACTCAGTCGGAATTGATCTAGCTAGACAACTCCCTACTCAGTTGGAATTGATCTAGCTGGACAACTCCCTACTCAGTTGGAATTGATCTAGCTAGACAACTCAATACTCAGTCGGAATTGATCTAGCTAGACAACTCCCTACTCAGTTGGAATTGATCTAGCTGGACAACTCCCTACTCAGTTGGAATTGATCTAGCTAGACAACTCAATACTCAGTCGGAATTGATCTAGCTGGACAACTCACTAGTCAGTCGGAATTGATCTAGCTAGACAACTCACTACTCAGTTGGAATTGATCTAGCTAGACAACTCCCTACTCAGTTGGAATTGATCTAGCTAGACAACTCAATACTCAGTCGGAATTGATCTAGCTGGACAACTCACTAGTCAGTCGGAATTGATCTAGCTGGACAACTCAATACTCAGTCGGAATTGATCTAGCTAGACAACTCCCTACTCAGTTGGAATTGATCTAGCTGGACAACTCACTACTCAGTCGGAATTGATCTAGCTGGACAACTCACTACTCAGTCGGAATTGGTCTAGCTGGACAACTCACTACTCAGTCAGAATTGGTCTAGCTGTACAACTCACTACTCAGTCGGAATTGATCTAACTAGACAACTCACTACTCAGACGGAATTGATCTAGCTGGACAACTCACTACTCAGTCGGAATTGATCTAGCTAGACAACTCACTACTCAGTCGGAATTGATCTAGCTAGACAACTCACTGCTCAGTCGGAATTGATCTAGCTGGACAACTCACTAGTCAGTCGGAATTGATCTAGCTGGACAACTCCCTACTCAGTTGGAATTGATCTAGCTAGACAACTCACTACTCAGTCGGAATTGGTCTAGCTGGACAACTCACTACTCAGTCAGAATTGGTCTAGCTGTACAACTCACTACTCAGTCGGAATTGATCTAACTAGACAACTCACTACTCAGACGGAATTGATCTAGCTGGACAACTCACTGCTCAGTCGGAATTGATCTAGCTGGACAACTCACTAGTCAGTCGGAATTGATCTAGCTGGACAACTCCCTACTCAGTTGGAATTGATCTAGCTAGACAACTCACTACTCAGTCGGAATTGATCTAGCTAGACAACTCAATACTCAGTCGGAATTGATCTAGCTAGACAACTCCCTACTCAGTTGGAATTGATCTAGCTGGACAACTCACTACTCAGTCGGAATTGATCTAGCTGGACAACTCACTACTCAGTCGGAATTGGTCTAGCTGGACAACTCACTACTCAGTCAGAATTGGTCTAGCTGTACAACTCACTACTCAGTCGGAATTGATCTAGCTTGACAACTTACTAGTCAGTCGGAATTGATCTAGCTAGACAACTCCCTACTCAGTTGGAATTGATCTAGCTGGACAACTCACTACTCAGTCGGAATTGATCTAGCTGGACAACTCACTACTCAGTCGGAATTGATCTAGCTGGACAACTCACTACTCAGTCAGAATTGGTCTAGCTGTACAACTCACTACTCAGTCGGAATTGATCTAACTAGACAACTCACTACTCAGTCGGAATTGATCTAGCTAGACAACTCAAATGGATAAACTAAAATCTTTTTACTTCGTTTTTACTTACTCTTTAAATGTTTTTATAAAAAGTGGAGGTAATGTAGGTATATATCTGTGAACGGTGTTTCTTTGCGGGTTAGATTAAATGATATAAGAAAACCTATTTTATCCACGTATAGACAATAGGATCTTTTTAATATGAAATTATATTCCAAGACCAAAATTGTTTCGGGATTAATGAATTTGTTTTGTATAAAACCTAAGTAGTTACATCAGGGATCAACAGAGAGAATAACATAGCTAATATAAAACATTTTTTAATAGAAAACTCCAACAGAAGGTAGGGAAGGAAAGCGAGAAGAAAGGACTAAGTATCAATTGTAAGAAATCAGAATGTGTGGTTGTTAGCAAAAGGAACAGCCCAAGATGCGATCTATTTTTTTCTTCTCCGAGTGTCCAAATCTTTTTCATTATCATTCCTTTCTTCGAGTTGGAATATTTCCTCATTTTCTTTCACGAATATCGAAACGATTCTTCTTTCTTTTGGTTCTTCGCACTCTCTTTTTTCATTCTTTTCTTGGTGCCGGCATTTGTTTCGCCGATTTCATAACTTTTCTACTTTTTCGCTTATTTCTTTAAAACTATTCTTTCATCTCCACGCGCTTCTGTGTCATGTTTACCATTTTTATCTTCATTAAAAAGTGTCTGCGCTTCTCTCGGTCTCTTACCAAAATCCAATTCCTGGCAGCGACTCTAATCCAATGTGCTTCTCGAACGCCTGATTAATTCGATGACTTTATTAAAATCAACGCGTCGAAATTAAATCCATCGAAACTGATTTTTACATAGTCCTTAAGTGAAAATAAACCATAAATAGGTCTTCTCGACACGAATTCAACACGACAAACGTATTTTTAAAGTTCATTGTTATGTCTTCATTATATTGAATGAAGATAACACAATAAAGAAGTTGTATGTCACTTGGTGTGACGTAGTCTTGCTGAAGTAGGTAGTAAGCTGATAAACTAGATCATGGGTTAGCAACCTACAGCACGCGTGCCACACGTGGCACGCCAAGCAATTTCCAATGGCACACAGCCGCTAATTACATCACAAACCAATAACTACAACGCAAAGACGATAAACAAAGTATTAGTGGCTTTATTGCCTTACTTGGGGGGGTGATTAAAAAATAAATCAATCAATAAATTTCGCTTACATTTATTTTCATATTTTTTCTGGTAAAGTGTAATTATTTTCCGCATTGCTTCTCAATCAAACCTATCGGGCTTTGAGTGTTTCTTGTGGTCACCTCACACAATCAACCCGGACACTATCAAATAGAAGATGTCCCCCCAAAAGTGACATCATTTAAAATGTCTACATGTCCCAGGTAAACGAAATAAAATAGGCTTCAAGTCGAACAATAGAATTTATTTTTCAAAATTCGGACAAGAAATTCAAAGGAGTGTCGATTTTATAACCTATTTCACAAAGCTTCACAAACGTTCAATATTCGTACCACCTGTGACACAACACGCATTAAGTCGGTAGTCCAGCTACTGCAAGACACGTTGTAGCATATCTTGCGTAACATTCTCCAGCAGCGCCTCAGTGTAAACTTATCTCAATGAGAATCTCCCAGGAAGATGGATCAGGCATACCAGTGATAATGACAACGTGCCGTTGAAATGGCCACCACGTTAATCTGACTTGACACCGTGTGATTTTTTTCTGTACGGCTATGTTAACACTTTTTTAAAAAAATTGGCGTGGTCGGATACTCCAAATGGTCAGCATTTTAACAACAAGTTTGTTATTTTTATACTTTAGAAAATTTCGGTGAGACGGCGAGAATTATTGTATCTTGCGTAAGTCTATTTGCAAACGGAAGAATTTACACAAAAATGAAGTGATTCGTAAAAACAATTAGCACCACCGTAGTTCTTCTGCCAAAGCTTTTGTCCGAGTGTAAAAAAAAAAATATATTTTTTCTCTTACTAAAATAACTGAAGCCAAATTGCCTTGCACGAAAATGAAATTGGTAGGCCGATTTCAAATTCTGCCCGAGGCAGATATTTTTTGTATAGAATCGATCTCCTCTTCTTTTTCCAGTTAGATTTTTTTTATTGTTTTAAAGTTTATGACAAGGCTTGAGAACCGCTCAAGGTAGAGGTTTACTTTTAAATGTATACGGTGGGTTATATGAATGAAAAAAAAGGTAGTAGGAAACAAAGATCATGAGAATAAAGAAGAACTATTGACCTTTTGCTTGAAGAAGGTAATAATGGTATTTAGAGGGAGGCATAGAGCTGAATCGAATTCATGGAGGTGGCATGTTCTATCCTAGTTGTAAGGGTCTGAACTGGCTGAACTAAAGAATAACAGTCACCTGAACATTTACCATGGAAATAGCGATATGATTACGAAGAGTGAAGAATAAGTCTTTCTTAACTTATAAATTAAATTTACAATGGTAGATTTATAAATATGAGTCCTATATATATATATATATATATATATATATATATATATATATATATATATATTTAGAGGATTTTCCATTTAAATGTCATGTCCGATGTTAGTATCCAAGATGGAACTGTCACAGGTAACAACACGTTATAAAACCGTGTTTATGTTTTAAATTGTTTTTTATGTCTACATTTGGAAATGATCTCATTACGAAGATTTAGCAACTTATCTTGATTTTTATCTTTAATAATAAAATAATTTTTTCGCAATGCATAGATCACAACTTCCTCTTCTTCTCACGTCTGCTACCCCTCTCTAGAGCTTTCATTTACCTCTCACATTCGTCCCTCACTCTCATACATAAACTTACACTAAATTTTATTTTTTATTCCCGGATATATTTTTTTCTGATTTCTTTTTGAATTTGTAGGTCTGTTGAATTGGATCGTAATTACGATTCGAATGTAAAAAATTATAAACATAGAATATTAGTGTTTAAGCCTTTTTATTATATATATATATATATATATATATATATATATATATATATATATATATATATATATATTTACAATAGGGTTCACCATGTACAAGGCCTGGGGGCGCACAAGGTAGAGCGTTACGTTAGGAGGCAGTTTTGTACGGATAGGAGAGGAAGGTAACAGTTAACCCTAGACTTGAACAGGTTAAGATTGTAGTGATCGGGGAAGCATCCTCTTGGGAGTCAGTTCCACAAAAAAGGTAGAGGGTAACAGAGTAAGAGACACAGTTTATGTAGATAGGTGGGGAAGATAATGGTTAACCCTAAACTTGAACAGTGTAAGATTGTAGTGATCGGGGAAGCATCCTCTTGGGAGTCAGTTCCACAAAACAGGTAGAGGGCTACAAATTAAGAGACACATTTTATGTAGATAGGTGGGGAAGATAATGGTTAACCCTAGACTTGAACAGGTTAAGATTGTAGTGATCGGGGAAGCATCCTCTTGGGAGTCAGTTCCACAAAGCAGGTAGAGGGCTACAGAGTAAAAGACACAGTTTATGCGAATAGGTGGGGAAGATAATGGTTAACCCTAGACTTGAACAGGTTAAGATTGTAGTGGTTGGGGAGACATCCTCTTGGGAGTCAGTTCCACAAAGCAGGTAGAGGGCTACAGAGTAAGAAACACAGTTTATGTAGATAGGTGGGGAAGATAATGGTTAACCCTAGACTTGAACAGGTTAAGATTGTAGTGATCGGGGAAGCATCCTCTTGGGAGTCGATTCGACAAAGCTGCGGTTCATGAGAAGCTGTTCGAGTGGAATTTACTTCTCATCGATGGAATACGGATGGAGTATGGCTGGTTTGCTATAATGTAAGTATCATGGCGGGTCCTAGCCGTGAAGTTTAGACCCGGCGGAAACAAGGAATGTAGTTCGTCCAAGCACTTTCCGCAAAAGTAGCGATAGAGCAGTGAGAGTCTTGCCACATCACGCCCACGAGGGAGAGGGTGGAGAATAATTCCTCACCCACGAGGACTCGGAAGCAATTTTCGACTCTATCGAAGCTAGGGAGTGCGGTCTATATATTTATAAATCTACCATTCATCCTTGCTTTGAATATTGTAGCCAGATCTGTTCTGATGTTCCTGATATATATTTGATGAAATCCAAAGAAGAATCTGCAATGTTATTGGTCCTGAAGTGACATCTTCGCTTCACTCATTTTCCCACTGACGTAACGTGGCTTCCCTCTGTCTTTTTTTTTTTATAGATACTCTCTTTATAATTGCTCTTATGAACTTTCCTCCATTCCTCTCCCCTGTTAGTTGACAGAGATGTCAGTTCTCTGGTAGATGCGGGCGCCTTTTGTTTTTTTGAGTATGTATTTCGTATTTGATTTTGTGTCTGGATGAGCGTTTCTTTGAGTGAGTGTTTGGTCGAATTATTTTTTTAATTACCTAGTACCACATTAATTTCGTCCTGTTAACTGATTTTTCTGCCACAATTAAGGATTGTGTTTTTTTTTTCTACTAACACTATTTTTAAAAATTTCTTCTACATAAATTGTATTCATCGTAAATATTTATTGGGATTCCATTTTTTAAATATTATTTTTATCTCCCCCACGAGACTAATTGTACATATGGGAACTCGTTAGGATTCCATAGAGACTTTGTGGTATTATGGTGACTAGTAAGAATCGTAAGTAAGAATGTGTTGTTTTGTCGTAAGCCATACTGTGGTATGTTTGGGTTAGTAATCGTGGTTAAGTTTAAGATAAGGCAGACTGAAGACCAGCCTTCTCCTATACCCACTTTTGGCCTTGTGCCACACTTTTGTATTATTCAAAATAAATATTATTTTCCTCTATGGTAACTAGACGCTATAGATTTAAACGCCCAACGAGATTGGTGGCAAGGTCTCATCAATTTACAGTTGAATTGGTTAGATGTAACCGTAAGTTCTATGCTAACAGTTTCTTCTCTCGCACTTCTCACTTGTGGAACTTGCTTCATGCTTCCTTGTCAAATTTTATCTTCAAAAGAATTCAATGTCAATTGTTAACATCTGCCTTTTTAATTCTTGTTCTTTTATTATTTTCTCTCCTTAATAGTATCTTTTTCTCTTATTCTCTAACACTCATTAATTCTTTGCGCGTTAGTGGCTTTATTACCTTGCTTCAGAGGAAATGATAAAAAAGCAATACCCTGTAAACGATTGTGAACTCTATCGGGGCTGGAATGTGACGACTGAGCAGCTCCAGCCCAGATATGACAGCACTATTCCATTTTGGCCCTAATCGGACTCTTATAAGAATAAGGCATAGCAGGAGGAAGCAGATATATTCTGGAACGATAGAATGATCCGATTATTTTGGCCGAATCTTCAGTAATGGATCGCTCTGGGTTGGACCAATAGGTGTTCCAAATATCAAGCCTCGCTGAAAGTATAAATCTGTACCTTATCATTGATAATCAGTGTGGCTGAAGCCCTAGTGAGAGTTGAGATAATGAAATCGGGTATGGCTGATCATGTATAGAGAGAAAGGGGTAGTCATCAGAGCCTGTGGAATGAAGTGAAAATACTAGACAAAGGAGAAAACTGAAGAGTTAGACGTCTGAATGAATCAGCACATAGGTTATGCGGATCGCCTTAGTAGTCCTAGCATAGAAATAAATACAATTGGAATCCGCTAATAAAGACGGAAAGACAAATGAGAGCGAGTTTCAAGCACAACAGGAGCAGCGTTCAAAACATTGCTAGCAGCAGCAGTCGCAACCTAATCAGCATCCAAGGTTAGCTTTAAGGTTAAGATTATTACAGAAAATTGTCCTACGGGACAATGGTCTCGTCGGTAAAAGCATTGTTTTATGTATTTGGTGACAAGGTAAATCAATCCCTGGGTGAGACAGTGTGTATTTACACTCAGTGGAAACAAGCGAGCAATAAAATGCGAGGAAGAATAATAAATTATCCTTGTAGATTTATGGATATTATATTATACAGATATAGAATATTATTAGTAGCTTATAGATATTATAGATCCATATTATAATAGATAGTATCATTAAAGATATTATTATATAGATATTATATTATATTATATTATATAGATATAGAATATTAATATTAGCTTATAGATATTATGAACTGATATTATTATTTTAGGTTATTATAGATATTATTATATAGATAATATATTATATTATTATATTATATTATCTATTAAATATATTATATAGATATTATATTATATTATTATATTATATTATTATATATATTATATAATATATTGTATATATTATGTAGATAATATATTATGATATTATATTATTATATATATTATATTATATATTATATATATTATAAAGGTATATTATATTATTATATCATTATATATATATAATATATTATATTATATAATTATATTATATTATTATATATATTATATTATATATTGTATATATTATATAGATCTTATATTATATATATATTATATATTATATAGATATTATATTATTATATTATATTATTATATATATATTATATAGATATTATATATTATTATATTATATATATTATATTATATATTATAGATATTATATAGATATTATATTATATTATTATATTATATTATATTATTATATACATATTATAATTATATTATTATATATTATTATATATATTATATTATATATATTATATAGGTATTATATCATATAATATAATATTATTTTATATATATTATATTATATATATTATATAGATATTATATTATTATATTATATTAATATATATATTATATTATATACTATATAAATCATATAGATATTATATTATATTATTATATTATATTAAATATTATATATATTATATAAATATTATATTATATATATTATATTACATACATTATATAAATATTATATCATATTATATTATATTATTTTATATATATTATATTATATATTATATATATGATATAGATATTATATTATGTTATTATATTGTATTATATATATATTACATAGGTATATATATTATATTATTATATTATATTATTATATTGTTATATATATTATATTATATATTATATATATTATATAGACATTATATTATAATATATTATTATATATATTATATTATGTGTTATATATATCATATAGATATTATATTATTATATTATATATATATATATTGTATTACATATATATATTATATAGATATTATATTATTATAATATATCTATATATATATATATTATATTTTATATTGTATATATTATATAGATATTATATTATATTATTATATATATATTATCTATAGTATATAGATAATATATTATATTATTATATATATGTTATATTATATATTATATACATTATATAGACATATTATATTATTATATTATGTTATTATATATATTATATATATTATATTATTATATTATATTATATATATATTACATTTTATATTATATATATTATATAGATATTATATGTTATTATATTATTTTATTTTAATATATATATATTATATATTATACAGATATTATATTATATTATTATATTATATTATTTTATTTATATATTATATTATATATAATATATATTATATAGATATTACTATATGTAAGTTATATATTATATAGATATATAGACATTATGTATAGATATAGATTATTATAGATATTAGCTTATATTATAGATATTGGATATAGATATTATAGATATTATCTAATATATATTAGCTTATACATATTAGTTTATAAATAGTGTAAATATTTGATATTAGCTTAGTTATTGTGGTCTTGAATGTGATTAACCAGTTTTTACCTGTTAAGCTGTTAAAGCTTGATCGGAATATAAATCAGCCGAAAAACTCGCATCAATTTGATTTTTGGAAGTACAGGCATCCCTCGATTAATGCGTTTCGATTAGTGCGATAAAATATTTATATCGATTACTGCAGTAAAACATTCTCCAGTTTAACAATCTATCTCGGCCCGTTCATTATCTATCTATCTATCTATCTATCTATCTATCTATCTATCTATCTATCTATCTATCTATCTATTTCAGTTTGTTCATATCTATCTATCTATCTATCTATCTATCTATCTATCTATCTATCTCAGTCTGTTCTTATCTATCTATCTATCTATCTATCTATCTATCTATCTATCTCAGTCTGTTCTTATCTATCTATCTATCTATCTATCTATCTATCTATCTATCTATCTATCTATCTATCTCAGTCTGTTCTTATCTATCTATCTATCTCAGTCTGTTCTTATCTATCTATCTATCTATCTATCTATCTATCTATCCATCTATCTTTCTATCTATCTATCTATCTATCTCAGTCTGTTCTTATCTATCTATCTATCTATCTATCTATTTCAGTTAGTTCATATCTATCTATCTATCTATCTATCTATCTATCTATCTATCTATCTATCTATCTATCTATCTATCTATCTATCTATCTATCTATCTATCTCGGTTTGTTCTTGAACGCTTTCCTCGCAAGTAATGACCAAGATGATTGCCTTCCATCTATCATTGTTCCTGTCGCTGTATTTATAGAGCCGAGCAATGGGCGCCGATCGGCAGGGAGACTGACAGGCCTCTGACGGGCAGAAGACGATGAAATATCGCTTGATGTTTGTAATAGATTGGCACGGATATTAACACCCCAAATTTGTTTTTTTTTTGTTGTTTGTTCGTCTTGTACATTATCTATTGGGTGTGGTCGGGGGATACAGTCGGAATGTGGTAATGTCAAACGCAGGGAATCTCTGAGAAATGATTGAAGGGACGGATATTTCTCCACTTGCCCCTCCCTCTCTCTCAACTCTCTCTCCACTCTCACATACATATCTATCTGTCGCCCTCTGTTCATATCTATCTATCTATCTATCTATCTATCTATCTATCTATCTATCTATCTATCTATCTATCTTCATCTCTCTCTCTCTCTTTCTCTCTCTCTTTATCTATCTATCTATCTATCTATCTATCTATCTATCTATCTATCTATCTATCTATCTTGCCCTGATCATTATCTATCTATCTCGGTATTTTCATCTCTCGCTTTCTCTATCAAATCTCTCTATCTCAGTTTGTTCATATCTATCTATCTATCTATCTATCTATCTATCTATCTATCTATCTATCTATCTATCTATCTATCTATCTTCATCTCTCTCTCTCTATCTATCTATCTATCTATCTATCTATCTTCATCTCTCTCTCTCTTTCTCTATCTATCTATCTATCTCTCGTCATCTCTCTCTCTTTCTCTATCTCTCTCTCTCTCTCTCTCTATCTATCTATCTATCTCTCGTCATCTCTCTCTCTTTCTCTATCTCTCTCTCTCTCTCTCTATCTATCTATCTATCTTGCCCTGATCATTATCTATCTATCTATCTATCTATCTATCTATCTATCTATCTATCTATCTATCTATCTTCATCTCTCTCTCCCTCCATCCCTCCCTCCCTCTCTGTCTATCTATCTATCTATCTATCTATCTATCTATCTATCTATCTATCTATCTATCTTGCCCTGATCATTATCTATCTATCTCGGTATTTTCATCTCTCGCTTTCTCTATCAAATCTCTCTATCTCAGTTTGTTCATATCTATCTATCTATCTATCTATCTATCTATCTATCTATCTATCTATCTATCTATCTATCTATCTATCTATCTTCATCTCTCTCTCTCTATCTATCTATCTATCTATCTATCTATCTTCATCTCTCTCTCTCTTTCTCTATCTATCTATCTATCTCTCGTCATCTCTCTCTCTTTCTCTATCTCTCTCTCTCTCTCTCTCTCTATCTATCTATCTCTCGTCATCTCTCTCTCTCTTTCTCTATCTCTCTCTCTCTCTCTCTCTATCTATCTATCTATCTTGCCCTGATCATTATCTATCTATCTATCTATCTATCTATCTATCTATCTATCTATCTATCTATCTATCTATCTTCATCTCTCTCTCCCTCCATCCCTCCCTCCCTCTCTGTCTATCTATCTATCTATCTATCTATCTATCTATCTATCTATCTATCTATCTATCTATCTATCTATCTATCTTGCCCTGATCATTATCTATCTATCTATCTATCTATCTATCTATCTATCTATCTATCTATCTATCTATCTATCTATCTATCCTGGACATGTCGCTCTAGATCAAATAAGCGATTCATTTCGAAACTGCATGAAGCTTACCCCGATCGACAATCTCCTGAGGAATGCTGGATCCTACAACGGTAGAAACAACAAAATGGCGACAGTAATCTTTGCATCCCGTGTAACAAAATGGCGCAATTCTCCGATATTATTCAACTTATGAATTGATTTTTCTTATATTATTACTCATCGCTTTTTTTAATATGTAAATACATTTTTTAAAACATCTTCCATATCGCAGTGCCCATAGTCGCGACGGTCAGTCTAAGAAACTTTTGTTTCTCAAAAGGATTCTTTTAAGTTGAACGTTTTTTGGAAAGAGTTCACGGCGATATTGGAAGGAATTTCTTTTACAGCTCAACTGTCAAACTGAGAGAAAGTTTACAGTTTTGGCGATAACCTCACAAGATAGGGACAGAAATAGAAAGAATCATCAATCACTGCAGCCTCAGACATATATATATATATATATATATATATATATATATATATATATATATATATATATATATATATGTGTATGCAATATTCAAACAGATACATATATGTGCAGTTTATACATATATATATATATATATATATATATATATATATATATATATGCGCAGTTTATGAGAATTTGTAAAATTGTATATCGGTAAGTTTAATATATGTGAATGTATATATATATATATATATATATATATATATATATATATATATATATATATATATAATATGGAGAAAACAACTGAAAAATTGCAAATTAAAAAGAAATTGAATGTTTTTTGTGAAAGTATTTATTTATATTTTTATATATATATATATATTTGATATTTAAGATCTGCCCCGATATAAATAAATACTTTCACAAAAAAACATTCAATTTTTTTAATTTGCAACTTTTCAGTTGTTTTCTCCATATTATATATCAAGAAAGTACACGTGGCTTCTCATTATGCTATTTGGACCCTATATATATATATAAAGACATTTATATTATGTTTAACGTTCTTTTTATAGATACAGGTATTTAAGCAAATGCTCTGTTTTATAATAAACAGTATTAAATAACATTTACCGGCCTGAATGTCCGAGAAATTTTCATAGAAAATTTTCGTCCTCCGACAGGAATCGAACCTGTATCCTATACGGAACCATCCTTTCGCGTGATGTGCCTTAACCTTTCGGCCACAGATGAGCGTCTAATAATAAACAGTATTAAATAACATTTAATTGCCTGAATGTCCGTATAGGATACAGGTTCGATTACTGTCGGAGAGCGAAAATTTTCTATGAAAATTTCTCGGACATTCAGGCCGGTAAATGTTATTTAATACTGTTTATTATAAAACAGAGCATTTGCTTAAATACTTGTATCTATAAAAAGAACGTTAAACATAATATAAATGTCTTTAAATAAATTGTCGGACTATGTCCAATTCTGAAATATATATATATATATATATATATATATATATATATATATATATATATATATATATATATATATATAATGAAATGGGTTAATTCCGAAAATTATTTAATAGATACAGTTTATTTAAGTAAATGCTCTGTTTTTAATTAAACAGTACTAATTACATTTACCGGCCTGAATGTTCGAGAAATTTCCTCGAAAATATGTGTTTTCCGATAGGAATCGAAACTGTGTTTCTGTTCGGAGACCATCTTTTGATCTGACGTGCTATACCATTTAGATACAGAGAAGCGACTGCTTAGCAAAGTCCGAATTACTATATATATATATATATATATATATATATATATATATATATGGAGAAAACAACTGGAAAGTTGCAAATTAAAAAAAATTGAATGTTTTTTTTGTTAAAGTATTTATTTATATTTATATATATATATATATTTGATATTTCCTGATCTTTCGTCAGAAATAAATTAAATAACTGTATTCAGAAATTTGTTTACAAGTAGCGTCCGTCACGAAACGCGGACGTCACGTGATGTGGAATGCAACTGTGTTTGAATATTTCTAACGTAAATCTAACGATAATATTTTAGATGTTGTTTAGAAAGTTTTGTTTTAACTATATCTAAAAAAAATTTTTTTAACTATTGAAATATTTATACAGATTTAAAATTCCCAAGTTTTTGTTTAACCCTAGTTTATATGTGCCTAATTTTAAAATCCAGTATTTTGCTTTTTTTCTGCGTGTGTATGTGGAACTAAAATCGGAATCTATCAATAAACATTTACAGTTGTCTAATGAGTGTCTTGATTGATTAAAGTGTTCAGCTATGGGGGAATAAGGATTGTTTTGACGTATGGATAGTTTATGATTGTTGAAACGAAATCTAAAATTATTTCCAGATTCGCCAATATATCCGCTATTGGGACATATTGTGCAGAATAAATAGTAGATTATGTTATGACTATCACAGGTGAGGTGACGTGGGTGTATCTTGATATTGGTGTTGGGTACAGAAAATACACGATCGGTTATTAAGTGTTTGCAAACTAGACAACGAGTTTTGTTACATTTGTAATTTCCTGATTGGTTTGTATTATTTAGATATTTGGTAGAGGTGAGGATAGTTGATAGGTTAGGTGATTGTTTCTTTGCATTAATGGGTGGTTTAGCGAAAATGTCTTTGATCTTTTGTTTAACTGGAGGTTCTTGTAATCCTTTTTTAAATTGTGAATAAGTGTGTGGGAACATTGATTGTGGTTAAAAACCATGGGAATCCGATTGTTGTTTTCACTTTTCTTGTATGTGAGACGTGTGTTAAGATTTATATGGATAGTTTTATTTAGTGCTTCTTTTATTATATTTATTGGGTATTTACATTTTAGGAATTGTTTTGTTAAGTTATTAATGTTGTGTAGAAAATCTAGATGGTCTGAGTATATGCGTTTGATTCTTAGAAATGAGCTGTATACGATAGATTTTTTTTAATTTAAGAGGATGACAGCTTTTGAAGTGAAGGAATTTATGCTGGTTCGTGGGTTTGTTGTATAGATTGGTAGAAAGTGTATGTTTGTTTAATTTTATCATAACGTCTAAGAAAGGGACGGATGTGTATGAGTGCTCCATGGTAAATTTAATTGTATCGTGGAAGTTGTTGCAGAAAGTAAAAATTTTTTAAAATTTGTCTAATCCATGAGTCCATAAGAAAATGTCATCAATATATCTAAAATAATGTAATGGTGTAAATTCTGAATTGTCTAGTATCTTACTTTCTAGAATATGCATAAAGATATTAGCATAGCTCGGTGCCATTTTCGTGACCATTGCTGTGCCACTAATCTGTAAATCTGTGTTTGTTGTTAAATTTAAAATTTTATGTGTTAGAATGAAATTTATTAATTGACATATATCTGTAATTTGGTTGTTGGGTAATTTTTTACTAAGGAACTCATAGCAAGCTGATATTCCTTCAGTATGTGGAATGTATATATATATATATATATGTATATATATATATATATATATATATATTCATGTGTATTTTGGCAGCAATAATTCTCTGAAGTATGTTTGTTTGAATAATAAGTTTTGTCCTTTATTTTTTTATTTAATTTTTCAGATATCCTAATTAGGAATTTAGATTTTTTTTTGGTTTATTTTGTTTTACGGCATATCAACACATCAGTGGGTTATTTAATGCCAACAAATTTTTTTTTTTTTTTTTTTTTTAGAATAGATTCGTATTAATAGAATAAGTATTTTTTTTTTTAAAATCAGTTTGTAGCTCAGATTTCATTGATGCATTTTTGTAAAGAGGATTTTCGCTCAGGCTTTTTTCATTGGTGTATTCTATTCAGATATACACAGTTTGTAGAGAAATTGACTTTTATTGACATTCTCATTTGGTTTATAGTTTTTGCTACAGGCAAGAAATGATATCATTTCATCCATTTCGGCTCATACATGTTTAAAATATAGCATTCTGGTCTTGAGAGAGCAAGGTCTGGACACTCACTCAATTTAATAGCGTATGTCATTTCACATGCTTAAAAATTTGGAGCACTTCATTAATTTGAGTGTCATCCTTGCACAGGGGCCATCTTCTCTATATCATTCCAATTGGAGTATATGATAGGACATTAGGTGTTCATATCTATCTATCTATCTATCTATCTATCTATCTATCTATCTATCTATCTATCTATCTATCTATCCCACTCTCTTCATATCTATCTATCTATCTATCTATCTATCTATCTATCTATCTATCTATCTATCTCACTCTCTTCATATCTATCTATCTATCTATCTATCTATCTATCTATCTATCTATCTATCTAACTCAGTCTATTCATATCTATATAACTTAGTCTATTCATGTCTATCTATCTATCTATCTATCTATCTATCTATCTATCTATCTATCTATCTATCTATCTATCCGGCTTTCTTCATATCTATCTATCTATCTATCTATCTATCTATCTATCTATCTATCTATCTATCTATCTATCTATCTATCCGGCTCTCTTCATATCTATCTATCTATCTATCTATCTATCTATCTATCTATCTATCTATCTATCTATCTATCTATCTATCTCAGCTTCTTTATACATCCATACTTTCGGCCTTGAAAATCAGCATTTCCAATTAGCTTTTTGTGCACTTCATTTCGTGGCTCACGAGCATTTTCATTTCTTTTTATTTATCTGTACTTTTCCAGATTCGTTTTCATCGTTTTTGTTTTCGGCTTTGTCATAAGACCATCAACTGACCATATTTTAATTTTCAGACAAAATAACAACTAAACATCAACATTATTTTTCCTGCTACCACGCGCGCCGAGAAGCCATTTTCCCGCCTCATTACCTGTTTTCTGTTTTCGGAAATTGCTTCCAATGTTTGTTTTTTTTTCACTTTATAAACTAACTTGTTTACTCTTATGGACATTTGATAGTGTTGGAATTTTTAAATTTTTATTTTTTTTATTTTTATTTAACAAAGATTTTCGACCCGAGTAGATTTAGTTTTGTTTTAGGCGCAAAAGCGAGCTCGTTACTTAATTTTATGTCACTATGAGTCAGTTGCTAAAAAACTCATTTTCGGTTGGAGAACGCATGTTTGTCGGATAGAAAATAGCCTGAAGCAGGCAGGTGCATATTAACAACTTCTACTTTTTTGTTCTTTTTGACAGCATCGAATAAAAACAACACAAGAATATGCAGACATGATGCAAACAACAAACACGCATGCACAGGTTCAAATGTATCCTTGTTGATATATATATATATATATATATATATATATATATATATAATATTAGTGGTTAATATATATATATATATATATATATATATATATATATATATATATATATATATATATATATAATATTAGTGGTTAATATACATATATATATATATATGTATATGTACTTGTATTTTGATTGGTCATTCTAGCTTATGTAACAGCGTTTACCCCTAGCGAAGGAACGTTAATTCATTTGAAACTTTTAAAACCATTTATTCTACATTCAACATCATCACTTGATAAGACACCGGAGGTGTTGAAACAAAACGGGTATATTTGTAGTGATTTTATAACATATTTATGTATTATATATATATATATATATAATATTAGTGGTTAATATACATATATATATATATATATATATATATATATATATATATATATATATATATATATATATATATATATAATATTAGTGGTTAATATACATATATATATATGAATATGTACTTGTATTTTGATTGGTCATTCTAGCTTATGTAACAGCGTTTACCCATAGCGAAGGATCGTTAATTAATTTGAAACTTTTAAAACCATTTATTCTACATTCAACATCATCACTTGATAAGACACCAGAAGTGTTGAAACAAAATGGCTATTTTTGTAGTGATTTTATAACATATTTATGTTGTAATATTTAAATAAATAATTACATATGTATATATATATATATATGTATATACAATATATATAAATATATATACATACATACATACACATATATATATATATAAATTTCCAAGATGATAGAATCCAGGTAGAGCTCAATGTGCAGGACAGAGTAAGAATATAATGTAAAAGGCTGAAACACTAATATTCCATGGTTATAAATTATTACATTGGAGAAGAAGTTTCTTATATCCGGATTTCCCTTATATCCGGGTTTGGTCTATGATATATACATTAACAAAGGCTCTAATTTGGGACCAGAGAAAATCTATCTTATATCCGGGTTTCTCTTATATCCGGGTCTCTTATATCCGGGATTCACTGTATGTATATATATATATATATATATATATATATATATATATATATATATATATATATATCGTAAGGTAAAAATTCGTTGGTATATAATCCAAGTGGATCCTAGTAATATGAAAATATTTGAACTGATCCCCGAAAAGACCTCGATGTATTTTATTTATACAGAGCAATATAATTCGAAATGAAAGAAATCCTTTTACCTCATATGGGGAATCGGCTATTTCGGCAGACGATGAAAGTGGTTGTCTGTCTGTCTTTACAACCCCGGTGTGGAATGAAATAAAGTTCACGTCTGTAAGGTTAGAGGAAGGGCGATGTAGAAGTTAACAGTTAGAAATTTAGTTTGGCAGCTAAAGGGTCAACGTAAACCTTGAATTGCCAAAAACACTTAATACAGAGTTCACACTTTTCACTGTTTATGTCAGACGCTAGGCATGAGACAGGGGTCAAGGAGGGTGGTGGCTAACTATCTTCAAGGGGGAGAAGTTTTATTAAAAAAAAACAACATAATATCAACTTCAAATTAGGGGTATTAGAAGAAAATACAAATTTTTAATTTTAACTTAAAATAAAATAATCAAAGAAGAAATTAAAAACGAAACCAAAAATAAATTTTAAAAATATAAATAAAGAGACGTAAAGGATATATATATATATATATATATATATATATATATATATATATATATATATATATATATATATATATATATATATGTGTGTAAGATAGACAATGCCGGTGTTAACGTGTTATGGCGACATTGTCTATCCTTTACATTATAAAAAAATCATAAAGAATTACATTTGACAAGTTTATGGCCATTTGTATTATTAGTACCCAATACGGGTATTTTATTTATTTGATTTGTTCAAATTTGAATTTAAATTTATATATTTTGCCGTCTAATTAGCATCGTAAATAGTTGTTCCACATTTTTAATTTTATCTTTAAAAAGTTTCATATATATATACAGAAATATATATATATATATATGTATATATAAATAAAAAGGAAAGAACAGTAAGATATAAAATCCGGTGTTCTTATAGATATTTTTATTTTTACACAATAGTGCTCAATGTAAATTTAAATTTACAGAGCATTAATATTATAAATTAATAGATTTAAAATATGGTTTTACCGCTACACAGTGATAACCATGTTTCAGAAATGGAAGCTAAAGCCCCTGAATTTAATTTTGTTATTAAACCACAGACATTAGTTCCATTTCCTCATCAAGCGAATTTTGGAGTAACTTACTTTTTAAAATTTACGGTTGTTAACGGCACAGGAAAGATTCATAATTTGACCATATATATATATATATATATATATATATATATATATATATATGTGTGTGTGTGTGTGTGCGCGTGTGTGTGTGTGAATCTGTTCATGTATGTCAAACTATATCAATCACAGTCTATTCATATCTATCTATTTCATTATGTCTATCAATCTATGTATTTAGGTCTTGTTTTATCTGTATATCTATATATACATACACACACACACGCACACACACACAGACACACATATATATATATAGTCATATCTATCTCAGTCAATTCATATCTATTTCAATCTCTTCGTATCTATTTAAGTCTGTTCCTATGTATCTATCTATGTCTCTCTCTCTCTCTCTCTCTCTCTCTCTCTATATATATATATATATATATATATTTATGTCATTCACAGACATTACTGTTTCGCTGTATCACAGCTCCTCAGTGCGACTAGACTTCCGAATGCCTCAAGCCAGGATTGAAACACAACTAATTTGGTTTCAGCCAGAGCTATCTTCACTCGGTAGAGTTACATAACTAAATCTAGCGTATTGTTTTTACAAATGTAAACAAATGCCAATCAGCCAAAGTGCTCCATTCATTTTACTGAAGAGATGTGAATTAGTGTAGCAGAACAACATCCATAATACATTTGTCGTTGACATGTTTTATACAATCGTTGGGTGGCGTGTCTACGAGCTTGTTTATCGTGTCGTAAAGAATAATCCACCCGCCTCTACTCTCTGACCTTCTTTTTCTCTTTTTTTAGCGTAGATGTGACATTGAATTGGTTTACCGAGACATACCCACAAGTATATTTTCAATTCTGACCTAATGCCCCGCTTTAACTTCCGAAAAGTGGTAAGGATTTGTTCTTAAATTTCCCAAATAAATCATTTTTTATCACAATTTATCTACCATCGCCTGAGGAAGTACAATCATAGTATCGAAACATGAAAGCTTTTGTGTAGCGACGTAAAATGTTTTTATTATAATCTATTATATTGAAAATATTATAATAATATTTCGCTCTACTTTGTATTAAGCACTTATTTAAAAAAGTAAATGCTACGAATTGTGGAGATTTACTCTATCAGTCGCTCTCACTTATTCGTATATATATATATATATATATATATATATATATATATATATCCGATGCGATGAGAACGAAAGTAATATATAAATTCCAACGTTCGCAGCGTTAATTCAAAAAGAGCTCGATACAGGTAGTAGAGCGATAATTATTTATTTATTATAATTTTATGATATAGACAAAACCATTTTACTCACGACAAAAATGCAACTTGGTTTCAGTGCATTTCAACTGCACATCGACGGGTGATGGTCGGGAATGGTTATGAACGATCCTGTTTTTAGGCAAGCGCGGATGTAAGACGTCACTTCCTTTTTCCATTTTTTGAGAAGAAAAACTGTACTTAACAAAAAATCTAATTGAAAACGATAGTTGTTGCTGACAGCAGTTTGGTGTTGGGTGGGTCGGGTGGTTAATGTTGGATGGAGTGTGGACGTTCTTCCGATGATAAGCATCGGTCAAAGTTTGGGTAGGTCAACCACCTAGCGGCCTAAGTTTGAGAGGTAGGGGAGGGAAGATAGCGATAGGGGATAATATTACACTTTTGTAGGTGAAAAGAATTTCGAGTTAACATTTATAATTATTAGGAATAGTTATATTTAGGTTTCTCGGTAAGAATTCTAAAAATTGGATTGCATTTCTTTATGCTTGGGTTATCACTATTTATTTTTTAATCGAAAGAGCGTTTTTGTGTATATATAATTATAAAAGATTCCTACTTATGGGATTTGTAATTTAGCAAGATTGTAATGTTAAATCCTTAGTATGTCTACAGAAAACGGTAGTTTCATGCCTCTGGTTCAGTAATTGCTTATTATTTAAAAGTTCGATAATACATATTTTCTCCTGTAAATATAGGAAGCAAGGTTCGCTCAGTGAATTACAGGTTCTGGCTTGTTTTAGGATTTTCCATTTAACTTTGGGTGTTTTTCCTTCTTCCTTGAGTCTCCAAAATTGTTTCGAAAGTGATGTCATATTTCGTTTGGCCGTATTTGTAAAGGAGTTCAAGTGGTTGTAATACCTATCCTTAAAAGGTCTGCTCGTGGACCCC
>OZ038518.1:19569137-19616637 GCA_964036315.1 Acanthosepion esculentum
TAATCTCGACATCCGATTAGAAATTCAGATTTGAAAACAACAATGATAATTTTTTATTAAAAAACACGTTATTATCTTTTACAGAGTCAATCGAATATAGTATGGGGGTATTTAAAAAAAAAAAGATTTCTGGCATCAGCACGTATGCATTAAAATCCGTTTATGATTGGATAAAAAATAGTTATTATTATTATTTGTTTTATTTCCTTTAGTTTCTGGTGTTTATCCATTTCTTTCCGGGTCCAAACCAGAGACCTAAGGTCAGAAATTCCATCATGACAATTTCCACTGAACAATTAAAGCAAACGCACACGCATACATACACACATATATTTTACATAGATAAATCCCTTCTTAAGGTGTGGACTGTACTTAAGGGTACAATTTTTTTGAATTTTTTTAAGGCATGGGCTTCCAGGAATCCCTCAGTGAGTCTACTGGAAATGGCTTCATGACATTTTCCACTGAATAATTAAAACACACACACACACATATATATATACATACATACACACACATATTTTACATTGATAAAGCCCTTCGTAAAGTGTGGGCTGTACTCGAGGGTACAATTTTTTTGAATTTTTTTAAGGCATGGGCTTCCAGGAATCCATCAGTGAGTCTACTGGAAATGGCTTCATGACATTTTCCACTGAATAATTAAAACACACACATATATATACAATCATACACACACATATTTTACATTGATAAAGCCCTTCGTAAGGTGTGGGCTGTACTCGAGGGTACAATTTTTTTGAATTTTTTTAAGGCATGGGCTTCCAGGAATCGCTCAGTGAGTCTACTGGAAATGGCTTCATGACATTTTCCACTGAATAATTAAAACACACACACACACATATATATACATACATACAAACACATATTTTACATTGATAAAGCCCTTCGTAAAGTGTGGGCTGTACTCGAGGGTACAATTTTTTTGAATTTTTTTAAGGCATGGGATTCCAGGAATCCCTCAGTGAGTTTACTGGAAATGGCTTCATGACATTTTCCATTGAATAATTAAAACACACACACACACACACATATATATATACATACATACACACACATATTTTATATTGATAAAGCCCTTCGTAAAGTGTGGGCTGTACTCGAGGGTACAATTTTTTTGAATTTTTTTATGGCATGGGATTCCAGGAATCCCTCAGTGAGTCTACTGAACATGGCTTCATGACATTTTCCATTGAACAATTAAAACACACACACACACATATATACATACATACAAACACATATTTTACATAGATAAAGCCCTTCGTAAGGTGTTGGCTGTACTCGTGGTAACAATTTTTGTATTTCTTTAAGGAATGGGCTTCCAGGAATATGTCGACTGGAAATGGCCTCATGACATCTTCTACTGAGCATTTTAAAAACACAAAACAAAATAAACAGACTAAGATCATTCACATTTTACCTAGATGAAGCCTTCCACAAAGTGCGGTCTTTGGTTGTGAGTATATTTTTTTGTATTTGTTTAAGGCGCCCAATGAATCTATGGGAATATTTTACAATTAATCTGAGGACTCCAACTACAACTATAATTGTTGATGTCCTCATGTGCCATAATTATAAGACTTTAATTTCAAGATTCTTGTATTTTGATACTTTTGGGAAGATCTTCAAAGATATATTATTGTTTTATTTCCTTTAGTGTCTGGTGCATACTCATGTTTTTCCGGGTCCCGATCAAAGACCTAAGTTCAGAAATGGCATCATCACATTTTCTACTATCTCACATATTTTACATAGATAAAGTCCTTCGTAAGGTGGGAGCTGTACTTGTGTGAACAATTTTTGTATTTAAGTCATGGACTTCCAGGAATACCTTCTGTCAGTCTATTGGAATCTTTTCCAACCAAACCGACGGCTCCAAATACAACAGGAATTTTTGAGATTTCGATTTCAAGGTCCTTGTATTTTGATATTTTTTGAAGATCTTCAAAGATACATTGCAGTCTGCAGGGACTGACGTGTCAATAAGGAGGCACAAGTCTTTGCTGTCTCTATGTCACACTATGTCAGTGTGATTAGTTTTGTACTATTATTATTATTATTATTATTATTATTATTATTATTTGTGTATGTTATGTTTCCTGCTTTGTATCCTGTAGAGCCAAGTCCAAACTATGGTTCTTAGGCCCTAGAGAAGAATTGTCATTTAATTGATAGCACTTTTCTTAGTATATGGGATGTTCCTAATAGGTCGATCTTCTGGGCAACTTGTATGTTGATGTTAGCTGGAACACTGTTAGTAAAACTGCCCATTCCTTTTCTCACGAGGCCCAGTGCTCCGATTACTATTGGTACAGTCTCAGTCTTCATTCCCTACATCCTCATTATTATTATTATTATTATTTTTTTTATTTCCTTTGATATCTGCCGTTTACACATTTCTTTCCGGGTCTCGCCCAGGGACCTAAGGTTAGAAATGGTATCATGATACTTTCCACTGTAAAAAAAAAAAAATTACATAGATAAAGCCCTTCGTAAAGTGTGGGCTGTACTTGTCAGAATAATTTTTTGTATCTCTTTGAGGCATGGACTTCCAATGATCCCTTCAATCAATCTACTGGAATCTTTTCCAACCAATCCTAAGGCTCCAACTACAACAGGGATTGTTGATGTTCCCATGTGTCACATTTTTGAGATTTCGATTTCAAGGTCCTTGTATTTTGACAGCTTTATTATTATTATTATTATTATTATTATTATTATTATTTGTGCATGTTATGTTTCTGATTTGTATCCTGTAGAGCCGGGTCCGAACTATGGTCCTTAGACCCTACTGTGATGATGTTGAATGTAGAATAAAGGGGTTTAAAAAGTTCAAATCGACCCAACGCTGTTACATAATCTGGAATGACCAATCAAAATACAAGTATATGAGAATTCAACAAACCTGACAACGAACCTTGGTTATGAAATATATGTATTTTTTCCCATCAGTTTCTTTTTTAAATAATTTTATAATATTTTAAACTTAATATAGATTAAACTTAAAATTGGCAATTTCTAATTTTCAATTTTATAGTAAAATTTATTATTAATCCGAATCATTTCTATTTTGGTCTAACCCTAACGTTAAAGCATTAATTATTATAACCAAAGTTCGTTTTCAAGTTTTTTGAATTTTTATATATTTTGATTGGTCATTGCAGCTTATGTAACAGCGTTTCCCCTATCGAGGGGTGCTTGGTCGATTTGAACCTTATAAAATCCTTTATTCCACATTCAACATAATCACTTGATAAGAGACCAGAAGTGTTGAAACAAAATGGCTATTTTTGTAGTGATTTTCTAAAATATTTGTGTTATAATTTTCTAATAAATTATATTTGCTCTACTCTGTATTGAGCACTCTTTTAAGAATAGTATTTTTTGGTTATTGGAATTTATTCCGTATACACCAATCCTATACTTATACAGGGTGACCCCCCAAAACGGGAATTTTTTAAGTGCGTATTGCCAGACATGAGCAAGTGGCAACACTGCGAGACAGTGACCTTGAGCAAGTAAACATTTCGCCATTTTAGTAACGAGAATGAAATTCACAGTATCGCAGCTGAGATGTTGCAGCAGTCAATGAGGAATCTCAACAGCAGATTTCAAGAATGCATTCGTACAGGAGGACGCCATCTACAGGACGTAATTTAAAAAAAAATGAAAATTCCATCATTGTTTCTTAAATGGCATGTTTTAAGGTTTCAATTACTATGAATTAAATATTTTTCTTCCATCGTTCTTGGTTTTATTGGATTGTTAAAAAGTTCCCGTTTTTTTGGGTCACCCTATATATATATATATATATATATATATATATATATATATATATATATATATATATATATATATGGAATAAATTCTGAAAAGCAATATTTATTGATAAAACCACTAAAAAATAATTAGTTTTTAGTGGTTTTATCAATAAATATTGTTTCATGTCATTTCCTCTTTAGTTTGAAGATCCGTTTAGGTGAAACCTAGATAGGTTATTGCTGGCTCTTTAGGATTTCTTTCATTTATCCCAGCTCTACTTACCGTATTGAGCACTCTACGTTTTAGCTTTATTATATGCTTGGTGTTTTTTCCTCAGGTACCAATTTGTTTTGATAGACTTACAAGTTGTGTTATCCAAGGTTTTTTTCCAATAGAGTATGACTAGTATAATAATTATATATATATATATATATATATATATATAGCATTTTAGTAAATGTATTTGCATTGATAAGTCCAGGGAAAAACTACTTTCCATGGACGAAGTGATCATCTGTATGAGGTAAATTGTTTTGATCTCATTAATTGTAATTCACTCATATATATATATATATATATATATATATATATATATATATATATATATATATATACACACACACACACAAACGTTCCAATATAATGGAGCTGACCTGGAATTTGTACAAATAATGGCATTATATATTATTCAATTAAAATACACACACACACACACGCAAACGCACACACACACACACACATACACACACACACAGACACACACCCATACATATATGTACTAAATCCTAAAGAGCCAGGAACAACCTTACCCTGAGGACCCGTTTAGGTGAAACCTAGGTAGGTTGTTCCTGGCTCTTTAGGATTTACTCCATTTATCCCAGCTCTACTTAGCGTATTGAGCACTTTACGTTTTAGCTTTATTACACGGGTTTATTATTGTTTTTTTTTCATGGGCTAAAAACTTGAGGCACTGGACGATTTATTTCGCCCTGTTCGGATGTTTCTAGTTCTTTCTTTTTTTTTTCTAGTTTTTCTCCTCGGGTACAAATTTGTTTTGATATACTTTCAAGTTGTGCAATCCGAGGATTTTTCAACCGAGTATTATTATTATTAGTATATATATATATATATATATATATATATATATATATATATATTTATATATATATATATATATGTGTGTGTGTGTGTGTATATATATATATATATGTGTGTGTGTGTCTGTGCGTAAATCTGAATGGACCTTTCACTACAGAATTACTAATGATCGCAATCGAATTAAGTCGGCTCCCCATGAAAGATTATTACCTGTAGAACGATATTCCCGCCTACAAAAACACGATTTTAAAACTCATACGAAATTCACTATATTTGAGAAAATAGAAAAGTTCAGAGCAGATAACATTAGGGAAATTTTTGAAGACTATGAAGATAAGTGGTTTCGCCTACAAACGCTCCAGCCAGACAAATTTAACAAACATATATAGAATTAAAATAGCCAGACAAATTTAACAACATATATAGAATTAAAATATAACCCCACAAATCAGGCCCCACCCAAATTTCTCACCAACACAAGACAGACATGCTTGCGGCCTCACACTTATACACATACCCATACTAATATACCCACGCACACACATCATACTCACTCATTCCCTAATGACCCAAATGATAACACAGACCCTTAGTAATATACACGCTTACACACATCATACTCGCACACTCTCTAAGAACCAAATAACACACACACACACTTAACAGAGACACATCCCCTTTCCAGGAACCAATAAATCTGTCAAAATGACCAACGGAATTCAGAGCAGCATGATTCCATCCAGCTCTTATCTCAAATAACAACTTAAAAGAGACTGTTTGACCAACACAAGGTCTGACCAAAATTCATGTTAAAAAATAAAAAAAAAACAAATGAAAACTAGACAAAAGTTTATTTTCTCTATCAAGACATTAATTTCTGTAATTCACTGCTTCTAACAAACAGAATTTTTTTTCTCCTGATGATGGCCATGTTGGCCGAAACTAGTCGAGGAATCTAGATGAAATAATAAAAAACGAAAGAATATTAATATACAACCCAGTGAGTCTGAAGGTTTTAAGTTTTTAAAATTTGTATTGTTCAAAACACACACACACACACACACACACACACACACACACACACACACACACACATACATATATATATATATATATATATATATATATATATATATATATATATATATATATATATATGTGTTTATGTGTGTGTGTGGGTGTAATGTCCTGCAATAAGTTACCTTTTTTCCAGTCGATTGAAACAAAGAAAAGAGTTTTGATTTTCTATTCAGTATCTAATCTTATATCTTTCCGATGCTACGTATTAGAGACATCAAAGTCGAGCAGGTTCAGATATTAAGCTAGCCCAGTAGTATCTTCAAAACAACGGGAAATGTGGTATAGAACTATGAAGACAGATGGAATAGCAAATTATGTTTTCAAAAATCTAAATAAAGATTTAAAAGATAGGAAAATGTCGTCTGAATCAAAGAAAAGAGCCCTGGATGACTATGTAATATCTAACCTCCTCTGGAGCAATGAATTGTTGGACAATCTCCTTGCAGCCGAAGATGCGAGGTGTAGCAACAGAAATGAAGTTCTACCAATGAATTCTGAGAATGTCATGGACATCTTGTCGTATAAAGTGTGGGCAATTTTATTGGAAACAATGGAGACAATGCTGAATTTTTTACCAGGCTGTTGTTTTGTTTGGAAGTATGTGATATAACGCATTCAAGCGATATGATGTCATTCATTAAGGTCCCTTTATTCCAGTCGATTGAAACAAAAAAAAAAGAAAAAAGAGAGTCGTGAATTCCTATTTAATACTAGCAGCATAGCCCGGCGTTGCCCGTGCTTGATTCAAAAATCGTACGACTCATACAGCAATCGCTATCACGACTTAAAATATTTTTGCCCTTCCTTGCCTTTAAAGGAGTGCCCTTTGTCGTACTGATGTTGCTACATGCCTTACTTCTTGCCTATCTCACACTGCGAATTTTTTCTAAGCTCTATACTAAACATCAAATCTGTTACGAAAAAAGAACTAAACAAAATGAACACAAAACGATCAGCTTTAAAAAAGGAATCGTAACTGGAAAAACCGAATGAAAAAAGAATGTTAACAATAAATACTTTTTCACACCCAACCCGTTCTGCGGAATCAGAATCATCGTTGAGTTTAAGCAAGCGAATGAGCCAATTGGAGTAAAGTGCCATGCAGATTTAAATTTTTCTCACTAGTGACGAATGCAGCTATCGATTTTTTTTGCATGCTAGCATGCATGCTAGTTAACATTCGTGTCAGTCAGCGGTTGGCTCTCACGCTGGCCAATAGAATCTTCCTGCCTATTCGTGGCAGCCAGCTATAGGCTCTCACTCTGGCCAGTAGAAAATGGCCGCACACTATATGAAAACTAACGTAGAAGAATGAAAAATCGATTATTTCCACTATCGATGGGAGTTGGGAAATGCAAAGTCGGTCTTGGCCTTCTCACTCACTTGGAGCATGTGCATGTAAATTTTGGTGCAAATCCGTCGAAAATTGCGTCCATGCATTCGTTACACACACACACACACACACACACACACACACACACACACACACTGCCTTTTATAGATGGAGATCTAATCTCTTAAATAGCAGTAAATGTTTTTTAAGCATTCCACCACAAGCAAGGCGGGAAGCAACTAGTACGCATGGGGTTACAGAGAGTTGGAGCGAGAGCAAATAGGAGTGATAGAGGAAAGGATGACGAAAAGGTTAGAGGATAGATCAGGGCATCTGGAGATGTCGATTGACATTACATTTGTATCGAACAATTTACACGGAAAAAATTAATCAGCTTTCTATCGCATTTTTAATGTCTTTTTCCGACAGATCATATTGGACGAAAACTGCTCACAAATGGGAGTGTCAGAATTTCCGTACCATATTCGATGCTCTCACGCTGTTTAAATCCTGTAAATGTGAGTGAAGCTCATCGTATATATAGACGAGTGCCTGTTTTAATTACACGCCTCCTCACGAAGGGTTTGACCCAAGGAATTTTTAAAGGCGGGGTCAACTTTGGCCAATCAAAACATTGCCAGTCCGCACGAATATGTCACGCTGGCGTTGATATTCCACTGACGCTCACAGTTTCCGTGCAATGAGGGTTATCCTGATCCGGGCCTGAAGTGTACATGTGGACGGGAGGGTGTGTAAGCGTCACTTCCGGATGCAGAAGATCATGCACCGTCAGGGTTACATTAATATGTATCGATGTTGTTTCTTCCAATAGTAAGAGACCAAAATCCATTACGGTTTGTATCAAAACCTATCCTGTTTACATCTATCTCATTTTCACATCGATTTTCGTATATCTCTCCACATTTACGATTTTAATCCCCAGGTAAGTCTGTGTATTCCTCTTTCAGCTGAATTAATTCAATCGATTTCCATCAATATATTGATCTATCGTTCACGTTAATAACTGAAGGTCGAAGCGATATGTGCTTGAAAAGTCATAATTTCGATAAAGAGATTTTTTATAAACATATCCTGATATTGTATCCTCAGCCTTCCGGCCCTACAATGCGTTTTGTGTAATCAGCTTGCACATACGAAAATAGAACTACAGACATTAACATTAAGATACTTACAACAAACTAAGATATGACGGAAAGCTAAAAGAATCATTTAATACGTACAATTGTGTATATCCTGAATGCATAAACTTCAAGGCTTTTGCAGCGTTAAGAAATCCTTCAAAGCGGCGATAGATGACCCAAGATTCGGTATCATAAGTATGAGAAGCATTTACTTTTGTGTATTTGAGTTTTTAATCATTGAGATATATATAAACAAAAGATTTGCTTTTACGTGGTTGTTTACTTTGGAATTATTGGATGCAACATTCAACATCTATAATGTCCTTACACAAGTTCACCTTATTCATCCTCTTGTCTACTTTCCCTTAAAGAACTCAATTATTAAAAAAAAAACTCAAAAAACTCGTTAACATTGGTTTACCTAAGTACCTCATCAACCACCAGATCAGACTATTTCTTACCAAAGTAACTAATAATGATACCTTTGTAACCTAGAAAAGCTTACTGAATGAGTAATAACCAAATGGAAATGCAAAGGGTAATTATTATAACATCAATAAAATACAATACTCGCCAGCGGCGCGAAGTAGGTAAACCACTGCTAGACAGCATATTACCCCTACTTACAGTAGTATCCAACGTATTTATGAGTATTGGTGCATACCCATTAGTGTTTATACGTACGGCATATAACACTATCTATCACGGATTTGTTCACATCTATCGATCTATCTATCTATCTATCTATCTATGTATCGTAACCTAGAAAATGTTACTGAGTGAGGAATAACCAAAAAGGAGGCTGGAAATGAAATAGTAATGATTATAACATCAATAAAATATATATTTACTTTTGTGTATTTAATTTCTTAATCATTGAGTTATATATAAAGAAAAGATTTACCTTTACGAGGTTGATTAGTTTGGAATTATTGGATGTAACATACAATATCTGTAATGTCCTTACCCAAGTTCACCTTATTCCAGTCGATTGATAAAGAACTCCGATAGTTATCTGCAAGCAGATCGTATATATAGACGAGTATCTGTGTCTGAGTGGGTATACAGTGTCACTCCAGGAAGCAGGAGATGTTTCTCCGACATGGTTACAATGATTTAATATATATCTATGTAATCATCTTCTAATTCTAATGTCTTCACCCCACCCACTCTACTCTGTGGCCCTTTTCAGCCGTAATTCCCGTCCGGGGTATGACGATAAACTGCATCCACGTCCTGGGCATGACGATAAACTGCACCCGCGTCCTGGGTATGACGATAAACTACATCCGCGTCCTGGGTATGACGATAAACTACATCCGAGTCCTGGGTAAGACGATAACCTACATCCGTGTCCTGGGTATGACGATAAACTACATCCGAGTCCTGGGTATGACGATAAACTACATCCGTGTCCTGGGTATGACGATAAACTACATTCGAGTCCTGGGTAAGACGATAAACTACATCCGTGTCCTGGGTAAGACGATAAACTACATCCGCGCCCTGGGTATGACGATAAACTACATCCGTGTCTTGGGTATGACGATAAACTACATCCGCGTCCTGGGTAAGACGATAAACTACGTCCAACAGCAAGGCCTCTGATCAGGAGGTTTTGAGGAGCGTGGAACCACCCCTTAATTGCTGGTGTTCCCAGGTCCACCCTGACCAGGGGTGGTAGCACCTGTTGGGGTCCCAGATATGGGCAAATAGTTAACACCCAAACTTGTGGAAAAATAGGTTTTAGTACCAGAAATACTTTGTAATAAAAAAATTATTACCAGCAATAATTTTTGAAGAAAAAATTATTATCATCAATACTTAAAAAAAATACCAGCAATAAAAACAGTTATACATTCTTTGAAAAAAATATGACCAGCTACACATTTCTTCCATGAAAAATATTCTTAGAAATAGATTTTTGAAGAAAAACATATTAATAGCAATAAAAATTTTGTCGGCATTAAATAACCCATTGAGGGGTTGATATGCCGTAGAACAAACCAAACCAGCCATAATGCTAAACCTCTGTGAGTTTTAAAACGAACACTTTATTCAATCTATGAAGAGAGATTATTCTCATTTAACTTTTTATTTCTTCCTAGACTATACCCTGCGCATATACAAGCATAATTCACACACACACACACACACACACACACACACACACACACACACACACACACACACACACACACATAAATATATATATATATATATATATATATATATATTAACGCATGTTTCATTAAATAATATAGACAAGATTTGTATATTTATTTTAAGTAAGTTCCTTTCATATTGTCTGATAAGCTTAATCAAATTATCGTTGAAAGACGAAAGGAAAACACCATATTGACACATGTTTGAATCCAATCTAAGCTTTCGGCTTACATAAGCCATTATCAAAGATGACAACTTTAATAAATCAAACGGCACATATACGAAACCACAATAATGGCCCGCCGTTGCTGTTTGAATAAGCTCAAAGTAACGACAAAGTCTTATTTACGAGCTAAGGAAACGAAAAACGCGTCGTAACTCCTGACGTCACATATGACCACGCGAGAGTGAAAGCGAGAAGTATTAATTATGGGAAGCCATTGGTATAAACCAATGGATTCTGCTATAGATTATAGGCATTTAAGAATGTTTGTGGAGATTTCATAGTTTATTTTCTTCAGGTTAGGTTTCAACTGTTTTATGTATATAGCTTCAAGGATTAAATTACTTAAAATAGACAAAACTTGTCTATATTATTTAATGAAAAATGCATTAATGAAAAATTGCTGCCGAAATATATATATATATATATATATATATATATATATATATATATATATATATATATATTATTGTTATACGTTACTTATATACACAAATATTTAAGTAAATTCTCTGTTTATAATAAACAGTATTAACAACATTTACCGGGTCCGAGAAATTTCATAGAAAATATGCATTCTCCGACAGGAATCGAACCTGTATCCTACACAGATCCATTATATACCCTAACTCTGCCTGTTTGGCAAGGTCGATTTACTGCTTTTAAACTACAAACTTCACATCGGAGCATGCATTTTATATAAATAAATATAAGTGAATATACATAATATCCAATTCCGATATTCCACAACTAAAGATTCTGAAAAAAAATCCTTCTGCCACATTATAAGAATCATATTAGACCAAAATATAGAATATTGCTACCATATCTCGGTTTTTGAAAAAACAATTCTAAGAAGGAGACTAATTTTAGTTTGACAGATTTGTCAATATGGACGATTTGATCGATTTTACTAGCAATCAGAAAAATAGTGCCAGTCAATGTAACTTCGGTTTGAAATGCAGCAATGTATTAAATTTAATCGATAATTTAATCGATAAACCTCGAATTAAAACTAAAATAAAACCTTCAAGGAAGGAATATAATAGGTGTCCCAAAATTCTGACATACAGGGGTTGGACAAAATAATTGAAACACTTAAATTCAAAGAAAAATTATTTAATATGAAGTTAGTCCTCCTTTAGCCTCAAATACAGCTTTAATACGTCTAGCAATGGAAACATACAGTTTCCTGACTTCATCCAGAGGAATTTTCAGCCATTCTTCCATTAACACCTGCTCCAGCTCTTTAAGACACGACGGTGGAGGATAACGGCTCCTAATTTGTCGCTCCAAAATGCACCACAAATTTTTAATAATATTGATATCCGGTGATTGGGGAGGCCACTCCATATGTTCTAGCTCACTTCCATGCTCTTCATACCAATTCTTAACCACTTGAGCGGTATGTATTGGAGCATTATCATCTTGGAAGATGCAGTCACCATCAGGGAATAAAGTCTGGGCCATTGGATGAACATGATCTCCCAAAATGTTCAGGTAATCTTTGCTGTTGATTCTGCCATGCAGCGCAATTATTGGAACAATACATTTCCATCATATAGCGTCCCAAACTATCACTGTTGGAAGAAGGCAGTCAGTGTTGTAAGCTTCTTTGGGATGCCTCCACGCATAAACTCATCCTGAAATTGGGAAAATAGAAAAACTGAACTCGTCTGAGAATATGACTTGCTTCCATTGGTCTGCAGACCAGGCATTGTGATCTCTGCACCACTTCAACCTCTTCTGAATGTTGCGAGTGGAGAGAAGAGGTTTCCTTGCGGCGGCTCTTCCATGATATGCAGCCTTATGGAGCTTACATCGAACAGTTTTAGTAGAAACTGGACTATTCAGACGATTATTCAACTCTGCAGTCACTTTGGCCGCAGTAGTCCGATGATTTTTCGCCACGTTGAGTTTCAATGCAAGTCGGTTCCTGTCAGTAAGTTTGCAAGTCCGACCCGAATTGCAATGCTTGCTAGAGGTTTTACCCTGTTTCTCGAATTGCGTCATAGTTCTTGATATGGTAGCTCTTGAAAAACCAAACAGTTTAGCAACCTTAGTGATCGAATCTCCTGCCATGCGAGCTCCAACAATTTGCCCATTTTCGAACTCAGAGAGGTCACGGATTTAGCTTAAATTTTACTAAATTCTAAAAATAAATAAGACAAAGACAGTAAATTAGATAAATAAATGTATTTACAATAGATATAACCTGCAATTACGAAGTTTTAGTTAAAGTTCTTAATATAATAGGTCTTTGAAATATAACAGTGGAATTTGCACCTGTTCCAATTATTTTGTCCAAGCCCTGTAATTTCGCAGGCCAGTAATTTTGGCAATTCTTGTTGAAATAACCTTAAATTTTCACAGAATATATAGAGGTAGATGAAGATTTTATATTTAATGTTTTATTTTTGTTCTGTTTTCAGGTTGAGCCATGACGTTCCCTCACAAAGAGAAGTCATTTTGCGTCTTGGAATATGCTCACACATAGTCACCCAAGCGAGCCTTCAATACAAAATTTTATGGGGATTTGTGACGGGACTGGGCTATGTCTCTCCTCTTCCTGCTAGCATTGATGAACTCAAACAGAATCACGTCCGCACTGGATAATGCTACCGGAGACATGCTACAACGTGTTTGACATGTGCTTATCTACCGACTTGACATGTGCCGTGTCACAGGAGGTGCACATATTGAAGACTTATGAAGCCGGTCTCATAATAAACTTAGGATGTTCAACACCTCAACTGTTCAATTTCATTAAACTACACTTAGTAGTTTTCAAGATAATTGCTTTTAAAATGATGTCAACATTTTTACGACAACCTGTATTTATTATTTTGTGTCACATTTTTTTTTGTCGGTGGAACTTAATTTTAAGCGACCATCTGCCTATTTCTTGACCCTTATAGTGGGATAATTTTAGCATAAAAAAATTTGATGAGCGATGCCACACGAAATCTTTGATAGCGTCGCATGGGACATGACCGGGTGTTTATTGAAAGTGATCCACTTGAAGGAAGGTCGTCAACAAGAACGATCAAATATGTTAAACGCGTTACGGCTGAAATCAAAAGAAATCCTTAATTGCGGACCTGTAATGCGATCAATGCTATTCCCAGTGTCAGCAACCCACTAGGAAGGCAAATGATTTTATAATTCTGAGCGCGCGTTCATTTAGTTTATTAATTTATTTTTTATCTGGTATCATTTAATTTATCCAAGTTCGTTGATTTTTATATTTTATGTTCCGTGGCCCTTCAGGACGTGGGCGATCGTGGTGATCCACAACTTTCTATTTCTTGTAGCTCTTAGCAATCTCTTTGTAATATCACTCCAGCTACTTGTTCTACCATCAATTTACACATGCTCGTTACGATTTTTCTCCGACTCTTTGATTTCATATTGTCATGAGAGTGTCGAACTTTCTAAGCTCTCTTTCCACTTTATGTATCCCAGAAGTTTCAACTGTTGCTGATAATTGAATTTTTGTTTCAATTTTCCTTAAGTACTCTATCTATGGTATCCTCAGCATCCTTCTGTAGAACGACATCTCTATTGATTCATGTCTTCTATACATCAGTACGGAAATTCATCTGCATTTACTGCTGTAGAGGTTTTTAGATATTATCTACCAAACGAGCACATTTCTTTGTTTATAAAGAAAATCTTGTTTGGTGTTTTGGATGGCATCGTTTCATATTCCAGTGTATATATATATATATATATTTATATATATATATATATATATATATATATATATATATATATATATATGTGTGTATATATATATATATATATATATATATATATATATATATATATATGTATATATATATATATGTATATATATATATATATATATATATATATATATATATATATATATATATATATATATGTATATTGAGTCTGATTTGCTATCTCTTCGTCACCAAGGACCGTTGAACAGTTGGTATATATATATATATATATATATATATATATAAATATATTTTTTTTAATGATATCTGGGTTTTCAGCTGTTCTTATGAATAACTGCATTGTTTCTTTCCAGGTACGAGGGTGGGCTGAAAAGTTCATAGGCTGACTATGAAGGAGTGATGCTAGAGCTGTGAAATCTTGCATGCATTCATTTCAACTCTTCTTATTAATAACTGCAGTGTTTCTTTCTAGGTAAGTGGGTGGGCTGAAAAGTTCATAGGCTGACTGTGTGGGAGTGATGCTTAGAGCTGTGAAATCTGACTCCAGGAATTAGACAAAGATTTATTCCATAAATTGAATACCGCTGTTACTCTTCAATTCTTGCTCTCCAGTCTTCATAGTGCTCAAAATTCTTGACCTTGTCTTTTGGAAACCTTCTTTTCCACAAACATTTTAGTATTATTAGCTTACGGCCATATCACGTTCAGTATGTAGATCGCTGACAGCTTGGGAATACCAGTTGCTATATGTTTTACCTGTATGAGTTGCGTAATGGATGGTGGCTCGGGACTCCCACGTTGATGCTTTCCTGAACATTACAATCGTATCCTCTTCAAGTCAACAGTCATTGTTTATCTATCCTCCTCATCATCATAAACCTGAATTGCTCTTTTATCTTTCATATCACATGCTACATTCATCGGAACTATTTTAAAAGTAACCCTCCATCTTGAGTGGACGTCTAGCGTTGCACAAGTGAAAATTTTGCCATGTTTTATTTTTACCTGAGTCAAAATTGATTATTGCTGCCATGAATTGGATGCAGCTGCAAAATCTTCACTTTCGTGACTTGATAGAGTTCACAGTTATTTACGCGGTCTTGTGACCCCCCCAAAAAAAAACAACTTATTACCCCATTCTGTGGCCCCTTCCGTCACAGACATAAAATCACAAGACTGCCATAAATCTATCGATATTTCCATAGCAAATGTTCTGATGACTATTCTTTAGATTCCTCACAATTCAGACTTAGTAAACGCCCTGCTATTTGTAAGGAGTCATCTCGCTTACATTTCTTTTGTACTCTAAATGTAGAAGATAATAACAGCATGGCCCGGCGTTGCCCGTGCTTGATTCAAAAATCGTACGACTCATACAGCAATCGCTATCACATGACTTAAAATATTTTTGCCCTTCCTTGCCTTTAAAGGAGTGCCCTTTGCCGTTCTGATGTTGCTACATGCCTTAATTCTTGCCTATCTCACACTGCGAATTTTTTCTAAGCTCTATACTAAACATTAAATCTGTTACGAAAAAAGAACTAAACAAAATGAACACAAAACGATCAGCTTTAAAAAAAGGACTTGTAACTGGAAAAACCGAATGAAAAAAGAATGTTAACAACAAATACCTTTTCACACCCAACCCAGTTCTGCGGAATCAGAATCAACGTTGAGTTTAAGCAAGTGAATGAGCCAATTGGAGTAAAGTGCCATGCAGATTTAAATTTTTCCCACTTGTGACGAATGCAGGTATCGATTTTTTTGCATGCTAGCATGCTAATTAATATTCGTGTCAGTCAGCTGTTGGCTCTCACGCTGGCCAATAGAATCTTCCTGTCTATTCGTGGCAGCCAGCTATAGGCTCTCACTCTGGCCAGTAGAAAATGGCCGCAAACTATATGAAAACTAACGTAGAAGAATGAAAAATCGATTATTTCCACTATCGATGGGAGTTGGGAAATGCAATGTCGGTCTTGCCCTTTTTTACTAACTTGGAGCATATGGATGTAAATTTTGGTGCAAATCCGTCGAAGATTGCGGCCGTGCATCCGTTACACACACACACACAACCACACACACACACACACACACACACACACACACCCACATACACACACACACATACACACACACACATACACGCACACACCCACATACACACACACACACACACATATTATGCTTTATAGATCTAGATCCCAAATGTGTGATTTAAAAATATTAGTTTCTACATTTGTTTAAGGTTAGTAATTGTTGTTCCTGTTATGTTCCCGGCTCTCTCTCTCTCTCTCTTGTTATGATTCATATCCAAATTCACAACCTCCCCTGTTTGTTTTTTTCTTCTCTTTTTCATCTCGACTGGGTCAAACTTTGTTTTTCCCCATTCCATCATTTTCTTTTCTCCTTCCTTCTCCGTTAGTGAGTGTACTTCTTGATTCTGTCTATAGGCAGAATACATTGCCCACTCTTAATTTTGTGGGTTGGTATATATATATATATATATATATATATATATATATATATATATATATATATATATATATATTTATTATAAAAAATTTAAAATCTCTAACCTTATAGTTAAAAGTAATAATTCAACTCCTAGAACAAAATTAAATAGGGCAAATATTATTTACGAATTTAAATGCCCATTAAAGAATTGCATTCCTCAACAATCAACTTTCGTAAATAATTATATAGGCCACACAACAACATGTTTAACACGCAGACTAATTCTACACCTTTCTGACAATAGCTCAATTAGATCTCATTTAAATATTCATGGAGACTTACCGGACACTATTCGGAACATACTTGTCGACATAACTAATATGATAGAATCATCCACATGCAAAAAAGGCTAAAAATAATGAAAGCCTTATTAATAAAAACAAACAAACCAACACTTAATAATATTAACTTTGAACATGGACATAATATCTTGACCGTGTTTTGAAAAAAAAAAAGATGAAAACATTTTATAGAACATACATATAACAAACTATTTTTTATTTTAACAGTTAAAATATAATTCTTGAAAATGGATAAATGTACAGCCGAAAGCGCTCGGATAAAAGGGACATTCGGACATTTTTTTAAATTTATCATCCAAAAAGAAAAAAAAATTATTAGATCGCATGAGAAATTGTTTAAAAACTAAATAAAGCACATTGTCCGTCATTTTCAATGAAATGTGCATGAAAGAAGAATTGCTGCCTAAATGCACAAATATATATATATATATATATATATATATATATATATATATATATATATATATATATATATATATATATATATACAAACACACACACATACACACACACACAAACATATATATATATATATAAGGACACATGGTACGGTGGATAAAGGCGTTGGTTAGATCCAGTAACAGACCCAAAAAGAGTGTGAGTTCAATACCCGGTTCAGGCAGTGGAGAACTTTCAGAGGGAAAAATTACCAGGAGATAACTGATAACTGACATCCATCAAACATGGCTCGTGGAACTAGAACAGTCTACCCCAGTGATCGAAATAAAGGGTTCGGTTCGAAATTCCAACCACCTGAAGAAGGCCGGAGCGTACAACGGCCGAAACGTTGTGACAAATATGGCGACAAAGATGAGGACAATAGTCCGAATAATGTAAATACTGTATATACATATATATATATATGAATAAAAATTGTGTATTTAGGCAGCAATCAAATAATTAAATTTGAAGATTTAGCTACGGTATTTGAAATATGGTAAGGAAGAAACCATATTTCAAATCAGTCAATTTATTATATATATATATATTTCTTTGTTTATAAAGAAACTTTCGTTTGGTGTTTTGGATTGCATAGATTCGTATTCCAGTGTCGTTTCTAATTTCAATGCAACATTATTCATTTTCTTTTAAAACACTGCATAGAGGTTTGAAATAGATGTTTGATCAATAAAACTTCGTAAATAATTATATAGGCCACACTACAACATGTTTGACATGCAGACTCACTCTACACTTTTTTGACCATAGCTCAATTAGATCTCATTTAAATATTCATGGGGACCTAACAGACCCTATTCGTAACATACTTGTCGACAACACTAATATAATAACATCATAATTATATTATAGTATAAAATTATATATATATATATATATATATATATATATAAAATTGGAAATAAGAGATATTTGAACTATTTGTACATACTGAAATTTTATGTCATACTTTTTATTTTAGGTTCCTTATAAATTTGTGGTATTGTGGTATACGTAATATTAAATGATGGTGAATGAGCAAACTCTAAAAGAATGAATGGGTCTTATTTACTATGTTTAGCATAGAAAGTGTCGCTCAGCCTTTCCCCAATTCCGCTCGAGCTTTGTGCCACAATTGTTTTAATTAAAACAATAAATATATATTCCTATTGAATTATTAAATTAAATTTTATAGCGTAAATCTTAATCTATTATCGACTTCACACAGACGCCTCTTTTCGATAGAATTCTCCATAGCAGCATATAATAAATCTAACTGCAAACCTAGAATTTCTGCCCCAATGTTATCCTTGAGGTTTTGACTTGTTTGTGGTTTATGTGCTGGGTTCATTCTGCACCTAAGTGATAGAGGATCTCCACAATTTCCTGTCTTTGTAGCTCTTAATAATTGTTACTTTTTTGTTATTAAATCCCAAATCCTCTTAGGCCATTTATCTATAAGTTTGTCAAGTAAGTTATGCATTATTTAACTCTGTTTCTCTTGCTCTGGATACTTCTGAGTATCAGATTTTCCAGGTCTTCCTTCCTCATTACGTGTCCACAAAATATCAACGGCCTCTTTCTGATGTTAAGTGTAAGTATCCGTTTTATTTCCATTTTCGCTAAAAATTCGTTGTTGATCACGTGTTATCTCCAAATTATTCTCTGCACGTAACAGTTAAGTACTCTTTTCTTTGTTTCTCTTGCTTCAAGTCTCTTCTTCATCTGTGAGGAGATTGTCGAGTATTTACTGTCATATAGGAGGACTGATATTACGTAACAGTTCAGTATTCTTTTCTTTGTTTCTCTTGCTTCAAGTCTCTTCTTCATCTGTGAGGAGATTGTCCAGTATTCACTGCCATATAGGAGGACTGATATTACGTAACAGTTCAGTACTCTTTTCTTTGTTTCTCTTGCTTCAAGTCTCTTCTTCATCTGTGAGGAGATTGTCCAGCATTCACTGCCATATACGAGGACTGATATTACATAACAGTTCAGTACACTTTTCTTTGTTTCTCTTGCTTCAAGTCTCTTCTTCATCTGTTAGGAGATTGTCCAGCATTCACTGCCATATACGAGGACTTATCTTACATAACAGTTCAGTACTCTTTTCTTTGTTTCTCTTGCTTCAAATCTCTTCTTCATCTGTTAGGAGATTGTCCAGCATTCACTGCCATATAGGAGGACCGGTATTATGTAACAGTTCAGTACACTTTATCTAACGAAATTTTGTTCGATATCTTAATAAAGTTCTTAGCTTTTGGAAGACATCTTTGTATATCCCAATGCCAAAAATCTTTGAATCAACCGACAAATCATGAATTCCGCTGGTGGCTTTCTGGCTTTGAAATGTGTTCTCTTTGGGCGTGTTATGGCATTTTTCATTTCTTAAGTGACTTCTGGGACACATTCTGTATGTATCTGCATTACTTCAAACTCATTTTCGTGATATAACACGTAATGTATATCATATTTATAAGTGTCTATAAAATACCATGTCCTGCGTTTCTGGCAACTGTCCCGTTAAAAGCAGGAAAATGCGTGAAGGGGAACAACTGGCGTTTCATAACCAGCTGCTTTGTTTAGATGGAGCTAGAAAGTCCACTAATTCATTCCATCTAGGGGAAGAAAATCCCTGATTTTAAATCTCTGCTGCCTTGCAATATAAATAATTTTACTGTATCTTAAATAATGGCTTCATAATCTCCGCGTATTTTAGACTTAATCTTTTCATGTTTACTTTTTTGTAACTTTTTACAAAATGAACAAAGTTTTCGGTATTTGAGTTGTTTAGTTATGACCGACTGTTTCGTAATTTTTCCTGTCTTTTGTTTAACGTCCGCTGAGAATTGGCAAAGGCGTACAACTGGTGCCTTATAAGCAGCTGCTTTGGGTAGATGGACCTCGACAGCCCAGGAAGGCAGTCCATCTAGGGGAAGGAAAATCTTGATTTTAAATCCCCGCTGCCTATCTCTCATATCCAAACAAGTAGAGTTCTAAGCTGAAAATGGGTGAAGGCGGACAACTGGTCCCTCATAACCAGCTGCTTCAGGTAGATTGAGCTCCACAACTCAGGAAGGCATAACATCGAGGGGAAGAAAAACCTTGATTTTACGCCCTCGCAACTTTATCTGTAATATCCAAACATGGAAATGGCTATAGGAGTAAATCCTGACAGAAAATCTGGAATGGTGCCATAAATGCGGTTGGCGGTCAATACTGACAACTCTTTGGCAACCTCTGCAGCCAAGCCATCGCCAAATAGTCTACTAAAAAAATTATTTTTTTAAATACCATGTCCTTGCAGAGCAGAGGTGATACCTTTCAATTGATAGCTTAGTTGTTGGAATTGTTTAAAAGGCACTATAAATTTTTAGTGTATGACTTCATAATCTCCGAGTATTCTAGGCTCAGATTCCAATTTTTTACGTACATTTTTATATCTACCATCTTTGTCTAAAATTAACAAACTTTTCCGTATTTGAGTTTTTTTAGTTATGCCCGACTATTTCGTAATTTTGTCTTGCTTTCTATTGTTTTTGTTTTCTTAACGTCCACTGAGAATGGGCAAAGGCGGACAACTGGCGCCTCATGACCAGCTGCTTCGGGAGATGAAGCTCGACAACCCAGGAAGGCAGTTCATCTGAAGGAAGACCTGCTGCCTATCTGTCCTATTCAAACATGGAAAAGGTTATAGAAGTAAATCCAGACAGAAAACCTGGAGTGAAGCACTGAAGGCGATCGGCTGTCAACCCTAACAACTTTTTGGCAACTCCTGCAGCCAAGCCATCCCCAAATAGTATATAAAAATATTTTTTTAAATGCCATGTCCTTTCAGAGCAGATGTGATAATAGCTCTCCAAAGATACCTTACAATTGATAGTTTAGTTGTTATTACTGTCAAAAAGGCAGTATAAATAAATTTATTCCATTTTTAATAATAACTTCATAATTTCCTAATTTCCGTGTATTTTAGGATTAAATCCCAATTTCTAGTTTGATTTTTTCTTTCTAAAATGAAGAAAACTTTTCGATATTTTAGTTCGTTTATTATTTCCCAACTATTTCGTAATTTGTCCTGCATTCTAGAGTTTTTGGTTACCTAACCTTTTAGAAATCAAAAAATACATTAAAGATTTTTAAAGCTACTAAAACACGTAGCGGACATAAATGTTTATATACGTAAATTATATATATGTTCCAAAGTTTTTCATAGCCACCCCTCGCTAGCGAAGACAAGTTCCCATTGTCTAAAAAATTCTTCCGTAGTATTCGTCTCAAATGACCTCTAAATCCAGTTCCAAGCGGGTGAATGGGTGAAGGCGGACAACTGGCGCCTCATCACCAGCTGCTTCAGGAAGATGGAGCTCGACAACACAGGAAGGCAGTCCATCTAGGGGAAGAAAAACCCTGATTTTGAACCTTTGCTGCCTTGTGGTCACATTATCGCTCAGGCCTGTGCCTTGGAGAGGTCACTCATGTCTTTCCACAAAAGACTGAATTTTGATCAAAGAGGTCGCTACCTTTATCTTGCAAGATAAACTGACGTCTACTAATGTAGAAAGTTGCTCAGCTGAACGTTTATTGACAAACCAGTCATTCTTCTTTCACGAAGTCAACCAAACTAATTCTTTATTTTTGACGCCATATTATTTTTGTAATTTTTTTAGGGATATATTTCTATGAAGATCGATTTTCTTGATAAGCTGTTCAAGATAGCGTGGCCCAAAGCAATCAATATTGATAAAGTTCGATTATCCCGATGCTTGTAACCTTAGCAACATTAGCGTTTTTCCTAGCGTCTCTACGAATTGAAATGGCGTTTTCCCGACTAAATCACTGTTTGTTACCAGTTCTGAAGCGAAACTATTATCGCTTTTAATACAAATCATCGAAATACTTTCTTCTTTTTTTCTTCATCTTATTTTCGTTTTCTTCTTTTTCTTCTTTTTCGTCTTCTTTTTCTTTTTCATCTTTTTTCTTTTTTTTTATTCTTTTTCTTCGACTTTTTATTCGTTTTCTTTTTGTTCTTTTTCTTCTTTTACGTTTTCTTTTTCTTTTTTCTTCTTCGTTTTTTCTTTTTCTTTATGTGGTTCTTTTTTTCTTTTTGTTGTTCTTATTTTTCTGTTTATCTATTTTCCTTGTTCGTCTGTTTCTTTTTCTTCTTCTTTTTCCTCTTTTTCTTCTTCTTTTTATTCGTTTTCTTTTTCTTTTTGTTCTTTTACGTCATCTTTTTCTTCTTTTTTGTTCTTCTTTTCCTGTTTTTTGTTCTTCTTTTATCTTCTTTTCGTTATTCTTTTTCTTCTTTTTCTTTTTCATCTTTTTCTTCTTTTTACTTCTTTTTCTTCTTTTTCTTTTTTTCTTTTTCTTCATTTTCTTCGTTTTTTTCTTCTCTTCCCTTTTCGTCTTCTTTTTCTTCTTTTTTCTTCTTTTACTTCTTTTTCTGTTTGTTCTTTTTGTTCTTCTTTTTATTCGTTTTCTTTTTCTTCTTTTTTTGCTTTTTTTGTTCTTTTTCTTCTTTTTTGTACTTCTTTTTCTTTTTCATCTTCTTTTTCTTCTTTTTGTTCTCTTTGTTCTTTTTCGTCTTCTTTTTATTATTTTTCTGCTTTTACGTCTTCTTTTTCTTCTTTTTCGTCTTGTTTTTTCTTCTTCTATTTTCTTCTTTTTCTTCTTTATCTTTTTCTTTTTATTTTCATTATTTGTTTTCTTTTTCTTCTTTTTCTTTTTCTTCTTTTTATTTCTTCCTTTTCTTCTTCCTATTCTTCTTCCTATTCTTTTTGTTCTTCTTTTAGTTTTTCTTCTTTTCCCTTTTCTTCTTTTTCTTCTTTTTCCTTTTCTTCTTTTTGTTCTTTTTCGTCTTCTTTTTGTTCTTTCTTCTTCTTTTCCTTCGTTTTCTTTTTCTTCTTTTTCTTTTTGTTCATTTTTGTTCTTTTTTATCTTTTTGTTCTTTTTCGTCTTCTTTTTTTCTTTTTCTCCTCCTCCTTCTTTTTTCTTCTTCTTTTTCTTCTTTTTCATCTTCATCTTTTTTCCTCGTTTTGTTCTTTTTCGTCTTCTTTTTCTTTTTTCTTTTTCTCTCTCTTCTTCTTTTTCTTCTTCTTCCTCTTTTTTCATCTTCTTCTTCTTTCTGGAGTTTGGTGTGAAGAAGAAATTTACCATTTCTAACGATCTCGACCGGATTTCGAACTCCGTTTGTAGATTTTAATTCCGGCCCGGTAACCGTTGCTTTACCTACACATATTAATCTTAAAATAAGTGATAATGATTAACAGGAACATTACCGAGGGAAGATAGTGCTAGTTTTGTGAAGACAGATTCTACAAACACTGACTTTAGCCCGTTTTTGGCCAACCACAATTAAGTTAATATTGAAGTATTTATAAACTAGCAGTATATTCGCCCGGATCTTTCCTTACTGGGAATTTTTGCTCAATTTGAGCAGTTAAAGTTTAAAGTTATCCCACCCGAAAATCAGTATGAGTAACAACAATTGGGTGCAACTGAGACACATCCCCGAATGAGGGGGGACAATTTTAATGGGGGCCAATTTGAATAGGGGATTGCCCTAAAAAGAGCCGTTTTTGCGTTCTCAATCTTGCAAGGAAGGAACCTCTTCCATGGAACGTCATAATAATATACGATAATTTTATTTATAATATAATTTTTTTTAGAATTCTAATAAACTTTTGCGTTAGATTTCAACTCTATAAGTTGATTGTACGATTGTCTTTTTATACACATTAACCCATTAAATTTTTTAATGCGCTTTTCACCCCAAGCAAGGCTGGAAGCCACTAGCACGCAAGGGGTTACAGAAGGTTTGGAGGAAGAGCAGATAGGAGTGGTAAAGGAGAGGATGTGGAGAAAGATAGTAGATCGATCAAGGCAAGGGGGTTACAGAAGATTTGGAGCGAGAGCAGATAGGAATGAAAGGTGAAAGGATGTGGAGAAGGGAAGTGGATAGATTAAGGCAACTGGAGATGTCGATTGACGTTACACTTAAATAGTTGGAGATTATATTTGTCAGGGAAACAGGAATAAGGAAGGGAGTTCCACAGGCGAGATGTGCGAGACATGAAGCTATTGAAGTAGAAGAGACGTCTACATCTAACAATTTCAACGGTGAAGGGGTGGGAACGGGATGCCAGCCTCGTAGGACGCTTAAATTCATGAAGCCTGGGAACCAGCGAAAGCAGCTCATCGGAGCAATTACCGTGAAAGTATTGGTAAAAAAGACAGAGCAAGGCAACGGCGCGTCTGTGAGAGAGCGACTGCAGGCGAGATGACGGATCAGGGCCAATTACATTGCATATCTGCTTCTGGATCTTATCAAGAACCCTGAGGCAAACAGCAGGGTCTCCAGATCATATATGGCAGCAATACTCCATGCAAGGGCGAATGGTTGATTTATAGATTTGGAGGATCGATTCCGGGGAGAAAAATTTCCTGGCCCGGCAGAGGAAGCCAACTTTCCTTGCGGTGGATGAAGCAATTGACTCGATGTATTTGTTCCATCTCAGGTCAGCGGACAGCGTGAGACCGAGCAGCCGCAGAGAGGAGCTCTCGAGAAGGTGGTCTTCAGACATTCTAATGGGATGCAGGGATAAGATCTGTGGTCCGAATTCTCTTCTGAAAGCCTGAAATTCTCCCCCTCCCTGGCGACTTTCCCACTGGTTTAGAACTCGTTCCATAGAAGGAAGTTCACGAGAACAATTACTATGAAAATATTTATTGAAAAATCAACAGCAAGCTAGACTAGGAATGAAAGAATCATACGCTGAAAAAATTGAAAACTCTGGCTGTTCCATGCACTTGCAACTTAGTGACAATAGTTGCAGGCAGAAGGCAAATTTTTGCTTTTGTCTTTTTGTGTGAAACCGACCCTATCTGATCTTGTCAGTTAAAGGCAAACTCAGAGGTCAAAAGTTACAAAGATTAAATAACAAATTCTTTTGAAATTTTACTTTTCTCTTTCTCTCTTTCGTCTTTCCTTCTTACCTTTTATTTCATTTTTTAATTTTTCCCATAATACCATCTTAATAATATTTGAAATACACGTTGTTTTCCACCGTCCCTCTTGTCTTCAATCTGTCTTGTGAATATCAAAGTTGACAAGCCAGCGTTTCGAATTACGTGCACTAGAAATTTCAATCCTCTCTTCCGGATGTTAAGTATACGTTTTCGTTTTTGTTTCCGCTTTCTCCAAAACTTCGTCGTTGCTCAAAAGTTCGGTTCGTGGTTTTCTCAACATCATTCTGAAGAACAACATTGCTATTGCTTCAAGTTCAGCATTTAGTGGAATATAGAAGGACTGATATTACGTAACAGTTCAGTACTCTTTTCTTTGTTTCTCTTGCTTCAAGTCTCTTCTTCATCTGTGAGGAGATTCTCCAGTATTCTCTGCCATATAGGAGGACTGATATTACGTAACAGTTCAGTACTCTTTTCTTTGTTTCTCTTGCTTCAAGTCTCTTCTTCATCTGTGAGGAGATTCTCCAGTATTCTCTGCCATATAGGAGGACTGATATTACGTAACATTTCAGTACTCTTTTCTTTGTTTCTGTTGCTTCAAGTCTCTTCTTCATCTGTGAGGAGATTGTTCAGCATTCACTGCCATATAGGAGGACTGATATTACGTAACAATTCAGTACTCTTTCCTTTGTTTCTCTTGCTTCAAGTCTTTTCTTCATCTGTGTGGAAATTGTCCAGCGTTCACTGCCATATGGCAAGACTGATAATACGTAGCAATTATTTTCCTCTGTCACTATTGCCTTCATTCTACCTTGTGAGTATCAAATTTTCTAAGCTCCTTTTCCTCATTATTTGCCCTTGAAATTCTTACTCTCTCTTCCTGATGTCAATTATAAGTTTTCCTTTTATTTTCCATTTTCTCTAAAACTTTATTGTTGTTATTGTTGCATGATTCACTTCACATATAATTAAATTGTTCGACTTCTTTGATGTTGGAATTCTTGATTTGCAATTTAGATGATGGGCTCATTCTTTTGCTGACAATCATGTAGTCTCTCTTCTCGGTATTGATGTTTAGTTCTCATTTAAAGAATTACTTATGTATGATAAGTTTTCCCTTTACGCCGTTTTCTAATCTTTCAGTGAAAAGAAAGAAAGAAAAGAAAGAAAGAAAGGAATAACGAAAGAAAGATAGAAGGAAAGAAAAAAGAAAGAACTTTTGAAATCTGCAAGTAAATTATAATATAAAAGAAAAAAGAAACGTAATAATAGACAAGAAAGAAAGACACAAAGAAGAAGGAGAGAAAGAACGAAGAAGAAAGAAAAAATAAAGAAGAAAAAAAGGAAAATGTAAGAAAGAAAAAGAAATAAAGAAAGAAAGAACGAAAAAAGAAAGAACAAAAAGAGAAAGAAAGAAAGAAGGAAAGAAAGAAAAAAGAAAGAAAAAAGAAAGAAGGAAAAAAAGAAAGAAAAAAATAACGAAAGAAAAAAGAAAGAAAATGTACGAAAGAAAAAGAAACAAAGAAAGAAAGAGCAAAAAAGAAAGAACAAAAAATAAAGACGGAGAGAAAAAAGAAAGAAAAAAAGAAAGAAAATATAAGAAAGAAAAAGAAAGAAAGAAAGAACAAAAAGAGATAGAAAGAAAGAAGGAAAGGAAAAAAGAAAGAAAATAAGAAAGAAGGAAAGAAAGAAAGAAAGAACGAAAAAAGAAATAACAAAAAGAGAAGGAAAGAAAAAAAGAAGATGCGCAAAAAAACGAAAACTAAGCAAAAAACAAATAAACAAGCATAAAAACGCGTGTTTCGTTCCGTTATTTCGTTGTCTTTGGATTCTTTTGGTCGATCGGCAGTTACCCAGTAAGGACCCCAATGCTGCACGAGGAAAGTACATCAACGACGTTGAATTCAGTTTTATTTAGCCGTTTTATTTTAGTGCGGTCATAATAGGCGCCGATTCTGGTAAGACCCGAGTGGGAGGAGACAGAGAGCACACATGCCAAGAGAACGGCCAGCTATCCATCCCCCTCTGCACGCGATGGTTTGTCCCTCTGCTGAAACAATAGGTGCACCATATACATCCAGGAGAGAAAGGCCCGGACGGACACCAAAGCTCATGATTTCTCTACTGTCGAAGCTGAACTTCCCACACGATTTGCCGTCTCGTATCAAAACTTAGACAAAGACAATCCACCACTCATTTCGGGTGATACGGCAGCGAATGTTGGACGATTTCCTCAAAGATGAAAAAGACACTCAAGGCGACGGAGATTCTACAGAAGGATGCTAACGATATCATGGACCTAGAATGTGAGCTACGATGACTCAGAGAGGAGGCAAACACTGAGGAAGCTTATACTTAACATCAGAAAGAGGCAGCTGATGTTACTGGGACATATAATGAGGAAGAAGGGCCAGGAGAATCTGATACTCACGGGTCGATTAGAGAGAGAGAGAGAGAGAAGGGAAAACAACGCATGACATAGCTAGCGGGCTTAAGCAAATGGATGACAGAACGTGGGCTTTTGAAGGAAGGAATTTGTTGGGAGCTGCAATGGATAGAGGGAGGTGGAGAGCTATGATCGTCTACGTCCTGGAAGGACACGGCACATAGAAAGAAAGAGTTCGCACTAGTACAGCAGGTTCTAAGCTTTCTAAAAGAGTAGACAAGTCTGGTCATAGAGATCCTGACCCCAGGCTAGGCGTATTCGATTGCACAGAGAGGAAGTCAAACTAACCTGCTTCAGTGTGAATAGTTTTTGTTTTTTGACCATTTACGGAGAACTCCCATGATAAATTTGACTATGCATTGGAATTATCTTTTGGGGGAGACGAATAAGAATTAGGTTGAGTATCTCTGCTACCTGACTTGGATCAAATATTGCTTTCCGGCATTTTGGTCTAGGATTAGAGCCTAATAACTGTGTGTTCTGTGAAAATATTATATCTTGCTACACAGTGCATTATATATATATATATATATATATATATATATATATGAATTCATGTGTGTGTTGTGAATTAATGTTGATGGTGATAGAAATAGTGATTAAATCGCTGATAAATTCGAAAGCAGAATTAAAAAGAAAAGGAAAAAAAAAAAACGAGAAATAAGACCTGAAGGATAATCGATTGAATAAAGAAAATGTTTTCTCTCGGCCGTTCCTAGGAGATAAAATCAAAATTGAATTTGAATCAAAATTAAGATGAACGTCTCTGTGAAGAATTCTCTGTCTCCTCGCTTCAGGCGTTGATTTCTAAAATGATTCACGATTTTTTTCCTCCCATACATTCAACACACACACACACACACGCACACACACACACACACGCACACACACACACACACACACACATATATATATATATATATATTCGTCCATGCATAGATATATAAGTAATGCCATGTTTATGTTCTTTTGTTAATAGCGTTTTAATTTTTTAAACAGATAATTGATTTTTGATTCCATCTTTTTTGTACAATTTTCATAAGTTTGCCTTTGAAGATTACGTTCTTATATTCCATTACAATTTCATCATTTTTTTCTTCGTACAAGAATTCTTTTTTTTTATTATTATTCGATTGTCGTTTCTATTGGATTAATTCCAACATGATTCTTCCTTTCGGTTCTCTGCTGTCGATTCGCATCCATTCGAAGCTTACGTTTTTTTTTCGTTTTTATTCTTTCGATCGCTTGTTTTTTTTTTCTTTTGACGAGGAAATGGAAGACGATTCACAACCCATTTTGGAGTTTTCTTCAAAGATTCTCTTGTTTCAATTGTCTCTTTCAAAATGTCTTTGTTTCCGTTTAACTCACGTATTTTTTATTCATTTATTCACTCTTTTTTTATTTTCTATTCTTTTTTCAAATCATTTTTTGCAGTTTTAAGTCATTCACTTGTTCTATCTTTCTTTCGGTCTTTTTTTCTTTCTTTCTTTCTTTCTTAATTCTTCGTTTAATCCACGGATTTTTAATTGATTGATTATTTTATTTTATATTCTTTCTTCCTTTTGTTTTTCCTTTCTTTCTTTCTTTCTTTCTTTCTTTCTTAATTCTTCATTTAATCCACGGATTTTAATTCGTTGATTATTTCATTTTATATTCTTTCTTTCTTTCATTTTTCTTTCTTTCATTTTTCTTTCTTTCTTTCTTTCTTTCTTTCTTTCTTTCTTTCTTTCTTTCTTTCTTCCTCATTTAATCCACGGATTTTAATTCATTGATTATTTCATTTTATATTCTTTCTTTTTTCTTTCTTTCTTTCTTTCTTTCTTTCTTTCTTTCTTTCTTTCTTTCTTTCTTTCTTTCTTTCATTCATTTGTCTTTCTTTCTTTATTTCTTTCTTAATTCTTCATTTAATCCACGGATTTTTAATTCATTGATTATTTCATTTTATATTTTTTCTTTCTTTCTTTCTTTCTTTCTTTCTTTCATTTTTCTTTCTTTCTTTCTTTCTTTCTTAATTCTTCATTTAATCCACGGATTTTAAGTCATTGATTATTTCATTTTATATTCTTTCTTTCTTTCGTTTTTCCTTTCTTTCTTTCTTTCTTTCTTTCTTTGAGTTTCATTCGTTCCTTTCCACGAGTCTCTCGTTTTCTTTCCTCCTTCGAGCTGTCATCTTTCATTCTTGCTTTTTCTTCTCCCAGGCCTTCTCTCCTGAAGTTTCCTTCTTTCCTTAACAATCTATAATTTTCATGTTTATACACAAAGTCATTTATTCTGAGGGTTACAGTTGGAATCCAAAAGCTGTCAAAAATTGATCTCAAATTCTTACGTCTCCTGTTGTCTTGTTTTTATCAATTTTATTCAGACCTATTTACGATATACCAAATTAGTCTTTTAATTATGATGAATTACTAAAAACCCTAACAATTTTAAATGAATTTCAACACAAGTAAGGCAATGAAGCCACTAAGATGCAAGGGGTTACTGTGTGTTAGAGAATATGAGAAGATTTTTAAAGAGAGAGAACAATAAAAGAACAAGAATTAAGAAGACAGACGATAACGATTGACATTGTGTTTAAACTTTTGAAGGTCAAACTTGACTTGGAAGCAAGAAGCTGGAAGAGAGTTCCACAGGCAAGAAGTGCGAGAGAAGAAACTGTTAACATAGAACTTACGGTTACATTTAATCATTTTTAACTGTAAAATGTTGAGGCCATACCGCAAAACTTTTTTTAATTTTTTTATCGCTCTCCCGTCGAACTCGACGTATGAGGGTCAGACAGATCAGTTCCCAGAAACTGAAAGCCCGACACCCACACAGGATTTGATTATGGGGGTGAAGGCTTTGTGCAGGGCCATATACACTTTTTGGAGGGACGAATACAGGGACCTGGTGCAACGAATGCCACAAGGTCCCCAAACGACCCTCCGCAGGTTTTGAATTCAGAGTTGTCCTTCTCCTAGACCAGTTGCCATCCAAGGCTATAGAACCAAGTCTGTCCTGCTATTTACCCATAGTTGGAGGGAGAAGAAGAGGATTCATACCTTTCTCAAGGCACGTAAGTGAATGTAATGGAATCGACTGGAATTCGAACTCGGCTCTCCGATTCCTCAATCCAAGCCGCTATCCATTACTCCACCGTGCCTCAAATATAGTACTGTTCTTAAATTCATGATGTCAAGATACCATAGAGGAAAGTCCATCAGAATAATTACCATGAAAATATTTGTAGAAAAATAACAGGAAATTTCATGGCGGTGGGGAGGTAACTGAAGGCGAGATGCCAGGTTAGGGCCAACAGCATTGCAGATTCTTTTTGGATTTTATCAAGAATCTCTAAGTGTATAGCAGGTGCCCTAGTCCATATATTGCAGCAATATTAAAAGCAAAAATGAATGGTAGAATTATATATATATATATATATATATATATATATATATATATATATATAGTCAAACCTAATGAGCCAGACAAACCTAGGTAGGTTTGTTTGGTTCATTAGGTTTGACTAGGTTTGCTCTACGCTTGTATCGAGCTCTTTAGTTAGTTGTTTACTCGTATCGGTTTTTTTTCTTTGGGCCTTGAACCTGTATCTGTGCGATTATTTTCGACAGCCTTTCATGTTTCTGGCTCTTTCTTTTTTAAAACCTTTTTTTTCCTTCGAGATTGATTTGGCTATTGTTAAATCAAGAATTCGAAGGTTTTTCGACACGAGTATAGTTACCTATATATATATATATATATATATATATATATATATATATATATATATATATATATATATATGATAGGTTCTATTGAGAAAAATTGTGATCTAATACCGTGCACGCAGCAGACCTACCAATTGATTCAACATAATCTGTCCACTTCAACATAAAACGAGAAGGGGCAATGAGTCACTCCACTGTGGGTTAGAATCAGCCATACTGATAGAAGTCAGAAATGGGTCTCTCAAACGATTAAAAGGGGGCGATTTCGTTTTGCAGGTGTCAAAATTAACAAGCCATTCCTTGCCCCTGTTAACAACAGATTGAGATCAGCTGCCAATTTGCCTTTATCGAACCCACCAGGCTTACCATTGAGACAGGAGGAAATGGCTGTGTCATCAGCATGGATACCGAGTTACAAATAAAAGAAATGAAATCGCCAATTTGAAATGAAGGAATCAAAACTAAAAGAGAAATGAATGAATCATCAAAACACAAGCAAATGTTAAATTGGAAAAAAACCTTGTGATTATTCACCGGCCGGATTAAAAAAGGTCCGGATCACAAGTCTTGTTTCCGGATTAAAATAGGGTCGGACTATAGGTGTATAGGTATACTCAGTATAGGTATATAGGTATTCTCACCGGATTAGAAGAGGGCGTGAGTTACATGTATAGTCTGCGGATTAAAAGAGGTCCGGGCTATATGCCTTGTCGCCGGATTAAAAGAAGGTAGAGCTACATGCCTTGTCGCCGGATTAAAAGAAGATAGAGCTACATGCCTTGTCGCCGGATTAAAAGAAGGTAGAGCTACATGCCTTGTCGCCGGATTAAAAGAGGGTCGGGCTAAGGTATTGTTCCTACATCATAGATTGATATAAACACAATACAAATAATATATTTGGAATAAAATTTTTGATCAAATAATCGCCGGATTAAAAGAGGGACGTATTGTATGTGTTCCAGCCGGATTAAAAGAGGGTCGGAATACAGTTCATGTATGAATAAAATGTTGTCAGGATTAAAAAGAATATTGGATTAAAAGAATTCTACATATAGATCTGATTAATAAAAACAGTTCAAGCACCGATTATCAAGGCTCTCTCACACGAAAGCGTGGCGCAGCACAATCTTTCTACACTTCTCCGTAGCCACTCTTAACATTCTTAAAGTCGATGCAGAGACAACAGCTAGTCGAAACCAAATCATTTAAACAGCTTTCGTCCGTTTCTTGTCATCGAGTACTGATTGTTGTTGACTTTCATATGAGACTTGAAATTTGAACGTACAGCATCTTGGAAGTCAATTTCCTTAAAGCGAGATGGAAACATTGTTGACTCAAAGACGGATCACCAGGAAGGGCGACGCATCTGATAATTCCTGGCAAAACTGGAATTAGGTTTATCAGTGGTGTCAAGTCAATTCAGGAAAAGACACAGCTGACAGAAATGTTCTACAAACAGGAGCCGGTATTTTACACAAGACAAATCTATCTATCTATCTATCTATCTATCTATCTATCTATCTATCTATCTATCTATCTATCTATCTGTCTCACTCATTCTGTTCATATCTATCTATCTATCTATCTATCTATCTATCTATCTATCTATCTATCTATTTATCTATATATAGATATACATACATACATATACATATACATACATATATATATATATATGTGTGTGTGTGTGTGTATATAATAATATATATCACACTGTGCATATCATCTATGTATCTATCCCAGTCTGTTCATATTTATCTATCTCTGTTCTTATCCATCTATATATACAATTCATATATATATATATATATATATATATATATATATATATATATATTTCTTTTCATTTTTCATATCTATATATCTATGTATTTGTTTAGTCCGTTCGTATCTATCTATCTATCTATCTATCTATCTATCTATCTCAGTCTATTCATATCTATCTATCTATCTATCTATCTACATACATACATATACATATATATATGTGTGTGTGTGTGTGTATGTGTATATAATAAAATATATCACACTGTGCATATCATCTCTGTACCTATCCCAGTCTGTTCTTATCTATCTATATATACAATTCATATATATATATATATATATATATATATATATATATATATATATATATATATATATATATGTATTTGTTTAGTCCCTTTGTATCTATCTCTCTATCCCAGTCTGTTCATATCTATCTATCTATCTATCTATCTATCTATCTATCTATCTATCTATCTATCTATCCTGAACTGAAATTCAAAAAGCAGTGCTTGTAGGATGATCACAGTTTTGGCTTCTATATTTGTATCAAAACTTCGATGGCTGAAATGATTAAGGCGATGTCCATACAAAACCTCTTGTTTCGCAATTTACTTTATATGTTGAAATCCTTATATATCCCGACGACAAAACCTGACAATAATAAACTGGATTAAAACTAGTAATAATAATAATAATAATAATAATAATAATAATAATAATAATAATAATAATAGTAATGATGAAGAGTGTATAGCGCCAGAGTGTAGGGGGATTAAAAGCAACAATTAGATGGCATTGATCAACGAGTAACGACCGGTAAAAGTAAACGCGACAAAGGAAAAGTATTATATTCACTGTAATTTTATACAGTTGCGGCCAAAATGTTCAGAACGGCATTGTTTTCGTCAGAAAAGTAGGTATAAGTTTTTATCAAAGTTGTTTTATATTCTATAATTTTCACAGACAATCAATACGATATTAATTGTTATTGTCTGAGATTTTGGTGTAATTTGAGAGGAAAATACAAACGTTATGGAAGATTTAGTGATTTACTGCAAAAGCCATGGCGGCCAAAATGATCAGAACGGTTGAAAAAATAACAAAATAATCAAAAATGACAGAGAATACTGGAATAATTTAATATTTAGTGTGAAGCCCTTTAGCTTCAATCACATTTTGACATCTTCGATTGCATGAGGAAATTAAATTTTCAATTTCTTGCTGGGTGATTTTATTCCATTCTTCCTGAAGGGTATTCCATAATTGCTCGGTTGTTTTAGGATTTCTGGCTTTCGAACGTTCTCCTAGAATATTCCACACATTTTCAATAGGATTGAGATCTGGGCTTTGAGCAGGCCAATCCATAACAATAACCTTTTCAGCCTTGCGGAAGTTCATGACCACCTTAGCCTTGTGACATGGGGCATTGTCCGTCATGAATATGGGTGGTCGCTTAGTTGAATTTCTCAGCACAGGCAAGACATGATCTTTTACAAGTTGTTCATAAACTCCTCCATTTACCTTTCCATGTAATCGCACCAAAGGGCCCGCACCATCTCCAGATATCATCCTCCAAACCATGACACTTCCTCCACCGAATTTAACACTAGTCTTAAGGCATTTAGGCGACAATTTTTCACCTACTTTTCGACGAACGTACCTTTTCCCATCTGAACCATATAACATAAACTTAGATTCACCACGGAAATGCACCGTTTGCCATTTTTCTTGAGACCACAACACATATTCGGTTGCAAAGGTATGACTACACTTTTTATTCTTGGAGCTGATCAGTGGCTTCACTGCAGGTGCTCTTGCTTGTAGGTCATGTTCAACTAAACGACGAAACACAGTTTTTCGAGATAAAGTTTTCTTCAGTACAATGCTCATTTCCCGAGAAACAGCAGCATCAGCAGTTTTAAATCTGTCCTTTTTAACCAACTTTACCATAGCACGATCTTATCTCTTGGTCGTTTTTCTTGGCCTACCTGTAGACTTCCTTGCTTCACACGAACCGCAATCATCGTCGACCTTAAGACTACCGTAAACAACACTTTTTGACTTGTTAACAATCTTTGCAATAGACCCAATACTTAAATTATCCTTCTTTCGAAGCTTAATAATCTGCTGACGAATTGGTAACGGAGTAAGTGGCATTATATTAACAAAGTACACTGCAGGTATTCTTACTAATGTTTAGTAAACGAACCGTCACGTAAACAAATTAAAAAAATTAGAGTTTGCCGGTTAAATGTACGAAAACACGGAGTAAAAGCAACCGTTCTTATCATTTTGGCCGCCATGGGTTTTGCAGTAAATCACTAAATCATCCATAACTTTTGAATTGTCCTCTCAAATTACACCAAAATCTCAGACAATAAAAAGTAATATCGTATTTATTGTCTGTGCAAATTATAGAATATAGAACAACTTTGATAAAAAAATATACCTACTTTTCTGATGAAAACAATGCCGTTCTGAACATTTTGGCTTCAATTGTAAATGCACACAGTTGCACGATAAGGCTGTAATTTCGGTTGTAAATTAGAAATTTTAAATGATTACAAAAAATCCTGAATTGTTGATCGTATTCCTCTTATGTTTCTTCTTCCAGACCAGAGAGAACATTTTCAGTTACAGGCGCCACCAACACAAATGGCAAACACAAACTCCGACGCAGAACAGAGATCTAAACTCCGGTATGGAAAGTACCCTGAGAATTTGGATGAACCAGGCGTATGTGCTCGACAAATCCATCATTGGCTTAGAAATAGTGGAGACAGAAGGCTTTATTATGGCAACACAAGACCAATGTCTTCCAACTAACGCTACAAGGCTAAAATATCTCGCTTGTTTCCATAAAGTTGAGGAAACTGTTGACCAGAGGTACTCAGTCGTTGCTGAGAAATAATAAATTATTAGGCATGATAGGCTAGTTCAGTATATTCCTTGTCGAGTGTGTTCGAAATATGATATATTGAAGTCCCGGATATATGGGAGAAACAACACACGAATGATGTTAAAATTGTCGATGGGGTGACTATACTGTGAAATTTCCATATCCTCATAGACAGGAAAATTGATGCAAGTAGACTAATAATAAATTATTTAAAAAAAAAGGTATCTATCAAAAAATTGATATACTGTAATTTTCGGCTTACAAGATGCACTTTTTTTCTAAAAAAATATTCTAAAATTGAGTGCGTCTTCAGAGACGAATGTAATGCAACAACACCCAGGTTCAAGTAAGCTTGGAGGGTTACCTAATTGGCTTGACTGACTGGGTTTATACGTTGAGTCATTACACTATAAAGTTAGCTATCTATCTAATGTACTCAGGCGACAGTCGTCTGGGGATATGCATTGAAATGCGTCGAAAAGCCGATAGCAATTCTTTAGCGATTTTTAGCATGTTTTTTTAATATCATAAAATAAATAATCAACTACAACGATATATATATATATATATATATATATATATATATATATATATATATATATATATATATATATATAAGTGGACATGGAAGTCAGCACTTAGAGGCGACAGTCTGTTTCATGCTAGTGCAATCGTCAGTCGCCTGACGATTGCACTAGCATAAAACAGACTGTCGCCTCTAAGTGCTGACTTCCATGTCTACTTTTATATTTACACACGCTCTATCTCTGATATTGAGCACTTTATCCCATAAATATAGCACACTTTAAGACTATATTTCTGCATATATATATATCTATATATATATATATATATATATATATATATATATATATATATATATATATATATATATATATATATATATTTGTCATCCACAGACAGACTGTTTCGCCGCTCATCAGTGTGGCTAGACGTCCGGTTGCCTCTAGCTAGGATCGAAACCCGACTGAATTGGCGTCAGTCGGAACTTCTCCCACTAAGCCGTCAGCGTACGGTACGGGATGAACGTGAATTTTAGCGTGTTTATTTTTAGATTCAGATAAATACACAGTGATTGACAGTGACTCAATTCTGTCGAAGAGTCGTGCAATATTAGCTTAATATATATATATATATATATATATATATCCAGGTAAGATAAGAACGGATAGAGCATAATTCCAAGGTTCGTAATATTTAATCTATCTATCTATCTATCTATCTATCTATCTATCTATATATATATATATATATATATATATATATATATATTATGAAATGGATAAAGTCCGACAATTATTTAAAGACATTTTTATGTTTAACATTCTTTTTATAGATACAAGTATCTAAGTTAAAACGTCTTTAAATATATATATATATATATATATATATATATATATATATATATATATATATATATATATATATATATATATATAACATTGCACATGGAGTGCTGGTGTTAATAAAATAGTGCAAGACGATCAGAGTCAATGCACCACCTGAAAATTGCGATGTGCATGAGAAACTGAGTCGTGCACCGGTCAGGGAAAATGTATACTGATATATATATATATATATATATATATATATATATATATATATATATATATATATATATATATATATATATGTATGTAGGTAAAATGAAAGAAATATATATATATAAATATCGAATCCGAATATGCAAGTTTACTGTTTTAATGTTGTTTTACTGTCGACGTCAGACGTTTCGGTCTAGTAGACCATCTTCAGGACATATTTTTCATCATACCGTCGGATCTTCATCCACATATTCGCTTACACACACACACACATATATATATATATATATATATATATATATATATATATATATATATATATATATAGAGAGAGAGAGAGAGAGAGAGAGAGAATGAGAGAGAACGAAAGAGAAGGAGGGAAAAGAAAAGAGAACGATTGAAATAAGGTGTGTGAGAAAAAAAGGTCTTTGAAATTGGGACAAGGAAAAAAGCGAGTTAGGAAGATCGAAAGAGAGATATCAAGAGAATCCAAGAGAGGGGATATGTAAGAAGGGAGAGAGAGAGAGAGAGAGAGAGAGAGAGAGAGAGAGAATGAAAGAATATATATATATATATATATATATATATATATATATATATATATATATATATATATATATATATATATAGGTAACATGAGGAAGAATAGAGCAGAAATCCAAAGTTAGTAAAATTTAATGTATAAAATGTCGATAATTTACTCATCGCAACCTGTATGTAAGTTTATAAAATTGTAGGGTATGAGCTGATATTATATATTTGTAAATGTTTATGTATGTGTGTGTGTGTGTGTGTATGTGTGAGCGCGCGCATGTGTATGTGTTGTGGATTCCGGGATGAAATCCGGTATCAAATAATAACAAACGCCAAGAATGAATATAGGAAATAAATGTATTAACGTAATAATACAAACTGGTAATACAGGTTAGTAGTTCCAGGAATGCGGGTTAGTAGACAAATATATATATAGTCTTTGATATCGACGTATCACTGTATGACTTCTTACTGAGTCTACGTGCTCGTTACTATGACTTTTGCCGCTACGTTATTCTACTCGACCGACTCTACGTTCCACTACTACAACTTGACTTGACTTAACGTACTGCCAGGTATTTACTGGCAGTAGTATATGTATACCTTGGGTGAGTCCATTTGTGTAAAAAGGGGAGATTCCTCAACAGTATGTATGTATGTATATCTTGTAGACATCATATTTGTTGTTTCTGACGTGCAAATATTTTGATTCTTCTTTTGTGATCCAACAAAAAAGCGGTGAAATCGGACTTAAAATAAATTTTCAAAATAGAATCACATATGAAAAGATTAAATATGGATTTGGGTTTACTCATAGGATACAGTTCCCGCACAAAATCCTTCCCCAAAACCCCACGATCGTCTTCCTGACAAATTACCTTGGCCGATATCAAATTTCTTTCAGTAATACAACACACGGGAAACAACAACAACAACAACATTACCCGGAAGAATGAATCCTACTTCCTTGTTTTTTCAGCGTATCGTTGAAAAGGGGCACAGGCGTGTCCGAAAGTTCCCACCTTGAAATTTTTCACTTCTATTTAACTAAATAAATAAAACGTCAAAATTATGGAAAATATTGATATCATATTTTTGTCTTTTTATTCCTCAAATTTCATGAAACGCCCGATTAAATTTATATATTATAAGAAGAATATATGGACTATCTTTCGTTTTAATTATATATATATATATATATATATATATATATATATATATATATATATATATATATATACACACCATATCCATTTTATACATAAGGATCTCATCATTCATTGGATTAGTAGTAGTATAATGCTTATAATTATGTCTACTAGCGAAGGGATTTCGACAATAATTGCATTAATATTCCTAATTGATTCAAGGTATGATTAACTCTTTGTAATATAAAATTATATGCTGCCTATTTTATTATGTTCATGAAAAACAATTGATCCCCAGTAAAGAATTCCTGAGAAAAAAAACTACAAAGTAAGACATATCACTCTTTAAATTGAACTATCTACTTAGTTCAAGTCATGTTAACTGAAAAACACTTATAATAAAAAATTCGTGGATGTACCAAATTACAAAATTCAAAAAATTCTCACTCGAAATATTTGAACTTCAGTGTTGCGATTTGCACGCTCCAACACTACATAGCCATTAATAAATAGCTCATTCTTAAAAACATCTTTCGGTCGGAAAAACACATTTATTTCGTCTTCCAGTTTTGATTCTAAAGGAATGATGAAGAATGCTGATGCATTCGAAAGTACTAGCTGAATTAAAAAGTACACCATATCCATTTTATACATAAGGATCTCATCATTCAGTGGATTATTAGTAGTATAATGCTTATAATTATGTCTACTAGCGAAGGGATTTCGCCAATAATTGCATTAATATTGCTAATTGATTCAAGGTATGATTAACTCTTTGTACTATATATATATATATATATATATATATATATATATATATATATATATATATATATATATATATATATATATATATATATATATTCAAACATATATGGTTAAATATAACAGGTAATGAATGTCTATAATGTTTGTTCTGGAGCCGTTCTAAACTCCGTATATTTGCTTTAATTTTGGGTGAAAATAAAGACAAAAATTCTCCAACATTTGGATATGTTTTTATTACGCTGTTCCTTGATCTAAGCTTTCGGCTCACATGAGTCATCTTCAGAGTAGTTATATGGGCATTTAAACAAAGATATACACCATCAAAGATGATAGTCTGTTATGCTGACGTAGAGGATTGCTATCCGACGGTAACGGAATATCAAACGCAGCTCATGTAGGTCTATGACGCCGAACCGCGTGAGTGAACGAAATATTAACAACAGAATTATTTCTAGTACAGAGAGGCACGCCATCCTGTGTTCATTATGATAAATCACCCCCCCCCTATTACAATCAATATATAAACTGATCCCTCACTTTGTGGCCACGGTAGTTTCTATACATTTCTATTCCAGAGAATGTTAAACAAAATCTAAAAGACATGCCTGTGTAGCTAATCAGTATTTCATTGATTGATTGATTCGTTTTCTACGGCTTATCAACAAACAAGAAATTCTAATGTGGACATAAAGTGGGGGATCAATTCTACACTAGAATCAATATATAAACTGATCCCTCATTTTGTAGCCACGGTAGTTTCTATCCATTTCTATTCCAGAGAATGTAAATAAATCTAAAAGACATGCCTGTGTAGCTAATCAGTATTTCATTGATTGATTTATTCGTTTTCTACGGCTTATCAACAAACAAGAAATTTTAATGTGGATATAAAGTAGTGGATCAATTCTATATTACAATCAATATATAAACTGATCCCTCACTTTGTGGCCACGGTAGTTTCTATACATTTCTATTCCAGAGAATGTAAATAAATCTAAAAGACATGCCTGGTTAGTTAATCGATATTTCATTGATTGATTGATTCGTTTTCTTGGGTTTATCAACCTTTTGCAGGTTATTTAAAGCCAGAAGATATTTTAGATTACAAGAGTTTTTTGAAAGGTAAAGATGCTTAATGATGCAAGTTCTACTATTTAACCCATATCCGGGAGGATAAGAGGTGGATTAACACCTTTTCCAAAAGGTTATCTGCACGTATGTAAATATGACGAACCCTTCGGAACTTGGAACTCGGCTCTCCGATTAACAATTCAGAGCCATTATCCATACACCACCCGTACATCAACGCTTACAGCACACGGTATTCCCAAACGGTCACCCATCTTGGTACTGACCAGATTTCGGCGTTTCTTAACTTCAGTGATCGTAGATGACCCGGTGTTTCAATGTGATATGGCCGTAAGTCAATCAGTGAAGAGAGTGGATGTCACCCTTATGAATGTTGGTGCTCTGAGCACCATAGGTACTCCCGAGTTGAAGAAGATAAGAATCAGTATAAAGATTGGACAGTATGAGAAGACTGAAGTACTTGGGAATGTTCATATACTCTGAAGAGTTCTCCAATGATGGTGCAAAATACGGCACCATAGTCCCTTTGGTTATAACTCCAGCAAACTTTGCTGTGTTTGCAGATCGTATTAGAACGATAATGATAATAATAATAATAATATACAATAATAATAATATACAATCATTTTAATTTCGTAAATACTGAATTCGAATTTCTGTTGGGTTTTCCCCGAGTGCATCGAGAGAAACACGCTGGAATATCCATGGCGTGCACAGAAAAGGTCAGGTCCGTGATGAAAAAGCAGAAATAATTTCCCCCGACGAGAAGACGTGACCGGAGGATAGGCGCAATTTCTTGCTAGAGAACAATGTCATAGAAAATGCCGGGAGATGTAAAATACATCTGGACGAGTCATTTAGTCATAGCTGTCGGCGATTAAAAAGTATTACATCAATCAAAAAAAAAAAAAAAGAAAAAAGAAAGAAAGAACAAAAAGAAGATTGATGTGTAAACTTTAACATGTGCCTATTCACAACGTTTCGGCCGTTTCAAACTCCATCCTTCTTCAGGATCTGTCTCTATTTCTGAGATGAGGTATTATAGCTATATACACTATTTACATTGTTTGAACTGTTGTCCTCATCTTTATTGCCATATTCACCTTGAAAACTGTCTCTATTTCTCAGATGAGGTATTGTAACTATTTACACTAAATTATTCGGACTGTTGTCCTCATCTTTATTGCCATATTCACCTTCAACATCTGTCTCTATTTCTCAGATGAGGTATTGCAACTATTTACACTATTTATATTGTTTGAACTCTTGTCCTCATCTTTGTTGCAATATTCACAACGTTTCGGCCGTTGTACGCTCCGACCTTCTTCAGTATCTGTCCATATTTCAGAGATGAGATACTGTAGTAATTTATACTATTTAAATTGTTCAGACTATTGTTGTCCTTTGTCCCTTTTTCCTGACAACCATGAATTCTCTCTTCTTATAATTGATGTTTAGTCCTTTCTTCTTGCTTTTCTTTTCTTCCTTTTGTATTTTCTTTTTCTTTGTCATCTCTATATCTTATATTGTTAAGCCGGTAATAATGAATGATGGCAATAGTTCTTATTCCTTTAGAATCAAATCACTGCAATATTTGAATAAGTCTGGTGAGAAGGTGTAACCTTGTCTTACGCCCTTTTCTATTTTTGTGTATTTATTGGTCATTTTCTGTCTGTATGCTGTTTGTTCTTGCTTGATTGTTAAAATTAATGTCTTCCCTTACCTACTTCACCGACGGTGACATTGTAAAAATCCAAATGTAAAAAAAAAAGGAAATAACGACGTGACTTTTATAGACCCCCCCCATAGTTATCTATAAAAGACGCCACCTGTTGGCATTGTCGAGGAAACGAGTGTTGTGTTTAGTAGAGGAGGAGGGCGGATCTACCCAATGGGTATTGCTTTAAACTTTTTAACGAAAGAGAAAATCACCTATGTCGGAAAAGTGTTCATGTTTTGTGCGTGGTCTGCCTAAATAAAATTGTTAGCGAAAAAGAAGAACTATGCTAATTTTCGGCCAGTATCACTTCAGATGGTAAAGTCTCTGTAGATGAGGTAGTTAAGCCAGAGGACTCTTCACGAGACGAGTCTTCTGAATATACTATTCAGTCGGTTCCAGTAATCGTACCGCTCTGGAGAAGCTAAGGATTGAAAAAGTCTTCCTCTCTGTGTCACCATTGTGACTGTGGGGGGTGTAACGAAAGAGAAAATCACCTATCTCGAAAAAGAGCTCGTGCTTTGTGCGTGGTCTGCCGAAAGAAAATTGTTAGCGAAAAAGCTGCTACTTTAAGTGTCAGAGAAACTATGGCAATTCTCTTTTCTCCCTGTCTGGTGTGGCCAATCAGGAAAATCACTTCATGAATAAAGGCCATGGCTTTTTTTTTTTGCTTACCGACAGAACGATTTTGAGCTTGGAGATTTTATAAATGCGTTTCTTCTGCTAGGAGGGGAAAGTTGGATTTCTGACCCGGTTTCAGTTACTACTTTACCTGCCAGTCTGTTTACAAAAGGTTTGCGATTGAACCTACTAATTGGTTGATACCCAAACAATATATATATATATATATATATATATATATATATATATATATATATATATATATATATATATATATATATATGTATATATATATATATGTATTAAACCTAAAGAGCACCTAACCGTGGATCGTCAGGGAAAACTTCCCTGATGATCCTCTAAGGTGAAACCGTGGTAGGTTTCTCTGGCTCTTTAGGTTTAATTTAGGTTTGCTCTACTAAGCGTATCGAGCACTTTAATTAGTTATTTTACTTACTCGTATCGGGTTTTTTTTGGAGCATCTGGGTGGGGCCAAAGATACGTTCCCAAAGCTCCGGATGGCCCAGATGGATTCTCCGGAGCTCAAGTAATGGGAAGGTCCCGGTATTGCTCCAATCCTCTTTATATAGGGCACTTAAACTAACTTTCCCCACGGACGTCGGCGGTATTGCCACGGAAGGACGAATTACATCCGATTTAGTTGTTTGGAACAATCCATCGGGAGCTTGTTGGGACCTAAGCAGACTTGTTTTGTGAAGGGGAGAACAATTGAAAGCACCTGCGTCGGATCCGTACAATCATAGAGGATGTAAAAAACGACAAGCGAAACGCGCTGATCAATTTGCATCAGTTCAAGGTATTCGAAAACCAGAAATAATTGTAAACGAAATATTAGCCTTTGATTTTTCATATTCCGTCATTTATTTTCATCCTCTCTATTCCATTAGCGAGTGTGGTATTTGATCCTGTCTATCGGCAGAACACAGCGGCCTCTCTTATTATTATGACGGGTGGACGGGGTCTGCTAGCATTTGTTTTGATTTAATATTAGTTTGTTTTCTGGTTTAAATCCCCTACCCATCATTTCAGGAATCATGAAATCTTTTATATATTTTTGTAAAAAAAACAAACAATTTGGACTTTTATCAATTTTTTATGTCATGGAGTTGCTTGTAGATCTTCTGTGAATATACAGTATTGTGGTACATGCATGATTAAGAAATGACGGATGAGTTCTTGCGGTGAATGAGTACATTGTAAGGAATGAATGGGTCGCGAATCTGATTAACTAGGACTAGGATAGCTAATGAAAACAGCCCCTCCCTGTTTCTCCCCCGGCCTTGTGCCACAATTTCTGTATGATACAGAATAAATAATACAATTTTTGAGCTTGGTGAGTGAGAGTGCGTTTCCTCTATTGCGAGGGGAAGGTTTGATTTCTGACTTCATTTTCGTTACTACGTTGCCTGCTGGACTTATTTCTTCTGACCCCATTGATGGATACCAAACAACATTTTGTAAACTTTACGGTTAACTGCATCTACTCTGTATTAAGCCGCAACAACGGACTTTGTTGCAACTCAAAATCGCCAGCTGAATTTAGTCGCTATCATGGGTCGACCATGGGTAACCACTTGTTACCAATAGTTGCGTTAAAGCGCAACATTATTTCGGTGTCTACAGTTGGTAATTCCTATGTTGGGCTCTTCCATTTTGCTGACAACCATACATTTTTTCATCGTACATTTGATGATTTTTTCCTTATCTCATATTTCTTTACTACCTGCCCGTGTTTTAGTTTGATTTAGTGTTGTTTTACGGCATATCAACCTCAATACGTTATTTAATGCCGACAAAATCTTTATTGTTGTAATTTTTTCCTTCAAAAAATCTATTTCTGGTAATATTTTTCCTTCAAAAATGTATTGTTGGTAATATTTTTTTTTTACAAAGTATTTCTGGTATTAAAACCTATTTTTACATTTGCATAGTGTTTTGACGCCAGTTTAGTCCTTAACTATTGGTCCATAACTGGGACCCTAACAGGTGCAACCACCCCATGTCCAGGTGGACCTAGGAGCAACAGCAATTAAGAGGTGGTTTCACGCTCCTGAAAAACTCCTTGTTGGATGTAGTTTATCGTCTTACCCAGGACGCGGATTTTGATTATCGTTTTACCCAGGACGTGGATGAAGTTTATCGTCATACCCAGGACGCGGATGTAGTTTCTCGTTTTACCCAGGACGCGGATGTAGTTTATCGTCATACCCAGGACGTGGATGTAGTTTATCGTCATACCCAGGACGGGTCATGTTTTAAAATAATTTCTATCTATCTCAACCACATTGAATTGAGCAATAAGCTTCACTGAGAATGAGACAATGAGACCGAAATCAATTCACTTGACAAGATATAGGGTAAACGGTGAGATAAACCCGTGGAAAGGAATAAGGATAGGACAATATTGTTTGCGTGAGTCGACGCGGACGGAAGCAAGAGATGTGAGAATGAGGCGATATTACGTGTTTATGACCACAGCGACTGACAGATGCAATCAGGCACAAATGAAAGAGATTAACGGCAAACCACAATGACAAGAAAATATTGCCCATTCGATCGTGAATAAAGACAGAGTAGAGCGTGTATTGTTAAAATCACGTTTCGTTTATTGGGCCGCACGTGCCGTTCTCATATTTACAAAAAAGATTTTTGCGATTTTTAGCTGATAAAATAAATTTAATAAATGCTATGAACATGGCTATCCACAACTGCCTCACCATCGGGGTTTGAATGAATTTTACGTTTTAGTTATCTCTCATAAACCCCGTTCCGCCATCCATTTACTCAAGTTCATTTTTTTCCTTCTAGGTGCCGTGTACCTTCAGGACGTTGGCGATTATGGTTCTCCACAATTTCCTGTCCTATGTAGCTCTTAATAAATTTTGACATTGTGTTATCTATTTTGACATTGTGTTATCTGTTTTCCTTTGTCTCACTTGCCATCAATTTGTCTTGTGAGTATCAAAATTTCCAAGCCCCCTCTCCTCATTATATGAGAAGAAATGTCAAGTTATGCTTTTTGTTTACGTTTTCTCTACTGCTTTTCGGTTCATGATATTCTCAGTATCCTTCTGTTGAAACAACAGTGATAGACATGTAGGGGACTGATATAACGCAACAGTTACTTTCGTCGGTCCCTCATGCCTTCAGTCTGGACAATCTTCTCACAGATGAAGAAGAGACTTGAAGCAAGAGAAACAAAGGAAAGAGTACTGAACTGTTATGTAATATCAGTCCTCCTATATGGCAGTGAATGCTGGACAATCTCCTCACAGAGGAAGAAGAGACTTGAAGCAAGAGAAACAAAGGAAAGAGTACTGAACTGTTACGTAATATCAGTCCTCCTATATGGCAGTGAATACTGGACAATCTCCTCACAGATGAAGAAGAGATTTGAAGCAACAGAAACAAAGGAAAGAGTACTGAACTGTTACGTAATATCAGTCCTCCTACAT
>OZ038518.1:19624137-19636637 GCA_964036315.1 Acanthosepion esculentum
GATTGTATAGAGCCAGAGTGTTCGAATAAGAAGTAACAATAATAAGATGGAATCAAACTAGTAATAAAATAATAGTAATAATGAAGATTGTATAGAGCCAAAGTGTTGGGATAAAAAGCAACAATAATTAGATGGAATAAAACCAGTAATAAAATAATAGTAATAATGAAGAGTGTATAGAGCCAGAGTGTTGGGATGAAAAGAAACAATAATGAGATGGAATCAAACTAGTAATAAAATAATAGTAATAATGAAGAGTGTATAGAGCCAGAGTGTTGGCCTAAAAAGCAACAATAATGAAATGGAATAAAACTAGTAATAAAATAATAGTTATAATGAAGACTGTATAGAGCCAGAGTGTTGAGATAAAAAGCAACAATAATAAGATGGAATAAAACTAGTAATAAAATAATAGCAATAATGAAGAGTGTATAGAGCCAGAGTGTTGGGATAAAAAGCAACAATAATGAGATGGAATCAAACTAGTAATAAAATAATAGTAATAATGAAGAGTGTATAGAGCCAGAGTGTTGGGATGAAAAGAAACAATAATGAGATGGAATCAAACTAGTAATAAAATAATAGTAATAATGAAGAGTGTATAGAGCCAGAGTGTTGGGATAAAAAGCAACAATAATAAAATGGAATCAAACTAGTAATAAAATAATAGTAACAATGAAGAGTGTATAGAGCCAGAGTGTTGGGATAAAAAGCAACAATAATAAGATGGAATCAAACTAGTAATAAAATAATAGTAATAATGAAGAGTGTATAGAGCCAGAGTGTTGGAATAAAAAGCAAAATTTATAAGATGGAATCAAACTAGTAATAAAATAATAGGAATAATGAAGAGTGTATAGAGTCAGAGTGTTGGGATAAAAAGCAACAATACTAAGATGGAATCAAACTAGTAATAAAATAATAGTAATAATTTATTGACCATACTTAACTTTTATAGCACACTGTTCTCCCCCTTAAATTGTCATTTTACCTGATATTCTTCTCTCGTATATTATGATTTTGATTTTTCGATGGCACTTTTTCTGCAGGTTTCACCTGCGATTCACCTCTATTTAATTCAAACTGGTGACCTACTTAAAAGTTTCATCGATCTGGACCTTTTCAGAAAGGCATCTATCCATCCGTTCTACCATTACCCTTATTAGTAGTTGCATTATAAAAAAATTCTTTTTCATCTGAACTTGTTTTATCGACAGCTGCCGCGCCATAACCTAAGGTCTAGGGCATCCATACTCAACCCTTCCTCCATCATTGACCCCCTTCGGCTTTATGTATTTCTCCATTTACCCCCTACTCCCATACAAAAAATTCATAGCCATCATAAAGCATTGATGTACAATTTCGTGACTACATGAATGAATGATTTTTTCATTCAAAATACTACGGGTTTTTTTAGTCAAAAAACTGTGACTAAAAAAAATAATACTAAACGACACTCAAAATACTGATTTCTTATTTAGTACTAATCTACTAATTTTTTTAGTATAAGTTAGTACTCTGTATAAAATTCAGTATTTTTATTAACGTTTGTAGCCATTAATAAAAAATTATTCATTTTATTCGCTGTATTAGTAGATCTACAAATTAATACTAATCATAATCACTCATTTAAAAAAAAAATTTTTTTTAGTATTTTTGTTTTTGGCAATTTAAAAAATTTTTGGAAAATACTAAAAAAAATTTTTTTTTAATGAAAGATTATGATTAGTACTGACTAATTTGTGACTAAAAATTGTGCAAATTAGTCATTAGTAAAAATACCAAAACAGAAATAAAAATTTGCATTCTCTCTCTCTCATTTTACAAAATGAAATTTAATTGAATTATTTTTTAAATTATCAGGTACTTCAATTATTTACCCCCGACTATATAATCTGTTACCCCCTAGGGGTAAATTTACCACTGGTTGAGAACCTCTGGTCTAGGGCAATCGTATGTTATTTTTTATTGTTTCTACTTCTATATCGCTATAATTTCGACATCTTATTTACTATTATCAGATACTTATACGTCTATACAGGGTACGATGGGTAAATCGTCGCCATATTATATTTTGAATTTCGCGCATGCTCGTTTTTGTTATTTTATTTTGTCGACTGCACAGTATTGTTAGTTGGCATCGTCTGTGAGAAAAAGTGCACTATGACGCAATTCACTCTGCCAGAAATTTGGATACGGTATGCCTCACTAAATCTGTATGTAATGGTAGTTAGGACGCCAGCAGTGGATCGGGAAGATCGAAACCTATACTGCTCGTCGAACAAGAGGTTGTTCCTATCAAGGTGTTCGACGATCTTGTTGATTAAGGCCTCAAATATATTACTGATTATACTGAGGAGGCTAATGGATTTATACTGGGAGGGGGATCGGCCCTCCATCCGCGTTCTTGAAAACCTAGCATACGCTTGTCACCGTCTACATGATTGGGAAAAATATCTCCTCCAAACAGTGGTTAAATAACTTTGCTAGGATTGGAGATAATTCTGGGTTTATATTCTTGAAGGCGACCACTGGAATTTTGTTTGGGCCAGTGGCTTTTTGGGGGTTAACGCTTTTGATAAGTCAAGAGATTTCTCTTATTAAAAGGAATATATTACTGAGACTGTGCTCAGCGGGATGTAGTAAGTTAGGGAGAGGATGGCCTTTGTCATCTAATCGTGAGTTTGAGGCAATCGATTCAAAGGGTATAAGACCATTTATTATAACGGCAACAGCCTCTTTGCCTCTATACATAATTTCGTTGGAAATTTTGAAGAATTCGGGTGATCACTTTTTAAAACCTTGCCTTGAACAGATCGCGCGTAGCTGCTCTGCATTTTCCAGAAGTATCTTACAGAGATTGTGTGTGGTTCTGAAGGAAGTAAGAGCCAGACTATAGCGATCCTTGCGATAGATTTAGAAGTAATGGTTCCGGTGAGCTATGGTTGCAGCGCATTCAGGGGTGAACCAAAGCTAACTGTTTGGATTTTACTGGGATTTTTTGTCGGGTATAAAACACTGCATTCCAGAAAGGATCCACTCAGAGATTGAGGTAACAGCTTTGGGGGAACCATGTGTGAAGAAGACTGGGAGAGGAACTTGCATCATATAGGACCGAAAGCTCTCCTAATCTGCATAGCGAAAACCCGTTCTATGGAACGGTAAATCAGGTAAAATATCGTTGGTTTGAAGACAATCTGGATATTGACATGCCAACGAGAGATAAAACTTTTGCGGAGCATTTGTCCGAGCAGGATGTTTGAAAATAGATCGAAGAGGTTCGACTACTGTCCCGTCGCATCGGGGAATTTAATGTCTTCTTCAACGATCTGAGTTAGTTCATATGCGCTGGAGAAGTTTGAAATATCTTCCTTCGTAGTCTGTCTATATTTCTGAGATGAGGTATTATGTACAGTATTTACATTAGTCGGACTATTGTCCTCATCTTTGTCGCCATTTTTGTCACAACGTTTCGCCGTTGTACGCTCCGGCCTTCAAGGACACATGGCACAGTGGATAAAGGCGTTGGTTAGATCCAGTGACAGACCCAAAGAGTGTGAGTTCAATACCCAGTTCAGGCAGTGGAGAACTTTCAGAGGGAAAATTAGCAGGAGATAACTGATAACTGACATCCATCAAACATGTCTCGTGGAACTAGAACAGTCTACTCCAGTGATCGAAATAAAGGGTTCGGTTCGAAATTCCAACCACCTGAAGAAGACCGGAGCGTACAACGGCCGAAACGTTGTGACAAAAATGGCGACAAAGATGAGGACAATAGTCCGACCAATGTAAATATCTTCCTTCGTCATCGGTTTTATTAGAGTAAACTAACCCCTCTCTGTGGTAAACATTGAAGACACCGCATATGTGAAAGTTGGCCTAGAGAAACTCGCTGAGAATATCGTCAATCCTTTCTGATATTCGATCGAAGATCACCGACCCTTCATTCCGAGAACCATACAGAGAAATGTCGTATTATGGATATTCCACGCGGGTCAACGTTTTGTGTCCTTGCCTCAGGGAAACCCGTCCTTGATGTAGGCACCGAGTCCGTGGCGATTTAAGTGGCTGTATTTTGTCATAATGAGTGAGTAATCCGAGATTGTAAACTCCTGCAATGGGATTGAGGCATTGATACCCGTTTCAAACAGGAACCGGAAGTCAGGTTAAGACTGGGGAAGACGGAGTTCCATTTCTGGAAAGTTGGGAAGTAGACCTCTTACATTGGTGTAAGAGATGGTATACCTGGGGTTAACTTTTTTTGAGGTTGGGTTGAAGCTTGTCATAGCCGGGGCTGATAGTGGTAACAATCACCAAATGTCTATAAAATTCTTTCATGGCATACATCCCAAATAGCTGCTATCAACTAAGTCTATCTCCAAGCCAGAGAAAAGGCAAAGGCGGACAACTGGCGCCTCATAACCAGCCGGTTCGCTAGATGCTGAACAGTCATCTAAGGGGAGGAAAATCCTGATTTCACAACTCCGTTGCCTCGCGATCACAACCAAATACAAAAAAGTCGACGGGAGTAAGGAATTATTTGTTCATTTTAACTACGATTAGGGATGGTTTGTTAATTTTAACGCCTCCAAAACGAAAGTGATCTCTATTAACCCTTTCAGTCTTCCACGCCAATCTTCAGGGGAATAGATCGTTGCGCCTTCTTGGTTTAACGTTTTCCGCTCATATAAAGATTAGAGGGGAGGAAGGTGAGATTATATTTGAACCAATTGCTACAGTGCTGGTCGCTAAAAGTGACTCACCTGATTTTTTTTTACTTAAACATCTTTTCGCTTATTGTTTGGGGGTCAAACTAATTTTTAATTTTACTAATATAAAGACCCCTTCCCGACCACCTAGTAAAAAAAGTTTACTCACCCTAAGGTATTCTATTCTATTGATAATTATAATTTAGGATATAAATGAGATTTAGGGAAAAACTCTGCGCAAAAGAAGTAAATCATTTATTTCCTGCAACTAGTAATCAATAGAAACATAACCGAACAGCTTTAAATAAAGAATAATAGAAGTATAATTTATTTATAATAGGTAATATAGTTCGAAATACTTAATAATCTATGGGCCCTCCTTTATTTTGAATAACCTTTTCAACCTTTTTTGGCATTGACTTGATTAGGTTCTGGCAAATCTCATCTCCAAGCATTGAATTCCATTCGGATATGAAATTCACAATCAAATCCTCTTTATTGCTCAACTGCTTTCTCGAGAGCCTGTACTTTATAATGCTCCATAAGTTTTCTATGGGGTTGAGGACAGGAGATTAGGACGGCCATGTCATAACACTCACCTGCTTCTCATCAAAGTATTCCTTCATCAATTTTGATTTGTGACAGGGAGCATTATCCTGCATAAAAATGAGCTGGTGGGGTCGATTTTCACGCTTTCAGCAGAAGGGAGCAGACAAGACTCTAAATTTCTCTTGTACTGCTCGCTCTTGAGGGTCATTTCAATAGGTTTTAAGAAACCAGTTCCATGAAAAGAAAAGCCTCCCCAGAACATTATACTGAACGGATGCCTGACAGTACTTACTGCTAAATTCAAAGAGCTTTCAAAGCTTCTTCTTCGGATTTTAGATCGCTTATCCTTTGAATTTAGCTCAACTTTCGTTTCATCGGAGAAGAGAACATTTAGTAAAAAAATCAGGTGAGTCATTTTATCGAACAGCACTGTATATCTGCTGTGAGGAAATCGGGTTCACTTTAAAGAATTTACATATTTATAGTTCTACCATTTGTCCATGCTTAGAATACTGCTGCCACATATAGTCTGGTGTTAGCTATTTTTAGAGATTCTTGTTAAAATCCAAAGAATAATCTTCAATGTTATTGATCATAACCTAGCATCTCAGCTTCAGTCACTTTCCTACCGCCATAATGTAGCTTCCCAGCGCCTTTTCCACAAATATTATCATAGTAATTGTACTGATGACCTTTCCTCTATGTGGTTTCATTTTTAAATGTTGCTAATTTTATTCCCCGACCCCCACCGACAAAATTTTCATATGGGAACTAGTTAGGACTACATAGAGATTAGAGGTATAATGGTGACTGTAGTAAGAATGGTAACTGAGAAACAAATATGGTTACTGGGACCAGGTGATAACGCCCCTATTTCACTCAAAAGCATTCACTTTAAAAAGAAGGGTCATTTTAAACTTCCTCTGTGTCTTGCGACGATCCTGAAAGAATTACGTATTTCCAAGCGGTTTCCTTAATTTAAATCCCCCTCTCCATTTAGACGACCAGAAATGTCAGTGTCATATTTGGTACTGACTTATAAGGTCCTTATTAGTCCTGGGTGGGACGTAAAACTACATCCATTAGTTATTGTCTTAAGAGACGTCAGTTTTTGGCATGAATGTTAGTCCATAGTTTCGGGGTATAAACATAAATAGTCTTTCTTTTAGCCCAATCCTCCTCTGAATGACTTTCAGAATCACTCTGACCCGGAGTGATAGTGCCTGTTTTAATGGGTCCCAGCTATGGGTAAAATAACAACTTTTTCCACTTTTTTGTTGTGATCACAACCCAAATTTATAATATTGTTATTAATATTTATTAACTTGAAATACTTAACAGTGGACAAAATATGTTTCACGGTCGTCTGCAGACATTCAGTGTTCCAAGCCTCATTATGATTTCTCCAAACATAAATCTGTCTCGAATTCGAATACTGGCAGAATTTACTTTCAACTGACCAAATTACAGACTGGCAAAATTCATAAAATTATGCTCTTGAATTCTCTCGCCCAGTCCATATGGAGGTTCCTGTTAACCTCTGAAATCAAGGGCTTCTTTCTTGCAACTCTTCTTTGTTAGCCTAGCTTTTTCAGAGCCTTTCTCACTGCATATGGCGACATTTCCATGCTGTTGGTGACATATTTGACGCTCTGACGACGGTTTCTGATGACTTCCCTCTTCGGTGCCCTTTTCGTTCACTCAGACACGATGCTTAGTCTTCCTGAAGGTTGTTCCACACGACAATGGCCTTCGTCATTAAATTTCTTGACAATATTATTAAACGTTTGATGATTAACCTGGAAAAACCTAGCAATTTATTTGACTTGCCACACTGATGTCATCCTATTATTTGCCCTCGTTGAAATTCACCAATTTCCTTATTTCCGCGAACTTTCATTGCAAAATATAAGTCAACCATCGTTCATAGATGAGAGTAGCTTGATACTAACACGGTATTGTCTGAAAAAAAGAAGAGATATTATTACACAAATCAAAATTGCTGATAACAAGGCTGGCTAAAAACTTATCATAACGCACTGTATAGTTTGGTTTTCTTATTTTTAAGAATTTTTTGTCTCTTTCTGTTGAATTTTTAAACAAGCCTACGGAGCTTAAAATCAGCATGTAAAATGCTATATAAGTTCTGGACAAACTGCGGCACTTATGACACAATACGTCTCGTTTCGGCTTTCTGAATGGTACGGTAAACTGAATAAGGAAAAAAAAAACCTTTCTTAAAATTCTATTTTGCTTCATCTCCACTTGTTCACTCACACACTCTCTCATACATAACCACGCACTTAAACATTGTACAATGTTTCTTGAATTTTGTAAACTTACGGTGAAAATAACGTTTACCTCATTTTAAATCATTGGCGATTTTCACTACGGAAGTGCATACGTGTAAATATCTTTTGTTTTTGAAACAGGAAACCTGCAAAATAAATTTTTCTCTTGAGAAGAAATGACTTTTTTTATTTTCAAATAAATTAGAAATAAATCAGGTGACATCAATTCTTTTAATTATAGGAAAATATTTTCTAAAAACAATTAAAAAAAAATATCCGCGAACTTTCATTGTAAAATATATGTCAACTATTGTTCATAGATGAGAGTATCTTGAGACTAACACGGTATTGTCTGAAAAAAAAGAAGAGACGTTATTACACAAGCCAAAATTGCTGTAATCAAGGGCGGCTAAAAACTTATCATTACCGACTGTATTATTTCCCTTTCATGGAAAATTTATTGAAATGAGTTCCAGTCGATCCCATCTGATTGGAGGGGAGACAAAATTTGTTAACAAATAACATAGTTAGCCAAAGGTAGTAGCAGTATTTTTTCTTTCTTCGTTAGGACCGCGTGCCCTCTATCGAAGCTACCTGGACGTGTTACCGAAACTTAATAACACTCTATTCTCTATCATTCCTTCTAAAAGGAGAATTACTTGTAGGCAACATGTAGAGTTTTTTTTGTTGTTGCAATTTGACACAAACGATTGCTACCGCGTGATAACGCGAGATAACGCCAGTTACAAGAATTTGTTATCGTTTCTTTCATGCTGAGCTTTTCTTTAAATGCTAAAAGTTGCCATTGTAGTTTTTCTACCTTTCCTTTCTCCAAACAGTCGGTCTTGAAATCCCGACAATTCTAGTTCTTTTGTTTTTCCTGCTCTTTACTAAAGTTTTATTTTTTCTTCTTTTTGTTCACACTAAGTAACCCTAACACTGAGTCTTAGTGGCTTTATCCCCTTGCTTGGAGTGAAATGGTAAAAAAAAAATGTATAAGACAGGTAAATCTGGCAACATTATCTTGGAGACAACGAATGTGTTTAAGCGCCTCGACAGATCGATTAATGCCATCAATTTTTATTTTTTATCACCCAAGGTCTAAAACTATGGGGACGCAAGTGAAAAGGCGTGGTTTTACGACCGCTGTTTGCTCCCGGAGGACATTATCTTTTTATTGGTCCTTTCCGGTTTGATTTGCGTAAACAACGCGAAACGTCTCCCGCTTTTTAGAATCATGTTAATCTGTTTCCTTCTTGTCTGATTTCTCACCCCTAAGAAATCTTTCTCACGTGATCTACAAATCGAGACTGGCATATGCGTGCTTCAAATTGTCTATCCTATTGATAAATTTGAAAATCCAGGAGCCAGGTAATTTGGTATTGTGTAACAGTAAGTTTATAATATATATATATATATATATATATATATATATATATATATATATATATATATATATGTCTTTTTTATATTTTTTAATGTGTTATTCATATATATATATATATATATATATATATATATATATATTTATCTTTTTCATATTTTTTTATTTTGTTGTATTATAGATAGGCAGATATACTAGCAGCATGGCCCGGCGTTGCCCGTGCTTGATTAAAAAATCGTACGACTCATACAGCAATCACTATCACTTGACTTAAAATATTTTTGCCCTTCCTTGCTTTTAAAGGAGTGCCCTTTGCCGTGCTGATGTTGCTGCATGCCTTACTTATTGCCTATCTCACACTGCGAATTTTTTCTAAGCTCTATACTAAACATTAAATCTGTTACGAAAAAAAGAATTAAACAAAATGAACATAAAACAATCAGCTTTAAAAAAAGGACTCGTAACTGGAAAAACCGAATGAAAAAAGAATGTTAACAACAAATACTTTTTCACACCCAACCCAGTTCTGCGGAATCGGAATCAACGTTGAGTTTAAGCAAGCGAATGAGCCAATTGGAGCAAAGTGCCATGCGGATTTAAATTATTCCCACTCGTGACGAATGCAGCTACCGATTTTTTTTGCATGTTATCATGCTAGTTAACATTCGTGTCAGTCAGCTGTTGGCTCTCACGCTGGCCAATAGAATCTTCCTGCCTATTAGTGGCAGCCAGCTATAGACTCTCACACAGGCCAGTAGAAAATGGCCGCAAACTACATGAAAACTGCCATAGAAGCATGAAAAAATCGATTATTTCCACTATCGATGGGAGTTGGGAAATGCCTTATATATATATATATATATATATATATATATATATATATATATATATATATATATGTGTGTGTAATTTGGCAGCAACTTTTCTTTTAAACATGTAGTATTGAATGTTAAAGACAACATAGTCTTGCATATTTTCTTTTGAATTTTCTCATATTCTCTAATGAGACTTTTTATTTGAAAATGATTTCGAAATATGTATGTATATATATATATGCTCCTGGAATTCCGTTTGTGCTCTCTAAGGAAAGGTTTTCTTATAAAAAAACAGCGGCTCCTATTCCTAGTAAGTATTACTCTTTAATTAAATTTAAGTTCCCCGAGACGCTGGCGTATTTAGTATAGAGAAAAATGTTAAGATTCCTTTCATTTCTGCCGTGCGACGATGGCCTAGAAGGAAGATATCTGATGTGATACAGCGAAACAGTCTTTCTGTGTATGACTACATATATATATATATATATATATATATATATATATATATATATATATATTCGCCACAATTTTCCTATGTTTATCATTTATAACTGTTAATGACCTCGCCAGGTCTAAGGCCTTCTATTTTGGTGAATGCAGTTCTTGTATGTGAATTGTTATAGTAGAATGTTGATTCGTTTACTACGGCTTTGCAGGTTATTTAAAGATTGAAAGATAGAAGTATTACTAATTAACCTATAGCTGGGGGGAGTATGGGAAGTGGTGAATTAATAACTTTCCATTGTTATTACCGCATAAGTAAATATAACGAACCCGACTGGAATTGGAACCTGACTCTCCGATTAATAGTTCCGATCCATTAACCTTTACACCACCCGCCCATCACAACCTACAGAACTTGGTATTCTGAAGCTGTCATCCATCTAAGCACTGACCAGGCTTCACTTCGATGATTGTACGAGAAACAGTTTTGGAACGTAATGGAGCCGTAAGCTATATTATATAGGCTTGTTTAAAAATTCAACAGAAAAAGAAAAAAAAAGTCTTAAAAATAAGAAAACCAAACTATACAGTTCGTTATGATAAGGTTTTAGCCAGCCTTGTTAACAGCAATTTTGGTTTGTGTAATAATATCTCGAGGGCAAATAATAGGATGACATCAGTGTGGCAAGTCAAATAATTTGCTAGGTTTTTCCAGGTTAATCATCAAACGCCTAATAATATTGTCAAGAAACTTAATGAAGAAGGCCATTGTTGTGTGGAACAACGTTCAGGAAGACCAAGCATCGTGTCCGAGTGAATGAAAAGGGCACTGAATAGGGAAGTCATCAGAAACCGTTATCAGAGCGTCAAAGATGTCGCCAACAGCACGGATATGTCGCTATATGCAGTAAGAAAGAGTCTGAAAGAGCTAGGCTCTCAAAGAAGAGTTGCAAGAAAGAAGCCTTTGATTTCAGAGGTTAACAGGAAACTTCATATGGACTGGGCGAGAGAATTCAAGAGCAAATATTATGAATTTTGGCAGTCTGTAATTTGATCAGATGAAAGTCAATTCTGCCAGTATTCGAATTAACGAATATAAAAACGAATGAATAAAGCATTGTTACTAATTTGCTAGTGCAAAATCCTACGATGTTATTGGCCTTGTACCAGACAAATATTCAACTCTGTTTACTTCTATTTTTCTCTCTCTTTCTAATCATCGACATCTCTCTTGGCTTTTAATGTTTTTCTCTTTGTAATCTCCGATGAAAAATGTGTAGAAAATTTATCGACCAAATTCTACATAATTATCTTCGGAATTTACACATTCGCTTCCCGCCAACCATTTTTTTTTCATGGTAATTACATTTCCACACACGTCATGACTATTAAACGTATGATCTACCCGATTCTGGTGGATATTATCAGCTAATGAGTAAGTTCCACGTTTTGCTTTCTCAATTTCGATTGGTCAATATTAACTTCAGAATTTTACTCCGAGAAATTAGGGCGGTTGATTTTTTTTCTTGATTTCTTTTCTCTTTATTTAATGATTGCGCATTGATGAAGCCACTTAGGCGTCTAGCCCAGAGCTAGTTTGGCCGGTCATTAGGGTAGGTGAATTAGTTCCATCATTTTGCTGGGTCTCTGTGGCTAAATCTTTAATGCGATCAAACATGGTCGGAGGTTATTTTTTCACCATGGAGCTTAATTTCTCAGCGTACCATGTTCTTATAGAAAGTGAAAAATCATATTTCTCCACGGCTTTTCTCCTTTTGTTTCTTTGAGCAATAATCTTTCCAGCACAACCTCAATATATATATATATATATCTTATTAATATTTGCAGCGATATGTTATATCGCAGTAATTTAACTCCTCCGACTATACCTGAAGATGTTTTCGTTGAACTCATGAAATTTGCCACTATGTCTGTGGATTTCAGTTTTGACAATATTATGTATCGTCGGATTGACGGTGTGGCGATGGGTTCTCCTTTGGGTCCTGTTTTGACAAACATCTTTGTGGGTTTTTACGAGGAAAGCCTTCTGTCAGGTTCTTCCCAACCCAAAGTTTACTTTCGTTATTTTGTTGACACCTTTTGTGTGATCACCCATGAATTGGAAGTTGATCACTTTTTCTCCCTACTCAACGGTGTTCATCCTGCCCTTAAATTTACGGTAGATAGGGAGGTCAATGGTTCATTGCCTTTCTTAGACGTTTTGGTTCACAGAACTCCTTCCGTGTTTATTACTTCTGTTTATAGGAAGCCTACTTTTACAGGTTTTTATACCCGATGGGACTCT
>OZ038518.1:19641637-19691637 GCA_964036315.1 Acanthosepion esculentum
TCTTTTGGCCTTGTACCACATTTTTGTATTGTTCAAAATAAATATTATTTTCTTCTATGGTAAATTAAGGATTTTTTTTTATTGCTAACACTATTTTTAAATTTCTTATATATAAAATTGTAATAATTGTAAATATTCATTGGGGGTTCATTTTTAAATGTTGTTATTTTTATTCCCCATCATCCACAGACAAATTGTACGCATGAAAAGTAGTTAGAACTTCATAGAGACGTGAGGTATTATGGCGACTGTAGTAAGAATTGTAAGTAAGAATGTGTCGTTTTGCTGTAAGGAATACTGGGTTATGTTTGGGTCAGCAATAGTTGCAAGCTAAGTGTAAGATAAGACAGATTGAAGATCAACCTCCCCCGTTCCCCATTTTGGCATTGTGTTACACTTTTGTATTGTTCAAAATAAATATTACTTTCCACTATGGTAAATTAAGAATTGTGTGTGTGTGTTTTTTTTAATACTAACACTATTTTTTTAATTTCTTGTATATGAAATTGTAATAATTGGGGTTTCACTTTTATATGTTATTATTTTTATTCCTCATCCTACACAGACAAATTGTACATATGGGAACGAGTTAGGACTACATAGAGACCTGAGGTATTATGGTGACTGTAGTAATAGTAGTAAGTAAAAATGTGTTTTGTTGTAAGGACTATTGTGGTATGTTTGGGTCAGTAATTGTGGATAGGTAAGTTTAATTATAAAACCGATTGAAGACCAACCTTCCGCTATTACTCTTCGTTCTGGTATTTTGTTCGTGCTTGTTTTTGACCAGTAAACAGGCCACTTATCGTTTGCTACTGGCAAACATTTTTTGTTGATTACGCGAAAGTCGTGTTAAGGGATTTTTGTTAAGTTCTGCCATGTTTTTTAATTTTTGTTCTGACTTTGTGAATTTTTATTTCCAGTTGTTTTTTATTTTATTTTTCCTCTCTCGGTTCTCAGGCGAATTTTTCTTTTAGTGGTGTAATGTTTAGTTATACTAGACTACTGTTTTTTGTCTAAAATTTTCTTTCATTTTCTTCAGCTTTTTTTCTTCCTATTTCTTTTAGTTATAAGGTTTCTGCTCGAGAACGAACCTTTATTTTTATTTTTTTTGTGAAGTTCCTTTATTTTAATTTTATTTATTCCTCTTAGCGTTCCTATTTTTATTTATTTCCTTTGGATTTCTTTTTATTTGAATTTGAAACCTTTTCCAAACCCTTTTTTAAATTTTTGTACACTCGATTTTTAATTCACGTGAAACTTTTTTTTTTGTTGTTTGATTAAAGTAATTAAGTTTTCATCTCTTAAAGAAGAAAAAAATGTCAACTTAAATACGTTTTCTTGCCTTACAAAAAGTGGCAAATAAAAGGCCTAAAAAATAGAAACAAAGTAAAAACAGTTCTGGACTATAATGTAAATACCGGTCCTCCTATATGTCACTGGACAATGCGGCATGAAAATGCAAAGACACATTGTCATAGCGAAAGATACCTACCAGAAACTAAGCAATAATAATGAGTAACAGGAAAAATATCGTTAGAAAAAAAGCAAAGTTGAACAGCTATGTAATATCAAACCTTCTCCATAGGAATGAATGCTGGACAATTTCCTTACAGATGAAGAAGAGCCTTAAGCCAACGGAAATGGGATTCTACAGAAGGATGCTGGGATTACCATGGACAGAACATGTGAACAATGACGAAGTTTTAAGGAAGATCAAACCAAAACACACAATTGGTTTATATTTTTTAATTTAGTGTAAATCGGACCTATGTCTACCATTTTGACTGTCGTTTCAACAGGGCCAATGTCTATGATGGAAGATGTTCAATGAATACTCAATGAAAAGACAGTCTATTTAAACTTTAAAATTTATTTTAGTAAACAAGGATAAACATGAGATACCAAAATCAATTTTGATGATGTCGTTCAGTCTGAGTCTGATAGTTCCTCTGCTGTTGAGATTTCATTTCTTTCTTTATATATATATATATATATATATATATATATATATATATATATATATATGATGGACTCTCCCGTCGAACTCGACGTATGAGGGTCAGACAGATCAATTCCCAGAAACTGAAAACCGGACACCCACACAGGATTTGATTATAGTGGTGAAGGCTTTGTGCAGGGCCATCCACACTTTTTGGAGGGACGAATACAGGGACCTGGTGCAAGGTCCCCAAACGTCCCTCCGCAGGTTTTGAATTCAGAGTTGTCCTTCTCCTAGACCAGTTGCCGTCCTAGGCTATAGAACCCAGGCTGTCCTGTTATTTACCCATAGTTGGAGGGAGAAGAAGAGGATTCACACCTTTCAAAGCAAATATGTGGATATAGATCCGACAGTATGAGGAAAAATATGGAAAAAACTAAAAATCCGAATATGCAAGTTTACTCTTTTTAATGTTGTTTCAATGTCGACGTCAGACGTTTCGGTCTAGTAGACCTTCTAATAATAATAAACTCTATTTTAGAAATACGTTTTCACAACATCGCCGACGTGACGCCGACGTGACGCCGACGTGACGCCGACGTGACGCCGACGTGAGGCCGACGTGACGCCGACGTGACGCCGACGTGATGGCATTTCAAAACGGAACGCTGAACTTAAAATTCAGTCATTTTGTTTTGAGTATTTTTATGTCTATCGTCTTTTCATGTTGTCTTGAATATCGTCTAATTTTAATTATGTTTTAATAACTATGTCCTGAAGAAGGTCTACTAGACCGAAACGTTTGACGTCGGCATTGAAACCACATTAAATACAGTAGACTTTCATATTTTTTGTTTTTTCCATATTTTTCTCATATATATATATATATATATATATATATTTAGAATTGGACATAGTCCGACAATTTATTTAAAGACATTTATATTATGTTTAACGTTCTTTTTATAGATACAAGTATTTAAGCAAATGCTCTGTTTTATAATAAACAGTATTAAATAACATTTACCGGCCTTCAGAAATTTTACCGAGAAATTTTCAATCGGAGAAATCGGAGAGCGAAAATTTTCTATGAAAATTTCTCGGACATTCAGGCCGGTAAATGTTATTTAATACTGTTTATTATAAAACAGACCATTTGCTTAAATACTTGTATCTATAAAAAGAACGTTAAACATAATATAAATGTCTTTAAATATATATATATATATATATATATATATATATATATATATATATATATATATATATATATATGATTAAAAAATAAAATAAATATAGCATTGCATAATACCTCCGTAATTTCGAAATTTTCAAATATAATGAACATGTGTGTAATTAAACAAAATATTATATTTTTTAATTCTCCGAAGTATGAATAATTTAGATACATTTTTGTGAAATGGCTACAATTTTTTTATGGCGACGAATTTTCTGTGGACCTTAAGAAATGCTACTTGGACCCACTAGTGGTCCACCTGAGAATCACTGCTCTAAATATCACCCGACGATATAAGTAAAATCGACTGTGTTTCGTATTGTCAGTGATGAGTCGACGGGTTCAACTGTATCCCTAACAGAAGGACAAGACACACGCAAATGGGGGCCACTGTTTGTGCTGATAAACCCGACGACTTTATTTTCTTGTATCCAATTTCACCGAATCTTTTTGAGTTTTGTGAAAATCAGACTATGGTTTATATTTTTTTTAAATTTAGTACAAACCAGACGTTGTATTATCTTGTTTAATCTAGTGTAAATCGGACCTATGTTTACATTTTGACTCTAGTTTTAACTGGGCCAATGTCTATGTTTTTGATTCACGTGTAAAACCTAAAAAATCTATAAAAGAAGATGTTCTTGATAAAAAAAAACAGACAGTTATGCACACAGTCACGCAATACGCCATACTGACACCCTTCTTAAATATTGAACCTTGTAGAAGTCGTAGACACAAGGGCAATCAATAAACAAAAGAAACTAGCGAACAGAAATAGAAACAAATGGTGCACGCAAAGACAGACGTATACAACGAACAGAGAGATAACTACTCAGGGTGAAAGAAATGAAAAAACTAAGGAAAGGATCTAGAAAAAATATACGCTACATTCAATACATACACTATGGATATTAAACTAGAGAGAGACACAAAGGCAATCAATATCTATATATAAAATTCTGTGAGTTTAGCCAGTCCGTCCGTCAAACCCGCTAAAATGACCATGCACTGATCTATCGACACTAAAATAGGATGCGAGCAAACCGGTAAGGGGATAGCAAGTCGTCGCCGGACATTTGGCCGACAAACATTTGACCGACGGACATTTGGCTGATGGACATTTGGCCGAAAGACATTTGGCCGACGGACATTTGGCCGAAAGACATTTGGCCGACGGACATTTCGCTGACGGACATTTGGCCGACAGACATTTGATTGAAAAAGTACAAGTAAAAATAGTAACAAGGACTACTTTAAGTATTTTAATTAGCATTAGTATTATAAGGTAGAATAGGACTAATAATTACCACTGAATTTCAAGTGATTAAATTACTAAATCTAAATTTAAAGTTAAGTCTTATAATAAGTCTTATTTCAATATTTGTTAAAAATATCATTTAAAAAAATATTTGAGTGCATTTCGTTAAAAAGTAGCAGCTAATTATTTAAATTCGTATTTAACAGTAAGATAAAATCTAATTCATTCCTTTAAGATAATGATCATTAAAAGTGAAATTGAAAGATCTTTCATCTCGTAAAAGCTGAAGATTGTTGCTGTAGTGAAATGTCCTTTTTCTCAAAATACTTATCAACTTACAGAAATATTTGAAGTAAAATATAATATATACTGAATAGATTTTTTAAAAAAGCCTGTAAAAAAACCCGAAAATTTATAAATTAATACGGTTAATAAATATAAATATATGTAACACATTACGATAAAGAGTGTGACATAGATGTAAGTACGCCACTACATTTTCGGCAAAATGTCAATTCGATTAAATGTCCGTCGACCAAATGTCTGAGTTCCGTTGCATTCACTTTCACGCAAAAAATCCTGCGAAATGTATAATCGCGTCTCTTTCCCCACCCCTTCAGTGTTGGGTGATATAGCAAGCCAAACTAGACTGTCTAGCCATGGATTCCAACCAGTATACGAGAAGGATTACATGGTGCTCATTCAAATATATATATTTAGAGATTCTTCATAAAATCTAAGAAAAAGAATCTGCAATGTTATTGGTCCTGACCTGGTATCACACAGAAAAAAAAAACAGTTGTTATTTTGAGCGCACATAATCAGGAAAGACGGCTTAGAATATTTGACACCCTTGACATGTTGACGTGAAGAGCGACAGAAGAAATCAGTGAATAATCAAACTAACGAGCTTATGTAAATGGTTGTTAGAACTGGGATTAGAACAAAAAGACAAAAAAACATTGCTAAGAGCTACAAAGGAGAGGAAGTTGTGGAGAACCATATTCACCAACGTTTTTCTATATCGCATAGAACAGAAAAAGATTTTGAGTTTTGTTTTATGTGTCTTATTCTTGGGCACCTAGGGGTGGTGTAATGTTTAGCAAGCTTGTCTCGCTAGAACGATTACGACTGAGTAGTGAGTTCGATCCTAACTGGGTGCCCCTATACTTTCGGCCTTGTGCCACATCTAAGCCAGTCTTAGGAAATCACTATGTGTCTTATTCTGGGTTTTTATTTACGTTGCGTTAATTTTTATGTACTTGTTTTTTTTTTTTAATGTGTTTTAAATGTTTTTATTTTAAGGAAATTTAAATAGTTTCTATTTTGTTTTGGTTATTTTTTTTTCATTTTTCTATAGATTTTACAGAAAATAATATTTTGTGAGTAGCTGCCTTTAAAATTTTTTTAAATCTAGGAAAAATTTCCTCATGGCCGATGACAAAGTTTGGTCTATAAAACAAATCACAGATCTTTTCTGTTAATTATTTCCATAGTTACTTATCGCAAATATTAATTCACCACAAGAAATTATAAATTTTAAATCAAATTTATTTTCTAATTTTTAGCACTTTTTCTAAATTATGAATTTTAAATCAAAATTTGTTTAGTTTGCCTCGCAAAAACTCCAACTCTCAGAATGAAAAATTGCCAAAAATCAGGGAGTTATTAAATCTTTTTAAATACAGATGATAGATGAGGTACTTACAAAGAATTTTTACAATTAAAAAAAAAAATTAAAATTTGTTTTTAGCTTGTTTATCGAAGTGAGCGTGACGCAGACCCCACACTTAGAAACAGTGCACCCAAGACGCAAATATTTGGGCGATCGCAAAGGTCAACCCAACTGAAGTGCAATGGAAAGGACTCGCTCTTGAAGAATTTCATGTGGATTTTAGTAAATATAAATTCTTTTTATTTTGGAGTGAATTAACAGAAAAGATCTAAAATCTCTTCGGAGCGGGCCTCGAACACCGACCCACCCGACAAAAAATCCTCGGCTTCGGATTTACAGCAGAAAGGTAATGTTGATGGTGAATGTATGGAAACTTAAATTGATGTTAATACAAAAGTAAATAAAAGGATGGTGGTCCAAAAGAGACACAATAAGGAAAAAGAGCACGATAACCTAACGGCAAAAGATGGTGATTCATCCTGTAGCTGAACGTCCCCATCAATATGCAAAATAAACGTGGCGGATTTTTTTGGAAAGGGACAAAAGTATGCTCATCTTATCAGAGATTGGGGCCTACTGGTCAATGAACAGATTTTTGAAAAGCAAACTGTGCTCATCTTCCTGGTAGCCAAGCGCTTGCGCAAAATTTGGCGTTCCATGAAAAACACCGTGGAGAAATCATTGGAGTCATTGGGAGGTTTCTTCTCAGCAAATTATCAAAACCTCTGCTTTTCTGTTGCTCACGATAGAAATGTGCATAGCGATGGTGAGCTCATCACCAAAGACGCCATACTCATAAAGGATTATGTGGGAAGGCGAACGGTCACTGTAACAGTATTCGAGCTCTATCCGCAGGTGAAGAGGAACATTTAGCCGTCTATCTAGAACAATATCGCGAAATTCTAGATATCTCCATCGATCGGAAGGATGGGGGATGGAGGTTCGATATCATATTGCATAAGCAGGGCTTCACCTCCGTTCCCATGTCATCAAGTTGTTACGCAAGTGCAAAAACGGTGGGGATGGGAAAGGTAATTTTCGCCCGTTATGCTTAATGCAAAGTTGAAGATTTTGGCAAAGGTTATTGTAAAACTTTTACAGTTTGTCCTGCCTAATCTGTGTATTTCCGCGCACTTCTGCGAGAAGCACAACTATACAGAACAACCTTCATTTGGTTCGCCTGAACATCGAAAAAGTCGACGGAGATCCAAGGCATTTGATAGGGTGTACCATAGATTTCTCGAAGCTGTTCTCGTTTTTACTGGTTTCGGGCCGTAATTTCGCCCTAGTTTCCGTCTTGTGCATGAGACACCGAGGACGTTGATAGAAGTTAATGGGATAAGGTCGGAGGATTTCGTTTTGTCTCGGTCTATACGCCAGGGTTGTCCGTTTTCGTCGATTTACGTACTTGTGTTGGAACGTTTCCTTCGCGGGCTGAAGGCGAATTCGGTTCTTCGTGGAATCATCTTGTCCGGTGGTAGCCTCTCGGGCAAGTATTCCGCCTATGCTGAACATGTGTCTGTGCTCGCGAAGAGCATCACCAAAATCGATAAAGTCAGCAAAGCAGTATGCAGGCCTGAGACGGTGACAGGGCCCAAAATCAACTGCGATAAGTCAATTGGCTTGCGGCTAGGAAGCTTCTCTTGCCGTCTACTTCAGTAGGACGGACGGCCGGGCCGGTTAAGATACATGGTTCCTGGTTCGGTCCGGGCCTACAGCTGGAGATGAACTTGTCTGAGGTTCGGAAGAAAGTCGAAGCAGCAGTTCGTCTGTAAACTCAAAGGAATCTTTCCTTGAAGAGGGAAGCGTACGTTTTTGTTTTGAACATCTCAAATCTCCTTCCATTGTTGTATACTGAACTAACGGAGTTCGAGGCTTTTTAGGCTTCCTCAGTGAGAGTTAAGTCTCCTAGTGTACATCGGAAGGTCTTCAGCCTCCATCCTGTCGAAGGCAGTCTGGTGAGATTCGTCAGCATACGCTCAACTTGAACTGCCCAGAACGAACAGGACGGTATTGGTGAATTCTGGAAGGAAGACGCACACCAATCTTTTCCATCTCTTGAAAGCGTGGTGACGGACGAGGAGTAGGTCCGTTGATATCCTCGAGCCAAATGATGCTTTTATCGGGAGTGCCGAAATGCGCTACGCTGTCTCTTACTTATAAAGGATGGCCTCGTCGGCACAAGAGCGTTGTTCGCGAAGGCGTTAGTAAGGCGGGGCGTTGAAGATTGTCTGATTGACGAATTCGGTCTTGGTGCACACGAGTTGAAATGTCTCATTAAGTAACAATCGAGGGTGTTACTTAATGTATAGCTATATATAACGAGTGTATAAGCAACATTGTTCAAATCGTGTTACTACCTCCATCACACAAAATTTTTAATGTCTAAAAAGCAGTAAACTATTTGTATTTTTTTTCTAAGTATTTTAGATAAGACGTTTAGCCATCTTGACACTATTTGTTATAAGAATAATTGAAAAAAAAACCTTTGAGTTATTCACCTAAAAAGAGCACAGATTAAAATTGTTTTGTATCACTCCACTGTCTTCTCAGCTGAGCAATGGTGAGCGGAAAAAGATCATTCAGGCTTTCAGTAATGGTACCAACATTCATAATCTGTCTTCCATCTTCAAAGTTCATTCAAGAACGATCAAGGGAACGGTGAATCAGTTTAAAATAGAGGGGACAGTAGAGAGGAGAACTGGATCAGTAAGTCACAACAGGAAGACGGATCATCATTTCAAATTAGAGCTAAAGAGATCAATTAGAAAAGATCCAACTCAATTCATGAGACGTCAGGCACGCGAGAGAGGAGTTTCAGCTATGACAGTCCAAAGAGCAATGAAAAAAGACTTAAAATGAAATCGTACGGGAAACGTGTAAAGCAACTTGTTACTCCAGGACAGAACTTTCGAGAGGGAAAATATCATCTTGAATATATTGAAAAATCAACCTGGAATAATATATATATATATATATATATTATTCGTATATATATTATTATTATTATTATTAATATATATATATATATATATATATATATATATATATATATATATATATATATATATATATATATATATATATATATATATATATATATATATATATATATATATATATATATATATATATATATAAAGAAATATAGTTTTAAAGTGTGCTATATTTATGGGATAAAGTGCTCAATATCAGAGATAGAGTGTGTGTAAATATATCAGGCCACCTGACGATTGCATCTAGCATGAAACAGACTGTCGTCTCTAAGTGTTGACTTCTATGTTCACTTTTATATATATATATATATATATATATATATATATATATATATATTTGAATTTTATTTGAATTTCATGAGCTTCCTTCCTATGATTAATTAATTAAGAACATGTCATTTTCGCTTATTATCGATTTAATCACGATTCTTTTGTTTAGCGTGGAACGTAATTATACATTATTATTATTATTCTAAGTAGAGGCCAAAACCTCGGAGAATTCCAGTAAGATATCTTTAATCATTTCTAAGATACAATGCTTCAAAGCTTAGCCCTACAACTGGACAATTTTGATGTTACACCCAGTATATTATTACTCAAACGCTATGTTAAGCAGATGCCCGTATTTGAAAAAGACGTCCTGTTTAAAACAGTAGTGTATTAAACAGTGCGTCTACTCAAATACAAGTATCAACTAAAAATAATGTTTAGGTTAATAAAATCTATCGGATTAATAAAAATACATTCCTTCCTTTATATATATATATATATATATATATATATATATATATATATATATTTGTGTATTTCTTTCATGCACATTTCATTAAAAACGACTGACAACGTGCTTTTATTTAGTTTTTTATATAATTTCTCGTGCGATCTAATAATGTTTTTCTTTTCGGATGATAAATTATATAAAAACTATTTAACCGAGCGCTTTCGGCTATACATTTAGCCATTTTCAAGGATTATATTTCAACTGTTAGCATTAGAAATAGTTTGTTATATGTATGTTTTATAAAATGTTTCATTTTTTTGTTTCAAAACACGGTCAAGATATTATGTCCATGTTCAAAGTTAATATTATTAAGTGTTGGTTTGTTTGTTTTTATTAATAAGGCTTCCATTATTTTTAGCCTTTTTTTGCAAGTGGATGATGCTATTATATTAGTGTTGTCGACAAGTATATTCCGAATAGTGTACGGTAGGTCCCATGAATATTTAAATGAGATCTAATTGAGCTATTGTCAGAAAGGTGTAGAGTTAATCTGCGTGTTAAACAATTTGTAGTGTGGCCTATATAATTATTTACGAAAGTTGATTCTTGAGGAATACAATTCCTTAATGGGCATTTGAATTTGTAAATAATATTTGCTCTGTTTAATTTTGTTTTAGGAGGTGAATTGTTATTTTTCACTATAAGGTTAGAAGTTTAAAATTTGTTATAATAAATAATTTATCTAATTGTTTTGCTATTGTCAACTGGTGTTATGCATTTTTTTATAATGTTATTAATTCTGCATTCATCCTGTTTATAATTTTCGTTCATCTGATTTTTATAAAAAATATTAATATTGTTTATGTTTCTATTCTCGCCGTTGCTATTAGCTACTTTGGACAAGAAACGCCTAATGTGGAAATCCAACAATTTTTTTTTTTAATATAAACCGAATAATTTATTACGTAAAAATATAAATATATATTACTATATAAAAATAACAAAACAAAAGTCATTGAAACAAAGCAAGTTCAGTCGACCAATGATGACAATTCCAGAACAACGTAACTATAAACAATTTTTTTTCTATCCTCTGCCAGCCGCAATGATGGAGAAAGCATTACCTCGAACCGTCGCCAGTGAGACACGCTGCAAGAGCCACTCCGTTTCGCGAGGCTCGTTCCTTAATCGCGACGCAATCGCGCCAATCCTCCGAAGGAACACCATCGAACGAGGGCCAATAACCCCTGAAGTCTCGACTGCCACAGGAGTAAAAAAAAATCTATCAGCAAGAGAAGAATATTTATCTATTTTAAACAGTTGATTAGGAAATCCGTTATTGATCAGCGTTTGCTTTATATTTTTTAATTCATTAAAGAAAAGCGTGCGTGAAGATGAGTTCTCGTGCGCTCGCGTGAGGAAATTCTTAATAACACCTATTTTATATCTAAGAGGGCATTCGCTAGAGAAATTAAGATGAAAAGTGTCTTTACTAGTTGTTTTTTATAAACAGAAGTTTTAAAAGTATTATTATTAAAATCGACGAGAACATCTAAGAAAGGAAGTTTATTTTTTTCACTAAGTTCATAAGTAAAATTTAGAACGGAATTTTGTTGAAATATAGCTTTCAGATTTTCTATTTCTTTCTTGTTTTCAGCCAAAATAAAAATATCGTCAACATAACGAACGTATATTTTAGGTTTAACAACTTTAGTAAAAACCCTGTTTTCAACATTGGACATATAATAATTGGAGAAGCACGGCCCGAGTGGGTTTCCCATACTTACTCCATCAGTTTGTGTGTAAATAGTACCATTATGGCCGTAAAAAGGTACTTTAGTAGTGTAAGCAAGCAGTAGTTTTCTTAAAATATTGGGTTGGATTGATGGAGGTGGAATTAAATTATTTTTATACACCGAATTAATGATAATATCAATAGTTTCGGAGTTTTAATGAAATGTGCATATATATATATATATATATATATATATATATATATATATATATATATATATATATATATATATGTTATACAAATCATTCATACGAAAAGATTTTCGTATGAATGATTTGCGTAATATAAATTGAACCTGCACCACATAATTGATATATATATATATAAATATATATATATATATATATATATATAGTCCGACAATTTATTTAAAGACATTTATGATATGTCTATAAAAAGAACGTTAAACATATCATAAATGTCTTTATATATATATATATATATATATATATATATATATACACATATATAACACTATCTCAAATACAAGTCTGCATGTTTAAACTATTGAATGGTATCTGTCCTCCTGTGTGTGCTGGACGATATCTCTAAAGATGAAGAGGATACTTGGAACAACAGAACTGTGGTTCTACAGAAGGATGCTGAGAATGCTATGCACCAAAAAGCATTGCGCATCAGATAAAGAATGAAATCCCTACACAGGTGAATTCATATCTATCCTCCTATAAGGCAGTGAATGCTGGACAATTTCGTCAAAGATGAAGTGACGTGGAACAACAGAAATGTGGTTCTACAGAAGGATGCTGAGAATGCCGTCTACCAAAAAGCATTGCACACCAGATAAAGAATGAAATCTCTACACAGCTGGATTGATGACCATGGACCGGACATGTGAGCAACGACGGCGTTTTTGGAGAAAATGGCAAAACGGGAAAACTAATATTTAACATCAGGTGGAAATAGTTGAGGTTTCTGTGGCACATCATGAGGAAGGAAGGCTTTGGGAAATCTGATACTCACGGGGCATATTGAAAGCAATAGGGACAGAGGAAGGCAACGCATAACAAACTTAATGAGCTTGACTAAATAGACGGTGGATGAGGACTTAAGAGAAATAAGAAAAAGACAAAATTTACTAAGAACTAAAAAGTCAGGAAGTTGTGGAGAGCCATGGTCGTCTACGTCCATAGGGCCAGGCGACATAAAGACGGTATTTAAGTCGTATGGATAAACTAAACTTATAAAGCAGGGATGAATATCTTGGAAAATTACCATTACATTTATTTATTTTAACGAGTCAATCAGTCTAGAACTGGAAGTAAGAAATTACTCAACTCTAAACGGTAAATTCGGGAGTGATCGTTGGTGTTTGGCTTATTTCACAAGATTGTCGCCTTATCAAGAGTAGCAGGGCAAAGTTTAGCTCAGCTGCCGAGAAGAAAGTTTTATATGTAGGCTTACCTAGAAATAATTTGATATAAACTGGCTTTCTGCCATGTTCCGCTCATCTTCGTAAATATTTACCAAAAACATCATCTAATATTGGCCTTGAAATTCCTCTCCAAAATTTGGCGCTATTTGATCAGTGCCAGACAAATCAAATATAGTACGGACACTTACCCTATCCCTTGTGAGCAGTATTTTTCTCTTTCTTCCAAATGACATCTAAAACGATTTTTACATTCAGGGGAAAAAAGCCAGAAAGTAATTGGCGTCTAGTGTGGATAGTAGAAAGAAATTTACAAGTTTTTGAAAACGATATTTTACAAAAATATAAAAATAAATAAATAAAAAAAAAAACGCAGCAAGTGACGTGAAAAACTTTACTCACGAGTAATTATAAATGCCAGTGTCACAGAATGTACTAGTTTCCTCACTGGTCATCTACCACCGACTAAAGAGAGAGTTTATGTTCATACATGCGCAGTAAGGTCCCCATTCTTCCTGTGCCAAGAAGCATTTGGTCTCCCAATGCAAAATGGTTAGAGATTATTGTGTAAGAGAAGCGATGGCGGAAACATGGTATTAGCATATTTTAATTTTCACTTCCTTGTATATATATATATATATATATATATATATATATATATATATATATATATATATACATATATAGCATAATGAGAAGCCACGTATACTTTCTTAATATGTATATAATATAGAAAAAACAACTGAAAAGTTGCAAATTAAAAAAAATTAAATGTTTTTTTTGTGAAAGTATTTATATATATATATATATATATAAATATATATATATATATATATATATGATATTTCAGATCGGCCCCGATCTTTCATCAGAAATGGCTGTTTTCAGAAGTTTGTTTACATTAAGTAGCGTCCGTCGCGAGACGCGGACGTCACGTGATATGGAATGCAACTGTGTTTGAATATTTCTAACGTAAATCTAACTGTAGTAGTATTTTAGATGTGGTTTAAAAAATATTTTTTAACTATATCTAACAAAAATTTTTTGTTTAGCTATTGAAATATTTATAAAGATTTAAAATACCCAAGTCTTCATTTAACCCTAGTTTATATGTATTTAATTTTAAAATCCAGTATTTTCCTTTTTTTCTGCGTGTGTATGTGGAACTTAAATCAGAATCTATCAATACACATTTACAGTTTTCTAATGAGTGTCCTGGTTGATTAAAATGTTCAGCTATGGGGGAATAACCATACGTCAAAACAATCCTTATTCCTTATATATATATATATATATATATATATATATATATATATATATAAATAAATACTTTCACAAAAAACATTCAATTTTTTTTAATTTGCAACTTTTCAGTTGTTTTTCTATATTATATATATATATATATATATATATATATATATATATATATATATATATATATATATATATGTATATATATATATATATATATATATATATATATATATATATATATATATATACAAGGACAGACTTGGTACACAAGGAATAAACTTGACTCAGGCAGACTCACTCTACACCTTTCTGACCATAGTTCAATTAGATCTCATTTAAATATTCATTTAATAGCATCATCTACATGCAAAAAAAGGTTAAAAATAATGGAATTCTTATTAATAAAAACAAAAAAAAATACACTTAATAATATTAACTTTGAACATGGACACAATATCTTGACCGTGTTTTGAAAAATGAAAACATTCTATAAAACATGCATCAACAGACTATTTCTTATTTAACATTTAAAATATTTAATCCTTGAAAATGGCTAAATGTATAGCTGAAAGAGCTCGGATATAAAGAACTTTCGGGCAGTTTTTATATAATTTATCATCTGAAAAGAAAAAACAATATTACATCGCATGAGAAATTGTATAAAAAACTAAATAAAAGCACCTTTTCTGTAAAGGTGCCTTTATTTAGTTTTTTATACAATTTCTCATGCGATCTAATAATTTTTTTCCTTTCGGATAATAAATTATATAAAAACTGTTCGAATGTTCTTTTTTTCCGAGCGCTTTCGGCTATACATTTAGCCATTTTCAAGGATTGAATATTTTAACTGTTAAATAAGAAATAGTTTGTTGTACGTATATTTTATAAAATGTTTTCATTTTTTTTCAAAACACTGTCAACATATATATGCTCCTGAAAAATTTATTTCGGTTGAGCTCTCTAGGGAGGAAGTGTGGGTTTGTAAACAGTGACCATTATGGCTAATAATGCAAGACACTTTGGTAAATCGAATCGAGTTCTCTCAGTCACTGAGTGTTTATCTAAAAATAAATACGCTTAAATTCACCTTCATCTCTGCCGTGCATCAACGGCTTAGTGGTAGAATCCCCCGACTGACGCCAATTCAGTCGGGCTTCGATCCTAGCTAGAGGCAACCGGACGTTTAGACACACTGATGAGCTGTAATAGATGGCAATATATATATATAAATATATAAACATATATATTTAAAAATTATAACATCTTCAGGCTATGGTATATAACTTCTGAAGAAGTACCATCTTAGTAGTGAAACATGAAAGTTTTTGTGTAGCGATGTATATATATATATATATATATATATATATATATATATATATATATATATATATATATTGAATTATTATTAATGGTCGATTGATACATGAATATGAACAGGCAGAGGTAGAATGAATATAGGGAGTTTGATTAAGACGGATTATATATAAGGGTGTTTCATTAAGAGGGATCAAAGTCAGCAGTAAATAAATCAGTGTTATTGGTGAAAATTCATTTATTTCTCTATTGAATCAGGTTATTTAAGTCATGGCAATTATGTGTGAAAAATAATAGCGCCCAAATGTCCGCCAAATCTGAAAGAAACAGAAAAAAATCCATAGTCGCTTAAACTTTTAAAATCGGTTCAAGTTATTGGGATACTCTTTAGAATCAGGTAAAAAACATTCATCAATTATCATGAAAGAATTCACAGATACGGCACAGGTAAGCTATGACTTAAGCCGAGTTGCCAAAGAAATTGCAGATTATTCTTTGGATTTTGTCAGCTATCTATCTATCTATCTATCTATCTATCTATATATATATATATATATATATATATATATATATATATATATATATATATAAAATATATATATATATATATAAATATATATATATATATATATATATATATATATATAAAAAAACAAAAAAAAAACGCATATTCCAATAGAAGTTAATGACACTTGTTTACAACCTCTTTCTCTTTTTTCTCTCTTTTTCTTTTTCTCTTTTTTCAATATAGATTTCTCTCCATCCCACTTCCTAATCAAGATATAACTTCCGTTAACAGATTTAAAGTGCCAATGTCTAGATTTCAGCGAATATTTAAATTTGAAACAATAGAAATGTTACATCTAACTCAACGCTGTCTCTCTACCTCCCTACACTGCCCCCACTTCGTGAGTTTCCTTATTATTGCCCGTCATCAATGTGTAAATATATTTTCATTTTTTCATTTCAACATTTGGAAATAAATCTGATGATCCACTGTCCTTTGGAAGGGCTGTGGTGAAATAATTTATTATATGGAACCTTAATGTAATCTGTTTTTATTTAAAATATATATATATATATATATATATATATATATATATATATATATATATATATATATAGCAGAAGCATCAGACCAGATGTGGCAGCAATTTTTTAAAACATGGACGAAAATTGTCACTTAAAAAATACGTTGAGAAAATTGTGTAGTCTGATATAGTGAATCAACTTTCCTAGCAGTAGATCTGGCAGTTGATTCGATATAGGCTTCCCACTTCCCGTCAGCGAAAAAGGTTTCATTCTTAATTTATTTCCATTTTATTTGCTTCTTTTTTACACCTTCGTTCGTACCTCTTTTTTTCCCGCCGAAAACGCCATTTTGTTGCCATTCCTCTGTTTCCCGCCTTTCTACACGCCCACCTTTTATTTATTTATTTATCTATTTTCAAATAAAAGCAAAAATATTTCTGACCAAACAATCTTCTTTTCGGGCATTCGCTTTTTTTTCATCTTTATATACAGCCAACCATTCTGGCCTTGAGCTGCCGTAAAATGTTGGATTCTACAGACTGACTGACCCAACACAAAATATAATTCTCCGAAAAATACAAAAGGAAAAGAAAAACGCCGACATTTTCTCGTTACATTTCTCCTTATAACAAAAGCTTGGAGTGATTTCACTAATTACACTTTCCGAAGTTATTTGCGCCTTTTATAGAGAGAGTTTTGCTTCCATTTCAGACTAAAGTCCTTCGGAAAGGAATCTCAGGGAATGCGCGTGTATAAATAAAATCTGACATCGGAAACTCATTATGTTGTAATCTATCTATCTATCTATCTATTTCAGTGCATTTCTTTCTTTCTTTCTTTCTTTCTTTCTCAATCTGTCCATTTCTGTCTATATATATTTTATATATCTCTCTCTCTCACTCAGTCGATTCATCTATCTATCTATCTATCTATCTATCTATGCTACTTTCATTATCTATCTATTTAGCTATATATCTAGCTGTCTACCTATCTATTCTATGCTACTACTATTGTCTCTCTATTTGTCTATTTCAATCTTTTTTTTTTAATTCATGAGGCCTGGGAACCAGCGAAAGCAGCTCATCGGAGCAATTACCGTGAAAGTATTTGTAAAAAAGACAGAGCGAGGCAACGGCACGTCTGTGAGAGAGCGACTGCAGACGAGATGACATATCAGGGCCAATTACATTGCATATCAGTCTCTGGATCTTATCAAGAACCCTGAGACAAACATCAGGGTTCCAGATCATATATGGTAGCAATACTTCATGCAAGGGCGAATGGTTGATTTATAGATTCGGAGAATCAATTCCGGGGAGAAAAATTTCCTGGCTCGTCACAGGGAGCCAACTTTCCTTGCGGTGGATGAAGCAATTGACTCGATGTATTTGTTCCATCTCAGGTCAGCGGACAGCGTGAGAACGAGCAGCCGCAGAGAGGAGCTCTCGAGAAGTTGGTCTTCAGACATTCTAATGGGATGCAGGGATGGATCCCTGTGGTGGTTAATAGAGAGCAGTTTTGTTTTAGAGGCGTTAAAGTTAACCAACCAATTCTTGCCCCAGTTCACAATCTGTGTCTAAATTAGATAGATATGAACAGACAGATAGATATGAAGAAACTGAGATAGATAAAAGTAAACAGATTAAAATAGATGGATAGATATGAACAGACTGAGAATGATAGATAGATAGATAGATAGATAGATAGATAGATAGATAGATAGATAGATAGATAGATAGATATGAACAGAGTGAGATAGATACGAACAGAGTGAGAAAGATAGGTAGATAAATAGTTTACATTATTTACATTGTTCGGACTGTTCTCATTTTATTGCCATATTAATGACGTTTCGGCCGTTGTACGCTTCGCCCTTCAGGTGATTTGAATTTCGAACTGAGCACTTTATTTTGTCCACCGTGGTAGATTGTTCTAGATCCACGTGACATGCCTCTTCTGGATGTCTCAGTATCAGTTATCTCCTCATATATATATATATATATATATATATATATATATATATATATATATATATATATATTGATGCATGTTTCATTAAATAATATAGACAAGTTTTGTCTATTTACTTTAAGTAAGTTCCTTTCATATTGTCTGATAAGCTTAATCCCATTATCGTTGAAAGACGAAAGGAAATCACCATTTTGATACATGTTTAAATTCAATCTAAGCTTTCAGCTTACATAAGCCATTATCAAAGATGACAATTACATTTCAATATATCAAACAATACACGGACAAAATAATATCACCATCAAACCACCACCACCACCCCAACATCCTTATCACCATCTCCACCACCACCCAACATCATTATTACCATCACAAACCACCACAACGACCACCACCATTACTACCCCCAATATCATTACCACCGCCACCACCACCACACCAACACTATTATCACCATCACCGCTACCACCAGCCAACATCATTATTACCATCACCACCACCACAACCACCATCACCACTATTACCCCCCAATATCACTCCCACCACCCCAACATCATTATCACCATCTGCACCACCACCACCACCCCAACACCATTATCACCATCACCGCTAACACCACCCAACATCATTATTACCATCACCACCACCACAACAACCATCACCACTACTACCCCCCAATAAGATTACCACCACGACTACCACCACCACCATCACCACTCTAACATCATTATCACCATCACAACAACCACCATCATCATCACCAACACCACCACGGCCATCATCATCACCACGCTAGCATCATTATCCTCCAGTACCATCACAAAAACCTTCATCATCATCGCCAAGACCACCACCGCCACCATCATCACTAATACAACCTCCGCTACCATCATTATCATCACCCTAGCATCATTATCACTACCATAAGCACCTCCACCACCACCATCATGAAGACCGTTATGGCCATCATTATCAGCATAAAGTCAGAAAAAGTGAGTGTTATTAAATTACGGGTCCTGAGTTACTCTGTAGAAGCTGTTAGGAGTCGTGAAACAGAAAGAGATAGGGAAAGAAGGCTTGGAAAATATAACACTCTCGGGAGAGAGTGAAGGCAGGCTTAGAATAATGGTAAAGACGAAAGGCAATAAAAAGTTACTTCGAGCAAAAAATGAGAGAGAACGTCATGGAGAGCCATATCCACCTACTTCCCCAAGTGGAAGATACCGAATAACCTCGGAAGAAGTTAGATAAAAACAACTTTCTAGAATCAAAACAGTCGGAAATAATACGCACATACGTTTTTTCGTAATGTAAATGAATGCTTGGATTCCTCCAGATGGTTTGGAACGGCTTCAAATAACTGACAGGAGGAAGAATCATTGTTAGCTGAAGTTAGAGCGATGCTTGTTCACAAACGAGTTAGGATTTATTTAATACGTACACACACACACACACACACACACACACACACACACACACACACACACACACATATAGATAGATAGATATATTATGAAATGGACAAAGTCCGACAATTATTTTAAGACATGTTTTATGTTTATACGTTCTTTTTATAGATACAAATATTTAAGTAAATGCTCTGTTTTATGATAAACAGTATTAACAACATTTACCGGGATAAATGTCAATAGAAATTTTCATAGAAATTATTCGACCTCCGACAGGAATCGAACCTGTATCCTATACAGAATCGTCGTATAGCCTGACGTGTTTTTACCGTTTGAGCCACGGAGGAGCGATTCGGTTAGCAAGGTCGAATTTACTGTTTTTAAACTACAATTTTCCATGATTTTCTCACGTACATTCATATCTGCTCGATGCGTATCCAAATGTAAACAAATGACGTCAAATATTATTCAATGGACAAAGTCCGACAATTATTTTAAGACATGTTTTATGTTTATACGTTCTTTTTATAGATACAAATATTTAAGTAAATGCTCTGTTTTATAATAAACAGTATTAACAACATTTACCGGCATAAATGTCAATAGAAATTTTCATAGAAATTATTCGACCTCCGACAGGAATCGAACCTGTATCCTATACAGAATCGTCGTATAGCCTGACGTGTTTTTACCGTTTGAGCCACGGAGGAGCGATTCGGTTAGCAAGGTCGAATTTACTGTTTTTAAACTACAATTTTCCATGATTTTCTCACGTACATTCATATCTGCTCGATGCGTATCCAAATGTAAACAAATGACGTCAAATATTATTCAATGGACAAAGTCCGACAATTATTTCAAGACAGTTTTATGTTTATACATTCTTTTTTTTATAGATACAAATATTTAAGTAAATGCTCTGTTTATAATAAACAGTATTAACGACATTTACCGGCCTGAATGTCCGAGACATTTTCATAGAAAATATGCGTCCTCTGAAAATGTTTTAAAATACACCCACACATATCTATCTATCTATCTATATATCTATCTATCTATCTATCTATCTATCTATATATATATATATATATATATATATATATATATATATATATATATATATATACAAGTTTAGGATTGGTATATACGGAATGAAATCCAATAACCAACAATCAATATTCTTTAAAGAGTGCTCAATACAGAGTAGAGCAGATATAATTATTTATTTGAATATTACAACATAAATATGTTATAAAATCACGACAAAAGTAGCCATTTTGTTTCAACACTTCTTGTGTCTTGTCAAGTGATCACTTGACAAGACACAAGAAGTGTTGAAACAAAATGGCTACTTTTGTCGTGATTTTATAACATATTTATGTTGTAATATTCAAATAAATAATTATATATATATATATATATATATATATATATATATATATATATAGCAATAAAAGTATTAAGCTTAATATTAATAGACATATTAAAAAACGCGCGAAGCAACCGGTTTCGCTCCCTCTCATCAGGCTTACAACGGGAGATTTAAATTTAAAAGACAGAAAATGTACAATAAAAGGAAATGTGGAGGGGGATAAAAAAACAACAAATTTTTTATCCCCCTCCACATTTCCTTTTATTGTACATTTTCTGTCTTTTAAATTTAAATCTCCCGTTGTAAGCCTGATGAGCGGGAGCGAAACCGCTTGCTTCGCGCGTTTTTTAATATGTCTAATAATATTAAGCTTAATACTTTTATTGCTATGATAAAATTTTGTACCTTTAAAAATATCTTTAAATATATATATATATATATATATATATATATATATATATATATATATATATATATATATATATATATATACAATATATATATATATATATATATATATATATATATAAGCATTGAAGTCAAAACTCAGAGTCGACAGGCTGTTACATGCTCGGTGTAGTCGTCAGGAAACCTGACGATTGCGTCCAGCATGAAACAGACTGTCGCCTCTGAGTGTGTTGACTTCAATTCTCACTTTTATATTTATATTTACATACGCTCTATCTCTGATATTGAGCACTTTATCCCATAAATATAGCACACCTTAAAACTATATTTCTTCACATATATATATATATGTGTATATATATATATATATATGTTGACTGCCATGGCACCCTATTTTGGCGACATGACATTTCAGCTTACAGCGTGTCACCAGATTCTGGTGAGAGAGTTGTATTTCCTTTTTAAGTAGCATTTTCACTTTTCTATAAATATGTTCATGCCAACTGCTTTGACGAGCTATTTTCACTGCTTCTCAGACTGCATCGGTTTAAGCGCGCTACTAGGTTGGCGTCTCGGTCCCACCCTTTCGCTGTTGAAACGGTTAATTGTAGCCGTCTCTTCTACTCCAAACAGCTTCTTATCTCGCACTTCCCGACAGTGGAACTCCCTTCCTCTTACTTGCTTCCCTGGTAGCTATAATCTTCAAATATTCAAATATAATGTCAATCAGCATCTTCTGAAGACTTAACCTTGATCCACGTCCTTCACTTTATCCTTTCCTCAAAAATCCCTCTCACCCCTTTCGTGATAGTGGCCCTACCGCCTTGTTTGGGGTGATATGCTTAAAAAAATAAAATTAATTACGTTGTTCGGACAGTTGTCCTCATCTTTATTGTCATGTTAACGACGTTTCGCCCGTTGTACGCTCCGGCCTTCTTCAGTTGATTGGAATTTTTAACTTAATACTTTATTTCGTCCACCGGGTGTAGATTGTTCTAGTTCCACGTGCCATGCCTCTTCCGGATGTCTCAATTATCTGCCTTTAACTCAAATTTTAAAGTTCTTTGTTCGACACTACCGTAGTCAGGTATTGACCTCACAACTTTTTCAGTCAAGGATCCAACAAACTTTTTTTTTAGCCACTGGACCATGTGTTGTTTAATTTCGGTTTTATTTTTTCCTTTAATCCCAAGCAAGGCGATATCCCTGTGACGCAAATGATTACGGAGAGAAAACGGAGGAAAACGTGAAGAAAGGTAATGAGAATGATAAAACAACAGTTTTTAGGAAGACAGAAGACGACTATTGCGTTTAAAAGTTCGTAAGCGGCCGGGGAGCGGGAAACCAGAAGAGAGTTCCACAGGCAAGAAGTACGGGAGAAGAAACTATTTCTTCTCGCAATTTCAACATTAAAACGATCAGCCCTTCTAGTGATTCCATAGCCGAAGAGTTTTGGGTAGCAAACCTTTGTGCCACAAAGACCTTCGTGATATTTAATTCTATGGTCCTTGGGGTGTGTTTGTCGTTAAGAAACTCATTATGTCTGTGTGTAGTTAGGACATCAGCAGTGGATCGGGCCGGTCGAAACCCATACTGCTTGTAGCACAGAAGGTTGTTTCTATCTAGGAGCTCGATGACCTTCTTGCTTCAAAAAGCTTACTGAAGAAACTGGTGGCTTTTCACTGCGAGTGGGGAAGATCGCCCGCCCGCGTTCTTGCAAACCGGACATATGCTTGACACCTTCCACAGGCTTGGGAAGGATTTCTCCTTCAAACAGCGGTTGGATAATTCTTTGCTGATATTCTTAAGGACAACCACTGGAAATTTCTCTGAGTCAGTGGCTTTTCGACGCTTTTCTCGTGCTGAAATGAAGATATTACTGAGATGGTACTCAGTGAAACGTGAGAAGTTGGGGAGGTGATGGCCTTTGACATCTAACGTTGAGTTTGAGGGAAAGATCGAGGCGAAGAGCTCTGCCATGTCTGTTGAGGAAGATATAACCTCGGGAACATTTATAATAGTGGGCTGGTGATCTTCCAGAATTCGCGGCACTGCATTCTCAAGAACACTCTTACAGAGATTGTGGGCGGTTGTGAAAGCAATAAGGGCCAGACTACAGCGCTCTTTGCGATAGATATTGAAATACTATTTCTAATGAGTAATAGCTACAGCGCATTCAGGGGTGAACCAAGGCTGATTGCTGTTTTCTTTTTGTTTTGCGTCACGCCACTGTAGTAGATATAACGTAATGTATGTCGCTTCCTGTGAACTCTGCTTTTCCCAACAAAGCTCAAAAAATACAATTATTGATTTAAGAGTTACTGAACTGGAGAATGCGATTTTCTTGAAAAAATGTTTCAAGAGAAAGATTTCTTTCTGTATTTCTGGGATGAGGAGTTATCATCTGTCCATATTTCCGAGGTGATGTATTGTAACTATTTACGTTGTTCAGACTCTTATCCTCATCTTTATTGTTATATTCATGATGTTTCGGCCGTTGTACGCTGTGGTTTTCTTCAGGATCTATTTATCTTCTGAGATGTAACTATTTACGTTGTTCAGACTGTTATCCTCATCTTTATTGTAATATTTATGACGTTTCGGCCGTTGTACGCTGTGGTGTTCTTCAGGATCTATTTATCTTCTGAGATGTAACTATTTACGTTGTTCAGACTGTTATCCTAATCTTTATTGTTATATTCATGACGTTTCGGCCGTTGTACGCTGTGGTGTTCTTCAGGATCTATTTATCTTCTGAGATGTATTGTAACTATTTACGTTGTTCGGACTGTTGTCGCCATGTTTATTGTCATATTCACGATGTCTCGATCGTTGTACGCTCCGGTCTTCTTCAGGATCTGCCTATCTTTCCAAAATGAGCTATTGTAACTATTTATAGTATTTACATTGTTCTGGCTTTTGTCCTCATCTTTATTGTGATATTCACGACTTTTAAGCCGTTGTTTGCCCTCGCCTTCTTCAAGATATGTCTATATTTCAGAGATGAGGTATTGCAATTAATTATACTATTTATATTGTTCGGAGTGATGTCCTCATCTTTATTGTTGTATTCACAGCGTTTCGACAGTGGTACGCTCTGGCCTTCTTCAGGATCTGAATCTATTTCTGAGATAGTATATTAACTATTTACACTATTTACATTGTTCGGACCTCATTTTCATAGCCATATTCACGATGTTTCGGTCGTTGTATGCTCCGGCCTTCTTCAGGATCTGGGTAATCTTTAAGGAATATCGAATTGAACTCTTTAATAAATCCTCGATTGTTCTCGTTCTACGGTTCATGTCTCGCGATATCTCGTTTTGTTCGTAATAGATTCTGCTCACTTAGATCTCGTCGTGTTTTCAGTGTGTCTACGCCTGTGCTAATCTACTCAGGGATTAACATTCTACCAAATTCAGGAAACAAAATTTTGATCCACTAATTCAAGAGCTTCCCAACCTAGGCGTTATCGCCCACCGGTGGGCGATATCTACAACTGTTGGGTGGGAGAGGAGCAACCGTACACGAAATTGTGGTCGATTGGAAAGTTTAGCGGGCGATATAAGATTTTGAGTATTAAAAAAACTGTTTTAACATATGCTACCCCCAAAATTATTCAATGTAGATATATAAAGAACCCATATGAAATCTGGAGGCGGAATGTGAATAATTAGGTCACATTTATTGATAAGATTTAAATATCCCTGCAGCCAAGGAGTATTTGGGAATGTCCTACAGGTTTGAGGAGGCTCATTAACATTCAAGAATGTCTGCAGATAAAATAATATTTTTTCGGGTGTAAATCTGCTAAAGGAAAACCAATAAAAAATATTCGTCGAATTTCTATTAGTCGTCCCTTGTTTATTGCTGGTAATGAGTTTTAGACCCTACCGCGATAAGTGAATTTCAGGGAAGTAGGATTATTTATTTCTAAATCTAATATTTTCGTAGTTAGAGCATAGAAAAACCTGTGAAAAAAAAACAAAAAAAAACACGCGATAAATTGAAGCAGCGAAAGTCGAAGCGCAAATTTGGCGAGCGATGATTGTATTTATATAGCTTTAATGTTCAAATTTGATTTCCTTTTTTTTAAAATATCGTAGTAGCTGCAGCCGCCGCTGTGTAAGTCAGCGTTATTCGTTACATCCATTGCGTATTTTTACTACATAAATAAAATGAGTATACGAACCAGTAACAGACTTTACCCCAAACAACATTGATATGCTTTTTAATATGGGCTATAAAGGTAGGCAGCGGAAAAGTTTTTCATGTGAAAACTGGTCGAAGATGCAAAAACTTTTGGGACCCTCTGCACAAGGCGATTGTCTTGAAACGTAACAACAAAGATGATATATTCATCCGACTGTAAATAATATAAAATAATTGCTATTTCCACATCCCATACACTCAGGCAGAAATTTAATTTAAATTTCTATTTGGAAAAAAGAAGTGAGAGTGAATTTTCATTTCCGGTTTCCTGTGACAAACAGGAAGGAAACGAGAAGATAGACATTATTTATATTAATCGGACTATTGACCTCATCTTTGTTGCCATATTTATTACAACGTTTCGGCCGTTGTATGCACCGGCCTTCTTCAGGTGGTTGGAATGTCGAACTGAACCCTTTATTTCGCTCACTGGGGTAGACTGTTCTACCTCAAGGATACATGGCACAGTGGAAAAAGGACCCAAAGAGTGTGATTTCAACACCCGGTTAGGGCAGTGGAGAACTTTCAGAAGGAAAATTAACAGAAGATAACTGATAACTGACATCCATTAGACATGGCACGTGGAACTAGAACAGTTTACACCAATTTTTTCGGTTGGCAAGGTCGAATTTACTGCTTATAAACTTCAATCTTCCATGAATCTCTCACGTACATTCATAACTGCTCATGGCGTATCAAATGTAAACAAATGACGTCACACATTATGAAATGGACAAAGTCCGACAATTATTTAAAGGCATTTTTATGTTTAACATTCTTTTTATTGATACAAATATTTAAGTAAATGCTCTGTTTATAATAAATTCGACCTTGCCAACCGAACGATCCTCAGTGGCCGAATCGGTTAAGGCACGTCAGGCTATAAAAGAGTGTTAAACATAAAAAAATGTCTTTATATATACATATATATATATATATATATATATATATATATATATATATATATATATAGAGAGAGAGAGAGAGAGAGATAGATAGATAGATAGATAGATAGATAGATAGATAGATGAATAGATAAAGAGTAAATGCAGCTCGATAAATAATGAACACGATAGATAGATAGATAGATAGAAAACGATCAAGGATAGATTGATAGATAATGAACAAAGTCCGATACATACAAACATACACACACACAGAGACACACAGACACACACACACACACATATATATATAATAGATGATGAAAGGTAGATCCATAGATAATGAATAATCTCGATAGATAGAGGGATAGATTGATAAACAGATATTTTGGAATCAAGAAAGCGGAAAATTTCAATATTTTTTTAAAAAAAAGATGAAATGCAAAATTAGGAAAACAAACTCAGAGGAAAATGGCCAAATTCTACCATTTCATTTTTCTCTCCCCAACTTTTTCATTAATTCCTATTAAGTACTACTTTCGACAAATTTTTCTTTTCCGATATGTACTGCGCTTCTCTGATCCCTGTAATTCTTCAACCATTGTCCCCATTAAACTCTTTCTTACTAACTGACCAGACTTCAGCCTCAGACCAAAATGGCGCCTGCCGCTTTGAATATTTTCCGACATTTTGATTTTTCCAAATCGATTCAATTGCACTCTAGTTTTTTCCTTTTCAAAACAAAATACTTCAGAGCCGTAAACAAATCCAGGGGACAATCAGTATACTTCATTTGGAATACTTGAAGGAAGAAAATAACAGTTTTATGCAATGAGGACGGGATAAAATTAGTTAACTTACGGAAGAGGCTATTTTATTTATTTATTCATCCGTCAATTATTAAAAGAAATATAGAAATCTCTGAATATTTTAAGCAGTTTAACCATAACAGCCTCTGCAAATCCAAAACTTGCCCTTGGACATGGTTCTCTTACCAATATATTTTAGATTCACCCACTGAAGACAAGTCACAGACCAGAGAATCCATGTTGTTCAAGACCTGCGTACAAAACTCACATGTCGGATTTAGCTTCTCCTCAGTTCCTTAATCCTTCAACAGGGGTCTCTCACCCCTGACTATAAATACTGGCTGACCGTTCTCTCTCTCTTTTCTTCGACTTAGGCCTTGGGCCGCTACCTCGCGCGGGGGTGAGGTAAAATCTCTCTCTTTTTCACTTAGGCCAATATGTGACCTCTCACAGATACAGCGTTTCTCAAATTCTGGGAACACGCTAAGAACAATACACGTACGTACGAATACTCACAACACACACACATAACTTCTCCATACAAACACTATGTAACTGTTTATGTATTTGTGAAACTTGTTATTAATATATATTTGTTTACCCATATATATCGGTCTTGTTTGTTTTCTTTGTCTTCTTTGGACTTAATTAAAGTCCAACATTCCCATGTAGCTGGACAGGCCAGCAGGAAATTTTAACCTTCTGAAATCTCTTCACATCTTTACCCCCGCACGGTCCGCTAAACACAAAATATTTTTTTAATTTACTGTTATATCTGCATAAACATTAGTAAAAAAATGTGGGTGATTTTAAAGGCAAATAAGCGAAATGTTTTAATGAAATGTTTTCATTTACAATGCTAAGAATTCCTTCTGAATATACGCTAAAATTTTTGTTATTTGCTGTTGAAAAAATACACAAGAACAATACCCTGTCTGGTGGCAAAAGCTGCCTCAGACCACAGGACAACAGGGTATCGAGTTGGATGTGGTCAAGCTCCAAAATTAAACAAAGTTAATTAAAACCACGATCGCAATGCAATGCTGCTTCCGACGTGAAACACATCTGTTTACCTTCCATTTTAAATCTTTGTTAATGGTCGCTATGAGGAAGTTGTGTATTGGTTAACGATCAAAAGCAAACGCTTTTAATACAACGTTCAGAATGTGACTTGTAGTTGCAAAAAAAATCGCAAGAAACTGACACGTCTACACAAAAAAGAAAAAAAAAACATTGCCCTGTGGCAAAAGCTTCTGGTGGCGCCAGGGGTGACAGTACCGCCCTAGCCACCGAAACTGTTACTTCCCCTGGTTGTATGTAGAAAAAATAGAAGAATTCTAAGAGGAATTAATTAAGCATCTTAGTATAAATTTTATGGAACTCTCCTGCCATTATGTCCATCCCGAAAATTTAGTAATTTGCATACGTGACTCTCCTCATGCGTTTTAAATATCAAAAGATCGGTAGAGTTTTAATATTTTTTCAGAATATGCATCTTAAGTTGCTTGTCGAAATTAAAGTTGTTTGTAATTATTATTATTATTATTATTATTATTATTATTATTATTATTATTATTATTATTATTATTATTATTTTATTTCCTTTGAGTTTTGCTGTGGACTCATTTCTTTCCGGGTCCCGATCAGTGACCTAAGGTCAGAAATGGCATCGTGACATTTTCCACTTACCAATTGAAAAACAAAAAAAAAGTCACACATATTTTACATAGATAAAGCCCTTCTTAAGGTGTGGGCTGTACTCGTGAGAACATTTTTTTGGTATTTCTTTACGACATGGACTTCCAGGAATTCCTACAATGAGTCTACTGGAATCTTTTCCAACCAATCCGAGGGCTCCAACTACAACAGGGATTGTTGATGTTCTCATGAAACACATTTTTGAGATTTCCATTTCAAGGTCCTTGGATTTTTATAGTTTTTTGAAGATCTTTAACGATACATTGCAGTCCGCAGTGGCTGCCATATCAATAAGAAGGCACTTTTTTGGTTGGCCTTGATTGTTCTGTGTGTATTGTGTAGGCCCATAAAATTGAAATAGGTCCTATCTCAGTAACCGGCTCTGGGTGGTGTTCATACCAATTTCTTTTAGTTTCCTTCCCGTAGAAGTTGCAGATTTTCCAGTGCAGATATTGGCCTACTCTGTCATGCCGGGTTTTATACTCAGTGGGTGCCAATATCGTGCAACCTGATACAAAATGATCAATTGTTTCTGGATATTTATCACAGAATCTGCATTTTGGGCTAACACAATATTTTAGTATATTGCTTGATAATTCCTAGTTAAGAAGCATTGGTCCTGTGCAGCAAGGATAAAACCTTCAGTTTCAGCTTTCAACCCTGCACTACGTAGCCACTGATGGGTGCGGTTTTTGTCTACGTCAGCTTGATTGGGACGGGCAGAGTATTGGCCATGGAGCGGTTTATCTTGCCATTGTTTCTTTATCTGGTCGGTCGCATTTGTCTTTGCATTCTTTTTTTAAAGTATTTTGCAGCTTCAGCCGGTGTACAGTGATATATTTGCATTTCTGTGCCCATTTGAAACTCCATTTTGAATTTGTCTATATTATTATTATTATCATTATTATTATTATTGTTGTTGTTGTTGTCGTAATTTCAAGTGTTTTTAGGCGCAATAGAAAAAAATTCAAAGTCGGTTGCGTAAGTTTTTTGGGGCTGAATTGTTTTTGACTTGTCAACTGCTTTCCAATAGACGAAATGTTACTACCGTTTTTCCCCCCATGGTAGATGTTTGGGCGAGCTCTTCCCTTGTTAAAGCACTTCCCAAATATTTAAACATGTTTGATGGAGACATCCATTAAAATTCAACCGCTGCCTCATCGTCTGAACATATTCTATTTCGCAACAGCTAGTGAATAAGTAGAACAGTTTTCCTCTTTACACAGTCAATGCCAGCATTTTAGGCGTCTTCTAAAAGATCACAATACATTCTGATTACCGTATATTCTCGTGTAACCCGTGTTCACTCGTATCGTCCAACCCCCAAATTTTCGGTTGTAAAAAATGATTTTATCATGTATGTCTTGTATCAGGCAAGTTCCTTTGTTGAGAGACCAAATTACAATAGACTAACCTTTTTTCCTCTATCTCTTTATCCCATTTTCTAGTTAAATAAGTTCAAAAAGTAAAAGAGAATGATAAAAGTATCGTTAGTAACGCTATACTCGATGTGTAAACGAAACGCGTCCAGCCATGAACAACCGAACGAGAAACAGCAAATCATCTTATAAACGTAAACAATCGAAAAGATGCATATTCGCTTCTTTTATGATACAACTAGCAGCATGGCCCGGCGTTGCCCGTGCTTGATTAAAAAATCGTACGAATCATACAGCAATCGCTGTCACTTGACTTAAAATATTTTTGCCCTTCCTTGCCTTTAAAGGAGTGCACTTTTGCCGTGCTGATGTTGCTACATGCCTTACTTCTTGCCTATCTCACACATTTTTTTCTAAGCTCTATACTAAACATTAAATCTGTTACGAAAAAAAAGAACTAAACAAAATGAACACAAAACGATCAGCTTTAAAAAGGACTCGTAACTGGAAAAGCCGAATGAAAAAAAGAATGTTAACAACAAATCCTTTTTCACACCCAACCCATTTCTGCGGAATCAGAATCAACGTTGAGTTTAAGCAAGCGAATGAGCCAATTGATGTAAAGTGCCATGCAGATTTAAATTTTCCCACTTGTGAAGAATGCAGCTATCGATTTTTTTGCATGCTAGTTAACATTCGTGTCAGTCAGCTGTTGGCTCTCACGCTGGCCAATAGAATCTTCCTGCCTATTCGTGGCAGCCAGCTATAGGCTCTCTCTCTGGCCAGTAGAAAATGGTCGCAAACTACATGAAAACTACCGTAGAAGCATGAAAACATCTATTATTTCCACTATCGATGGGAGTTGGGAAATGCAATGTCGGTCTTGGTCTTTTCACTAACTTGGAGCATGTGCATCTAAATTTTGGTGCAAATCCGTTGAAAATTGCGGCCGTGCATTCGTCACACACACACACACACACACACACACACACACACACACACACACACACACACACACACACACACACATCCTGCCTTTTATAGATAGAGATACTAATTTGTGAATTTTACATGCATTATTATTGGATACAGTATAAATAAAACATAAGTAAAACATCAGTATTATCAAATATTTTTAATACGGCTGTACTTTTTGAGTACACTAAATGGATATATAGTTTGGTCAATGGAATAGTCAAGGCCCGCAGTACATACGTTAATTTTATATCTCATGAATGACGCGACCCTCTTAAAATTAGCTTCAAAATTAGGTCTTCAAAGTCGCATGATACGCGAGTATATACGATAGATAGATAGATAACGAACAAAGATAGATAGATAATAAACAGAGATGGATAAATAGATAGATGGATAATGAACATAGATAGATAGATGGATAGATAGAAAAATAGATAGATAATGAAGAGATAGATAATGAATAGAGATAGATAGATACATGGATATATAGACAGAAAAATAGATAGATATACAACGAAGAGATATATAGATAATAAACAGAAATAGATAGATAGATAGATAGATAATGAACTGAGATAGAAATGAACAGATAAATCTAGATAAATAGATGATGTACAAAGACAGATATATAGATCATGAACATAGATAGATAGATAGATAGATAGATAGATAGATAGATAGATAGTTTGGCCAACGGCGTTGACATATGAAGGGGTAGCTGATTGAAAGAAAAAAGATTTAGATAGATAGATAAGAACAGATTTAGATAGACATGAACAGATTTAAATAGATAGATAGATAGATTACTTCTTGCTTCCATATCCCTCATGCTCAAATGAAAGTGGTCCTCAGCGGTCACTCTTCTCTATCCTTCTGCAGACATACAAATAAACCCTAGGACTCCATTCTTGGAACTACGCCTTTCCTAATGTTCATCAACGACTTTGTAGTTGGCACCCGTTCTCAACTTGGTATCTATGCTAATGACGCAACCATTTACACCTGTCTCGATCGTAAATCTGATCGGTTCGATTCGATCAAATTGGATGCTGATCTCAAAATTACCTACAATATGCTCTTAACTGAGGTATGAAATGGCTTGTTCATTTTAACGCCTCTAAAATGAATCTTCTTTCTGTTAATAATCTGAGTGACATCTTTCTGTTTCCCATCAGCATGGCTGATGCTAACCTCCGTGATGCATGCATTATTTTCCCCTTTCTTTCTTTCTTTTTTTCTTTCTTTCTTTCTTTTTTCTTTTTTCTTAATTGTTTCACTCATATATGTTTGTTCTTTCTTATATAATCTTGTTCTTTCTTTTTATTTTCTAATTCTATTTTTTTTCTCTTTTATTTCTTTCTTTCTTTGTTTTCTTGCATTTAAAAAAATAAAAATCTTTCCTTCTTCGTCTTGTTCTCTGAAGATGTTCTCTTTTTTTCTTTCTTTATTTTATTTTTAATTTCCTTCTTTATTGGCAGATTTCTCTTGCAATTTTAAAAACGATAACAGTCGATCCTTGTTCAGAGCGGGCCCTAAGTTTTTCTTTCTTTATTTTCTTTGTTTTTCTGCATTTTTTGTTTTTCTTTCAAACTTTTGTATTTTTTATTTCTTTTTTATTTCTTGCTTTGCATTCTTTATTTTCTTTTAGTTTTTATATTTTCCTTTCTGTCTGTCTTTCTTTCTTTCTTTCTTTTCATTTCAAAATTCACCATTTTTATATTTTCCTTTCTGTCTTTCTTTCTTTCTTTCTTTCTTCTCATTTCAAAATTCTCCAATTTTATATTTTCCTTTCTGTCTTTCTTTCTTTTCTTTGTTTTCATTTCAAAATTCTCCATTTTTATATTTTCCTTTCTTTCTTTCTTTCTTTTCATTTCAAAATTCTCCAATTTTATATTTTCCTTTCTGTCTTTCTTTCTTTCTTTCTTCTCATTTCAAAATTCTCCAATTTTATATTTTCCTTTCTGTCTTTCTTTCTTTTCTTTGTTTTCATTTCAAAATTCACCATTTTTATATTTTCCTTTCTGTCTTTCTTTCTTTCTTTCTTTCTTTCTTTTCATTTCAAAATTCTCCATTTTTATATTTTCCTTTCTGTCTTTCTTTCTTTCTTTCTTTCTTTCTTTCTTTTCATTTCAAAATTCACCATTTTTATATTTTCCTTTCTGTCTTTCTTTCTTTCTTTCTTTCTTCTCGTTTCAAAATTCTCCAATTTTATATTTTCCTTTCTGTCTTTCTTTCTTTTCTTTGTTTTCATTTCAAAATTCTCCATTTTTATATTTTCCTTTCTTTCTTTCTTTCTTTTCATTTCAAAATTCTCCAATTTTATATTTTCCTTTCTGTCTTTCTTTCTTTCTTTCTTCTCATTTCAAAATTCTCCAATTTTATATTTTCCTTTCTGTCTTTCTTTCTTTCTTTCTTTCTTTCTTTTCATTTCAAAATTCACCATTTTTATATTTTCCTTTCTGTCTTTCTTTCTTTCTTTCTTTCTTCTCATTTCAAAATTCTCCAATTTTATATTTACCTTTCTGTCTTTCTTTCTTTCTTTCTTCTCATTTCAAAATTCTCCAATTTTATATTTTCCTTTCTGTCTTTCTTTCTTTCTTTCTTTCTTTCTTTTCATTTCAAAATTCACCATTTTTATATTTTCCTTTCTGTCTTTCTTTCTTTCTTTCTTTCTTCTCATTTCAAAATTCTCCAATTTTATATTTTCCTTTCTGTCTTTCCTTCTTTCTTTCTTTCTTTCTTTTCATTTCAAAATTCACCATTTTTATATTTTCCTTTCTGTCTTTCTTTCTTTCTTTTCTTTCTTCTCATTTCAAAATTCTCCAATTTTATATTTTCCTTTCTGTCTTTCTTTCTTTCTTTCTTTTCATTTCAAAATTCTCCATTTTTATATTTTCCTTTCTTTCTTTCTTTCTTTTCATTTCAAAATTCTCCATTTTTATATTTTCCTTTCTTTCTTTCTTTCTTTTCATTTCAAAATTCTCCATTTTTATATTTTATTTTCTGTCTTTCTTTCATCTTTAAATGTTTTTCGTTCTTTTTTTTTTGCTTTTTCATTCTTTCTTTTTTTGTTTTTTCACTCTTTTTTTTCATTCTTTCTTTTTTTTTTACATGTGCCATTTATTTTCTCTTTTACCCCTAACTTTTTCATTCATTTTTATCTTTCTTTTTTCTTTCTTCCTTTCCTTCTTACATTCTTTCTTTTTTTTCACTCTTTTATATTCTTTCATTTTTCATTCATTCTCTTCTACTTTGCCCTTTATTTTCTCTTTTACCCAATACTTTTTCATTCATTTTTATTTTTATATGTTCTTTCTTTCTTTTTTCTTTCTTCTTTTGCTTCTTTCATTCTTTCTTCCTTTGTTTTTGTCACACTTTTCTGATCTTTCTTTTTTCTTTCCTTCTTTTTTCTAACGTGTGCCCTTTACTTTCTCTTCTACTTATTATTTTTTCATCTTTTTTATCTTTATATATTTTTCTTTATTTATTTTTTCGATTTTTTCATTCTTTTCCGTTTCTTCTTTCTTCTTTTTTATGCTTATTTCTTTTTCATTCTTTCTTTCTTTTCTACTTTTGTCCATTGTTTGTTTTATCGATTAATTTTCATTTGTTTTTTTATCTTTATATGTTGATTCATTCTTTCTTTCGTTCTTTCTTTCTTACTTTCTTTTTATCGTTTTTTTCATTCTTTTCTCTTCTTTCTTTCTTTTTTCATCATTTCTTTTTATTTCTTTTTCATTCTTTCTTTCTTTTCTACTTTTGTCCATTGTTTTTTTATCTATTAATTTTCATTTGTTTTTTTATCTTTATATGTTGATTCATTCTTTCTTTCGTTCTTTCTTTCTTTCTTTCTTTCTTTTTATCGTTTTTTTCATTCTGTTCTCTTCTTTCTTTCTTTTTTTTCATCCTTTCTTTTTCTTTCTTTTTCATTCTTTCTTTATTTTCTACTTTTGTCCATTGTTTTTTATCTATTAATTTTCATTTGTTTTTTTATCTTTATATGTTGATTCATTCTTTCTTTCGTTCTTTCTTTCATTCTCTCTTTCTTTCAGTCAGTCTTCATTTCTTTCCGAAATCTTCATTCTTTTAAATCTTTCAATTTAAAGTGTTGCCATTCATTTCCTCTCCTTACTTCGTGTTAAGGAATCTAGCAGATGCCATAAACAATGGCCAATCGCCAACGGGATGTCGAAGATTTCATTTGAAATATTTTCTCTTCTCGCGAGAATTCACGGACAAATGAGATGTTCTCACGCAAAATAGTTTTATAAACAATAGATTCGAATATATAGGTATAATTGCTTCGTGTCACCTTGTTTTTATATTCATTTATAAATGTCTTTCTGTATGAAGTACTCAAGACAATTCGGGGTTCCGGGAATTAAGAGACGTCGATGGATAACTTTTACGATAGGTACTTCATGAGGATATCTATGGTGATATAGTAAGCGTAGCTTAGACGTGGCACAAGACCGAACGTATGGAGCACCTAGTAAAGATCGAACTCACTATTCAGTCGTAATTGTTCTAGTGAGACGAGCTTGCAGACAATTGCACCACGTCGAGGTGTCCTGGTGGTTTTCTAAGCGTAGCTTGAATGTGGCACAAGGCCGAAAGTATGGGGCGCTCAGTGAGGATCGAACTCACTATTCAGTTGTAATTATTCTCGTGAGACAAGCTTGCTGACAATTACACCACGTCGAGGTGCCCTGGTTTATTTTTTAAGCGTAGCTTAGATGTGGCACAAGGCCGAAAGTATGAGGCGCTCAGTGAGGATCGAACTCACTATTCAGTTGTAATTATTCTCGTGAGACAAGCTTGCTGACCATTACACCACATCGAGGTGCCCTGGTTTATTTTTTAAGCGTAGCTTAGATGTGGCACAAGGTCGAAAGTATGGTGCGCTCAGTGCGGATAGAAGTCACTTCTATTAATCGAGTTATTGCTTTAGATTAAAAAGTTTGAAAACTCACTGCAACTATTATGGCTTTCCAAAACTTTTCTCTCTCTCTCTCTCATTCTCTCTTTCCTCCTCCTTTCGCTCTCTCAAATCCTATAGAATCATCCGTGAGGCATAGAGCATGAGTCTCAACACGCGAGGTGTTTTTGCTATGTTTTATGAAGCAAATCCGCTTTTATGGTATGCAGTTGCCAGATCCCATGCTCAACCGGTTTCAATGTTGACCTTCTCCTAGTCTTGTTACAACCAAGGCTAAAGTCTCTAGTCTATACTATTTAATCCAAATCTGTGGAGAGAAGAGATGTTTCATGCATTTTCCCAGTGGTATTTGTGTAAAAGTGTATATATTGCGAAATCGAATAGAATTCAAACACATGACATAATCCGCACTTCCACATGTCTTTTCTGTCTTCAAGCAATACTTACTTTGAAATTGTTCCGTTATCCATCTCTATCTATAAAAGACAGGATGTGTGTGAGTGTATGTGTGTAACGAATGCACGGCCGCAATTTTCAACGGATTTGCACCAAAATTTACATGCACATGCTCCAAGTTAGTGAGAAGGCCAAGACCGACTTTGCATTTCCAAACTCGATAGTGGAAATTATCGATTTTTTCATGCTTCTACGGCAGTTTTCATGTAGTTTGCGCTGATTTTCTACTGGCCAGAGTAAGAGCCTATAGCTGTCTGCCACGAATAGGCAGGAAGATTCTATTGGCCAGCGTGAGAGCCAACAGCTGACTGACACGAATGTTAACTAGCATGCATTCGCCACAAGTGGGAAAAATTTAAATCTGCATGGCACTTTACTCAAATTGGCTCATTCGCTTGCTTAAACGCAACGTTGATTCTGATTCCGCAGAACTGGGTTGGGTGTGAAAAAATATTTGTTGTTAACATTCTTTTTTCATTCTGTTTTTCCAGTGACGAGTCCTTTTTTAAAGCTGATCGTTTTGTGTTCATTTTGTTTAGTTCTTTTTTCGTAACAGATTTAATGTTTACTACAGAGCTTAGAAAAAATTCGCAGTGTGAGATAGGCAAGAAGTAAGGCATGTAGCAACATCAACACGGCAAAGGGCACTCCTTTAAAGGCAAGGATAGGCAAAATATTTTAAGTCAAGTGATAGCGATTGTTGTATGAGTCGTACGATTTTTGAATCAAGCACGGGCAACGCCGGGCCATGCTGCTAGTTTAACATATTTGCTTTTCTTCATGTCTTTTATTACATTCAAAAATAGGGTAGGTTATTTTCTTTTACTTTTTGGATGAAATCAATATTGCACTCAATTCAAAAGCTGAAATCTGATGGGATAAGTACTAACTAAAAATATTGGATTCATAGCTTTTACCAATTTTGGAGCATTTTCTTTTAAAGATCTGAAAAATGTACCGAAATTCCTAATTTTCCCACCTTACAAACTGACTTAAAATTTTACTATTTCAAGAATTTAAATAAAGTTGATATTTTTTGTATTTAGATAAATTAAATGGAAAATATATTCAAACCTGAATTCTAATTTTGAATCACCACAAGCAAAATATGCAAATTTTCTACTGTATTCGATGAGTAAAAATTGTAAAAGTTTACAAAAAAGGCTACTTAATGAACACGATTTGTTAAATTATAATAAAAACAAAAATAGATAAAGTTTATATAACACTAGAATACTGCTGGGCAGAAATTATAAGACAAAATGTTTTAAATGTTTTATGCTATAAGTATTGTCATCAAAAATTAGGTTCATAGCTTTTACCAATTTTTGAGCATTTAGCTTTAAAGATCGTCTGAGAAAAATGTCCAGAAATTCTTAATTTCCGCAGGTTTTTGCTTACAAACCAACTTCAAAATTTTACGATTCATAGAATAAATCCAAATAAAGTTGATATCTTTGGTATTAGATACATTGAATGGAAATATATTCAAAACAGAATTCGAATTATGAATCACCACAAATAAAAAAATCATTTTTTATTGTATTCGATAATAAAAACTGTGTCAAAAAATTGTAAGATTACAAAAAGGCTACTCAATGAATAAGAGTTGTTAGATCATTTGTTAGATAATAATAAAAATAAAAAATAGATATGTGTATATAACACCATAATAACACTGGACACAAATTATAAGACAGAATGTTTTAAATTTACACTGTATAACAAATTACATCAGAATATAGCTAAATTGTTCACTGTAATTTTCCCTTTGAAGTAAATGAACGTCTTATTTGATGGCATAATGATTTAGTAATAATGTCCTTGTGCCATGTATCTTGTCCAGATACAATTTGTAAAGCTTCAGTAAATTATAAATTTTATAAGGTTTTGCTATAAGGCTTTCACTGATCACCGGAAGGAAATTCTAACGCTACGATTTTTAATCTAAACTTAATCTATAAACTCGTCTCCACAAAAAACGTAAAAAAACTATTATTTATCATGACAAACCCCAACGTTCAAATGGAGTTCCATGCCAGTGTTTAAAACTTGACCTGCTTTATCAACATCTGCGTATCTTATATTGTTAAGATTGCACCCACTCAGGACCGGCGCACACTACCCTCAAACCCCCGAACGAGAGAAGCCAGGTTGGGATTCTCGGGCAGTGCTTTGTGACTCTTGCTATCTTATCACCATTTGCTTTTTCCTACCTCCATTTATATAGGTTACAAATTAAGCTTCTCAATTGACTTTTAAAGGACGAAAACCTTTCACGGATTTTCATATCATTCTAGGTACTTTTTTCGTCTAAATCCGTGAAATATTTCTCAAATTTTTTTTACTGTATTCGATAAGTAAAAACTGTCCAAAAATTGTAAAGATTACAAAAAAGGCTACTGCATGAATAAGATTTGTTCGATCATTTGTTAGATCATAATTAATAAAAACCAAAAATAAATAAAAGTGCATATAATATCATAATACTACTGGGGACAAATTCTAAAACAAAATGTTTTAAATTTGCGTTGTTTACAGAAAATCGTACTAAAACTACTACACCGTATAATACAGTTGTCCGTAAAGTCTCTTTACAAAAGCAAATAACGTGGCACCACAATTAGATGGCCTTCAACCAACCATCATTTTCCAACAAGATTGTTAACCACCACATTGGGGAACTAAATCGAACATTTCCAGACCGGTAGTTTGGAAGCGATGGCCCTTAAAAATACATATATTACTGATGAGATATCTTAATCAGATTTGTTCTCTGGATTCAGTAGTTATCAAAGTTGTTAATCACATTGCATTTGTGTATTTCAGGTATCCTGTTTGATGAAAGAGGTACTGTTAAATGAACCCCTAACATTTCCAGACCGGTGTATTGGAAGAGATGGCCCAATTCCATGACCACCTCGTTCACCAGATATCACTCCCCTGGATTTATTTCTATCTTCTTCTAAAGATATAGGACATCACTGATATTTTTATCATTAGGGTGTCCATAAAGCCTCTTTACAATCATTGCATTTCTGTATTTCAGGTATCCTGTTTGATGAAAGAGGTACTGTTAAATGAACCCCTAACATTTCCAGACTGGTGTATTGGAAGGGATGGCCCAATTCCCTGGCCACCTCGTTCACCAGATATCACTCCCCTGGATTTCTTTCTATCTTCTTCTAAAGATATAGGACATCACTGATGCCATTGCTACCACTGATGAGGCTATGCTACAGCGAACATGGGAAGAAATCGGGTACCACCTTGATGCGCTAATCGTGTACGTTTAGAGGTGCTTTAAATTAGTTTAAAAAAAACAAACTTCAATATCTACTCATTTTGTAACAAGTTCCACATATTTTTCTGTTCATTTGCTTTTGTAATATTTTTTAATTGTAAAGAGACTTAATGAAGACCATCAACATATCGGGTTTCTCAAGTCCAGTAGGCAGTCCAATATTGTTGGGCATACTGTATATTACATCATCATCTAGCTAAATTGTTCACTGTAATTTCGCTTTGAAGTAAATGAAGGTCTTATTTGATGGCGCAATGATTTGGTAATAATTTCCTTGCGCCATGCATCTTGTCCAGATAAAATTTGTAAAGCTTCAGTAAATTATAAATTTTATAAGGCTTTGCTATAAGGCTTTCACTGATCACCGGAAAGAAATTCCAAAGCTACGATTTTGTGACGAAAAGTCATTATATATATATATATATATACATATATATATATATATATATATATATGTATATATATATATATATATATATATATATATATATATATATATATATATATATATATATATATTCGTTGAAAAGTCATTATATATATATATATATATAATGACTTCTCAACGAATATATATATTGGTTGAAAAGTCATTATATATATATATATATATATATATATATATATATAATGACTTCTTAACGAATATATATATATTGGTTGAAAAGTCATTATATATATATATATATATATATATATATATATATATAATGACTTGTCAACGAATATATATATTCGTCGAAAAGTATACAGGGTGTTCGAAAATGATTGACCCCATTCTAAATGCCCATATCTCGGAAACTACTTGATGGATCTTAATGAAACTAACTACACTTTATGTTGAAGGTCATAAGTTTTATTGGTTAAATTTACAAAGAAAAGTACAAATATGTGTTGGTTCTATGACAGATTTTCATAAATGTTCAATATGAGCGCCGCCTGTGACTCTGCACACGTCGAGTCGGTATTCGAGCTCGTGCTAAACTCGCTTTAGCATGTCATCGGTAACAGTTTCCAGCTGCACTGGAAACTGTTACCGAAGACATGCTACAGCAGCATTTCAACACAAAATTCTTTACGTTTTCGCTTATCACCTTCCCTCAAGGCCTGAACGAGCTGCAGCTTGTAAGGTTTAAATCGCAATCGTTTCCTCAGAATCCACCAAACTTGCTCTTCTAACACTCTTCCGAGGACTACGCAGGAAGGCTTCACGAACCTGCTCCACTGTCTCTGCTGATGTTGATGGCCATCCTGGCGGTTTAGGTATGCATAAGCAGCCCTTTTCTTGAAATTTTTGTCGCCAAGTCCTAATTTGTTTTGTATTTGGTGCCTTCTTTGCAAAATTTGTGAAGAAGGCACGCTGCACTGTCTTCGGTGACTGAGTCCGAGCATACTCTAACACGCAAAATGCCTTTTCCTTTGAAGTGAACGGCATTTCTAACCTGAAAAGATAGAAATGCCAAACGTTACACACAATAACGTGAAACGTTACTACACAAGCTGTGAAAATTTGAGGTCATTCCAACGAAAATTCACAAAATTATTGGCCTACGAAATGGGGTCAAACATTTTGGAACACCCTGTATATATATATATATATATATATATATATATATATATATATATATATATATATATATATATATATATATATATATATATATATATATACCCTATTCAGCATGAAGTCTGAGTGTTAAATTCAATTCATTGGATGTCCAAGAAACATATATCCGTTTTTTCCTGTTTTGGATTACGGCCATATCACGTTGAAACACCGGTTCTCCTTGGTCAACCATGTGCTGTGAGCTTGGATGTGCGGGTAGTGTAATGAATAATGGCTAGGAATTAAATAAGACGGACATGTTCGAATTCCAGTCAGGTTCGTTATATGCATTTGATTTTTAATTTTTTAAATTAAAAAAAAATAATTTCATCCCAAGCAAGACCGCTCTTTGGTCCCTGGGAGTGAAATAGAATGAGAAGACTTTGGAAGAAGGACCCGAAAACCCAATCCTAAACAAGAAACAAGGGATAAACCTCTACTCCTGTTCAAAAGACCAGGAAAGTGAATGAGCCGGCTGATAGATAAACCTATTTACTCCAATTAAATTGATGCGTAAATACACACTTTTCCCCAGTTATGGGTTAATTAGTAGGATTTGTATTAGTAGATCATTATTATCATTAAAAAATCCTTTACAGTAAAAAATATTTTCTGGCTTTAAATAACCAGTTAAAGGTTGATAAGCCGTAAAAACAAATAAATCTTTTTCGTTCTTAGCTATTACTATTATCCTTAAAATTTCCTTGTTGCTGGCAAACACTGTTCATGGTATCCTCGGGGAGTTAGCACATGTTAGGGCGCCAGCAATGCGGAAATAGTGCCCCCCCCGAAACAAAACGCCATAAAAGTATAAAAATATATTTTTATAGTAGAATATCAGTAATACATTTTTTTTTATATAAAAATTACCAACAATACATATTTATAGTAAAATTACCAACAATAAAATTTTAAATCAAAATGATCAACAATACATTTTATCTGTAGCTGAAGCCATAAAATGATGTTCAAAACATTTAGATTTCGGCATTAAATAACCCATAGAGGTGTTGATATGCCGCTAAACAAAATCAACCAACCAACAATACATATTTAAAGCCAAATGATCAACAATACATTTTATCTGTAGTTGAAGGCATACAATTGCGTTCAAAATATATTTAGGTGAGGCCATAAAATTGTGTTCGAAATATTTAGATTTCGGCATTAAATAACCCATAGAGGTGTTGATGTGCCGCTAAACAAAATCAACCAACCAACAATACATATTTAAAGCCAAATGACCAACAATACATTTTATCTGTAGTTGAAGGCATACAATTGCGTTCAAAATATATTTAGGTGAGGCCATAAAATTGTGTTCGAAATATTTAGATTTCGGCATTAAATAACCCATAGAGGTGTTGATGTGCCGCTAAGCAAAATCAACCAACCAACAATACATATTTAAAGCCAAATGACCAACAATACATTTTATCTGTAGTTGAAGGCATACAATTGCGTTCAAAATATATTTAGGTGAAGCCATAAAATTGTGTTCAAAATATTTAGATTTCGGCATTAAATAACCCATAGAGGTGTTGATGTGCCGCTAAACAAAATCAACCAACCAACAATACATATTTAAAGCAAAATGACCAACAATACATTTTATCTGTAGTTGAAGGCATACAATTGCGTTCAAAATATATTTAGGTAAGGCCATAAAATTGTGTTCAAAATATTTAGATTTCGGCATTAAATAACCCATAGAGGAGTTGATATGCCGCTAAACAAAATCAACCAACCAACAATACATATTTAAAGCCAAATGACCAACAATACATTTTATCTGTAGTTGAAGGCATACAATTGCGTTCAAAATATATTTAGGTGAAGCCATAAAATTGTGTTCAAAATATTTAGATTTCGGCATTAAATAACCCATAGAGGTGTTGATGTGCCGCTAAACAAAATCAACCAACCAACAATACATATTTAAAGCCAAATGACCAACAATACATTTTATCTGTAGTTGAAGGCAGACAATTGCGTTCAAAATATATTTAGGTGAGGCCATAAAATTGTGTTCGAAATATTTAGATTTTGGCATTAAATAACCCATAGAGGTGTTGATATGCCGCTAAACAAAATCAACCAACCAACAATACATATTTAAAGCCAAATGACCAACAATACATTTTATCTGTAGTTGAAGGCATACAATTGCGTTCAAAATATATTTAGGTGAGGCCATAAAATTGTGTTCGAAATATTCAGATTTCGGCATTAAATAACCCATAGAGGTGTTGATATGCCGCTAAACAAAATCAACCAACCAACAATAAATATTTAAAGCAAAATGACCAAAAATACATTTTATTCTGTAGTTGAAGGCATACAATTGCGTTCAAAATAAATTCAAAAAAATCCCCCAACTTTCGGATTTAGTTGCAGGTATTGTCCCACCTTTATAATTAAGGCTTTCTCTTATTTATGCCTCGCACCATTATTTCCAGATGGGCGGTGATAAATTCTCCCCCTCTCTCCTACTCTCTCGCTATTCCATCTGTGACCATATACAATGGGAGGTTTTGATGGTTTCTTTCAGATTTTTAAATCGTGTGAGCGAATGGGCGGTTTTAATTTTATCATTGATTTTCCGTAACAAATATTATTTCACATTCTTTGGCCTGGTTTGGTCTAGTGCGCCCCAACAAGCCACCCCGCTCCCATAACCCACTGGTTATCATGCAGACAGCCCTTACAGATTCGTTTCTCATTTCAATTTCCTTTTTGGGATGACAGATTAAGTTTCGTCTCCCGATTTGTTTATATTTCCACAAATATATTTCAGATGATCCTTTGGCCTGCCAATTGTATATTCCACTTTTGTTGACGGTCATAACTCTTTTTTCAGTTCTGTTTTTAATACCAACGATTAACAAATAACCTCTCGATATTCACTCTTTATCTTCTCACTAGCTGACATTTTTACATTAAAATGTACGCATTTACGGTGGTGCGAAAGTGTCTAAAGCCGAAATGCCAGGTCAGGACCGATAATGAGGAATATTCTTTAGAGTTTATCAAAAGTCTCTAAATACATAGCAGAAGAGCCAGATCAGATGTGAGAGAAAATTAAATGCATTGATGAAGGATATATTTATAAATATGTCAGTCAGATTCAGGTGAGAAAAATTGTCTAGCACGACACAATGAACCAAATTTTCTAGCAGGACGTCAAGCAATTGACGCAATATAATCTTTCCACTTCATGTCAGCGGAAAATGTTAGCCCGAAAAGACTTACAGCAAATTGTATTTTTTGTACATTGAATTAATTGAATAAATTCTAAGAAAATTCATGCCAACACCTCGTTTAGTGGTGACCCCATTGGTAATCCAAAATTGGTTTATGAAAATTATTGTTAAAGGTGAAATAAGATTGATTGATAATGGGACGGCAATTGTTGACTATTTTAGTAAAAGTGATAAAACCACAAACATAAAGAAGAAACTAAATGAAATCGGCTAAACTATAAACCACAAAAGAAATATTTTTAAAAATATGCCTTTACCCGCGACCCTTTCCTTTATGCATGTGAAGTCACGGCGACGTAAGCATCACTTAAGTTCGATGACTTTCTGAAGGATGTAAAAGTGTTACAGGAAAACTTTTACACTTTTTTTAGAGTTATTTTCCCATCTATCTATCTATCTATCTATCTATCTATCTATCTATCTTTGTTGATCTCTCCCTTCTCTTTCTCTCTCTCTCTCTCTCTCTTTATCTATCTATGTATCTGTCTCTGATCATATCTATCTATTTATATTGTTAATCTTTCTCTTTCTCTCTATTTATAGTGTTGTTCTCTACCCACCTCTCCCTATCTTTCCAAGTCTTTTGACATCTATCTATCTATCTATCTATCTATCTATCTATCTATCTATCTATCTATCTATCTATCTATCTATCTATCTTTGATCTCTCCCTTCTATCTCTATCTATCTATCTATCTATCTATCTATCTATCTATCTATCTATCTATCTATCTTCATCTCTCCCTTTTCTCTCTATCTCTATCTGTTTCTGTTCATATCTATCTATCTATCTATCTATCTATCTATCTATCTGTTCATATCTATCTATCTGTTCATATCTATCACAGCCTGTTCATACCTATCTATCTATCTATCTATCTATCTATCTATCTATCTATCTATCTATCTATCTATCTATCTATCTATCTGTTCATGTCTATCACAGCCTGTTCATATCTATCTATCTATCTATCTATCTATCTATCTATCTATCTATCTATCTATCTATCTATCTCACCGATAGTCATTTAATCAACATTTTCTGTTTGTGAAGATAAACAACTTCAATCGCGCGAGCGCAACGCACGCACACACACACCTACAAACACACACAGACATACACACACACAGACACACACACGCGCTCGTGTTTCGCTGTGTGTGTTTCACGGCGTGTCTACGTACAACTGAAGTTACCTCTTTCGCTAGCAAATGACATTTATGTTTGCTCATATCCGCAGGCAAAGATCGATTCAAGTCAAGGTTAACCCCTAAAGAGACATCGATTTTCTAATTGAAAGCTTACATTAATCAAATCAATATGTCTTTGATGAATCGTGTAATGCCATTAATTGTGTAACCTGGCACAACACGGACGGCCATCTTTTGCCACTGCAAAGCGACAAGAGCAGATAACTCTTTACGAACTCCGGATCAATCGTCGTTCAAAGCGTTTAGGTTTTTTTTAAGAGGGTCTTTTCGAAAAGGGATTAAACAAAAAAATAAATAAATAAAAATGCCTAATGCCGGACAGACAAAAGAAAAAAAGAAAAAAACAAAAAAGGAAAAGAAAAGTTAACTTCACGGCAAATAAAGATAGAGAAAGGAAAAGACATCGAGAAGTCAGATGATGAAGAAAACGACGGAAAGGTAGTTTCAAAAGAGAGATAGAGAATAAGAATCAAGGGAGAGAGACAGATATGAATAGAATAGGCAATAATCTCTAGATATATAGCAGGCGTAACAGAAAGGTCCGATGCTGGGAGGGGCCGTACACTTGCAGGATTATAGGACGACTATTCGTCTGTGCATTGAATATTGCTGTCTCATCTGGTCTGGCGCTCCTTGAAAATACCCCAAAAAAGAATCTGCAATGTTAGTAGTCCTGACCTAGCTAAGGAGCTTGAGTAAATGATTGGGAGGAGAAGGATTAGGAGAGATACCAAAAAGATAAGGTTTACTAAGAGCTAAAAATGCACATGAAGTTGTGGAGGGACATGAACGCCCACACGAGCATGCGAAAATGATCCATAGAACATGGATTCAAAAAGATAGCAAAAAGACAATATGCAACAAAGGACCGGAAGTTGTGGAAAGTCTTCATGACTCACTTCCTGAAGAGACACTTCACATAGAAAAGAGAGAGCCTGAGCAAATGCTTAGCAGAACAGGGATCATGAGCAAAAAGACAAATTTTACGAGGAGCTAGGAAATGATAGAAATTGTGGAGAGCCATGACCACCTACGCTCTGAAGGGACACGGTACATAGAAGAAGAAGAAGAAGAAGAAGAAGAAGAAGAAGAAGAAGAAGAAGAAGAAGAAGAAGAAGAAGAAGAAGACTGTGTATTTGGTTGGCAGAACAGGAATCAAGAGAGAAGATAAAAAGACAAAATTTACTAAGTGCTACAAAGAACAGGAAATTGTGGAGAGCTATGATCGTCTCCGCCCTGAAGAGCAAAAGAAATGAGAATTAGAATTATTTAAATTCTTGAGTGTGAAAATCATTATAAATATGTGTTAGGATGTTGATGTGGGGTTTGTAGAGACAAACGCCAAATAACACGTAACAATAAAAAGGGTTTTAATAGGTTGGTAAAAAGGTACAGAAATCGCCTGAGTAGTCTATAACTAGCCCAGCCAAGAACTTCTCTGTCTCCCTCATGTCAACTGACATGCCACTATTTAAAGTCTTTGTTCACAGACGCAGACAAGTTCATCTTCAAGAGGGGTGGTAGGTTTCCGACACAACAATATGAGACAAGTGTATATAAAATAAATCACCAGAACTGATACTCCCAATAAATTGGGGAATCTTGTAGAAAATTAATAAAAAAACGTCCATGAACAAAAAAGGGATCTTATATACAACACTTTATCAAATCCATTAGCTATACATACAAATAAATTCAACAACAGCTTCGATCTAATGACAGCTCAGTCAGTTATGTGCTATGCGTGATACACGCTTAGGCGATCATGTATCTTTCAAAACATGACTTTCGAGGTAGATTTTTTTCCTGCAGTAGGTTGCCATTTCTTTCTACGGTAGACCAGTTGCCATCCAAGGCTATAGCACTCGGTCTGTCCTGCTATTTACCCATAGCTAGGGGTGGGTGATAGAAGAAGAGGATTTATACCTTTCCAAAGGGTATTAGCACGTAAGTGAATTTCAGTCTGTTATGTGCCATGCGCGATACACGCTTAGGCGATCATGTATCTTTCGATACATCACTGAGGATGCAGATTTTTTTCCCGCAGTAGTTTGCCATTTCTTTCTGTGGTAGACCAGTTGCCATCCAAGACTATAGAATCCGGTGTGTCCTGCTATTTATCCATAGCTGGGGGGAGAAACAAGGAGGATTCGTACCTTTCCCAAGGTTATTAGCACTTAAGTGAATGTTATATATTCGACTGAAATTCGAACTCCGCACTCTGATTCCTCAACCCGAGCCGCTATCCATTATCCCACCGTACACATATTAAAAGAGAAAGTAAATCACGTACAAGGAAAGTTCTAGAGAATGCCGCTATCGAATCTTACCAAAATATAAATCTGCACCCCGGATTTTTTTCCAATATCTCCATTTCTAAACGAATAACTACTTTCCCAAGTCAAGATACATGACTATAAAATTGTCATAAACTTAAAAGAAAATATTTAAAGCCTTGAACTCATGTTATTCAAAATTAATTACCTATAAATTAATCCAGAATTAAAATAATTTAAATACTAATTTGCAAAAAATATTTTTCCAAAACATCACTTACTTAATTTCGTTTATTAAACATTGAATTTTCTTACTTCATATCCTCCATAAATTGTTTAGCTTTTCGCTTAACCTTATAAATATTTATGAGCGCTTCTATAAAATAAAAAAAAACAATAACATTTTTGCTCTTGTATATAAAAACTTGTTAGAAAATAAAATCCCAGCATCTACCTTCATAAAGTCCCCTAGAAACGAGTCGCCTAAGAAATGTGTTTTCATGTTTTTATTCATATATATATATATATATATATATATATATATATATATATATATATATATATATATATGAAGAAATATAGTCTTAAAGTGTGCTATATTTATAGGATAAAGTGCTCAATATCAGAGATAGAGCGTGTGTAAATATAAAGTGGACATGGAAGTCAGCACTTAGAGGCGACAGTCTGTTTCATGCTAGTGCAATCGTCAGGCGCCTAATGTAGATTATGTTTTATTTTTATTCTATTTTATTATTTTTTTTAAATATTATGCTTTATTTTTCAAAAAATTATGGAAAATATAGCATAATATTTAAAAAAAAAAATCCACATTAAAACCAAAAACGTTCGCGGTTTCTCTCTTCTTTTTAATATACACACTTTTCTCTCGTTGGGACTACTATAACCTATTTCTTTTATATATATATATATATATATATATATATATATATATATATATATATATATATATATATATATATATATATATATAATAGAAATTATAATTAAATAATTCATCGAGTCTGAACCCTCAACAGAATGCAGAAAGCACTGGACGGCCGTTTCGTCCTATATTTGGGACTCATCAGCAGTGCGCATCCACTACCGAGAATTAGTAGCCGGTTCAAGCAAGGATATACAAGTGATCGAAATTATTAGGAGGATTTGAGATAATTATAATTAAGTAATTCATCGAGTCTAGAAGAAACCT
>OZ038518.1:19721637-19724137 GCA_964036315.1 Acanthosepion esculentum
TTCGTTCGTTCTTTCTTTCTTTCTTTTCTACATTTCCTCCCTTCTTTATCATTTCGCCCGAAAGCAATCTTCCGTTGAGTCATGCGTTCTTTCTTTCTTTCTTTCTTTCTTTCTTTCTTTCTTTCTTTCTTTCTTTCTTTCTTTTCTACATTTCATTCCTTCTTTATTATTTCCCCCGAAAGCAATCTTCCGTTGAGTCATGCTGTCTTTCTTTCTTTCTTTCTTTCTCTCTTTCTTTCTTTCTTTCTTTCTTTCTTTCTTTCTTTTCTACATTTCCTTCCTTCTTTATCATTTCGTCCGAAAGCAATCTTCCGTTGAGTCATGCTGTCTTTCTTTCTTTCTTTCTTTCTTTCTTTCTTTCTTTCTTTCTTTCTTTCTTTCTTTTCTACATTTCCTTCCTTCTTTATCATTTCGTCCGAAATCAATCTTTCTTTGAGTCATGCTTTCTTTCTTTCTTTCTTTCTTTCTTTCTTTCTTTCTTTCTTTCTTTCTTTCTTTCTTTTCTACATTTCCTTCCTTCTTTATCATTTCGTCCGAAAGCAATCTTCCGTTGAGTCATGCTTTCTTTCTTTCTTTCTTTCTCTCTTTCTTTCTTTCTTTCTTTCTTTCTTTCTTTCTTTCTTTTCTACATTTCCTTCCTTCTTTATCATTTTGTCCGAAAGCAATCTTCCGTTGAGTCATGCTGTCTTTCTTTCTTTCTTTCTTTCTTTCTTTCTTTCTTTCTTTCTTTCTTTCTTTCTTTTCTACATTTCCTTCCTTCTTTATCATTTCGTCCGAAATCAATCTTTCTTTGAGTCATGCTTTCTTTCTTTCTTTCTTTCTTTCTTTCTTTCTTTCTTTCTTTCTTTCTTTTCTACATTTCCTTCCTTCTTTATCATTTCGACCGAAAGCAATCTTTCTTTGAGTCATGCATTCTTTTTTCTTTCTTTTATTTTTTCTTTCTTTCTATCTCTATTTTTACTTTATATTACTTTTTAAAAATATTTAGTTTCATTGTCTTTTAAAATTTCTTTCTCTCTTTTTAAAGAACTATATTTTCTTCTTTGTATTGCCCTTCCTCGTCTTATTCTGTTCTTTCTTTCTTTCTATATTTTACTTGCTTGTTTTAAATAATAATGAAATTTTTTTCTTGGAATTCTCCTCTGAAGATTATTTTATTTTTCTCTTTCTTTCTTTCTTTCTTTTATATTTTTATTTTTTTACATAAATATATTTTTCTTCTTCGCATTTTTAGACTCTTTCTCTATTTATTTATATATTTTAGTTTCAGTTTCCTTCTTCCCATTGTTTTTTCTTTTTTAAATCTTTTTTCTTTGTGATTTGCCATTTTTTAAAATCAAAATATTTCAGTCCTCGCATTTTCTTTCCAAAGCTTTTCTTTCTTTCTTTCCAATTATTTTCCTTTTCAGTCTTTATTTTTTCCTTTTTATTTCATTGTCTTTTTCGTTTTCTTTCTGTTTTCATTCTTTTTATTCCTTCCTTCTTCCTTTTTCTCTTTCCTTTTTTGTTTTCATTCTTTTTTTCTCTCTTTCATTGTTTCTTTCACAGTTATTTTTTTCTTCATTTCCATGCATGTTTATTTCTTTCTGTATATCTTTCTTTTTTCTTTCTTTCGCTCTTTATTTATTTATTTGTCTTTTTGTATGTTTTTTCTTTTAATTTAGTTTTTTATTCTTTCTTTCTTTTTTCTTACTTTCTATTTTATTTTGTTCTTTCTTTTTTCATTAATTATTTATTTTTATTTTAACTGCTTTTATCTTTCTTTCTTTTTGGTTTTTTGTTTAACGATTTAAGCCCTGCATTCCTAATCAATTTTAATCCTTCGTCCTGAGCTCCTGAATCAAATAGTGATTCTTCCGGAAGATCTTGGGCTATCGTTGTTCACAGTAGCAATGGGACTGCCACCGCAGGGCCTGTCATTGGGGTCATATTCTCTTTTTACTCTAGTATTGTCATTAATTCTTTTTCTTCTTCAGATTTATTGCTTCCTCCTGTTATTTCTTCATTTGTTCTATTTCCCTTTCTTTCTTTCTTTCGTCTTTCCTTCTTTCTTTCCTTTATTCCTTTTTATTTTCTTTGTTTCTTTTTTTCCGCTGTCTTTTTTCTTTTCTTTCTTTATTTCATTTATTCATTCTAGATTTATGTAGTTTCATTCTTTCTATTCTTGTATTCTTTTTTCTTAATTTCATTCTTTCTTTCACTTCTATATTCTTTCTTTGTTTATTTGTTGCATTCATTCATTTTTATTTTTCTTTCCTTCTATTTTCTTTCACCATCTTTTTATGCATTTCTCCCTTGTTTCTTTATTTTTCAATAGCAGCATGGCCCGGCGTTGCCCGTACTTGATTCAAAAATCGTACGACTCATACAGCTATCACTATCATTTGGCTTAAAATATTTTACCCTTCCTTGCCTTTAAAGGAGTGCCCTTTGCCGTGCTGATGTTGCTACATGCCTTACTTCTTGCCTATCTCACACTGCGAATTTTTTATAAGCTCTA
>OZ038518.1:19729137-19781637 GCA_964036315.1 Acanthosepion esculentum
AGAAGAGACTTCAAGCAAGAGAAACAAAGAAAAGAGTACTGAACTGTTACGTAATATCTGTCCTCCTATATGGCAGTGAATACTGGACAATCTCCTCACAGATGAAGAAGAGACTTGAAGCAAGAGAAACAAAGAAAAGAGTACTGAACTGTTACGTAATATCTGTCCTCCTATATGGCAGTGAATGCTGGACAATCTCCTCACAGATGAAGAAGAGACTTGAAGCAAGAGAAACAAAGAAAAGAGTACTGAACTGTTACGTAATATCAGCCTTCCTATATGGCAGTGAATACTGGACAATCTCCTCACAGATGAAGAAGAGACTTGAAGCAAGAGAAACAAAGAAAAGAGTACTGAACTGTTACGTAATATCAGTCCTCCTATATGGCAGTGAATGCTGGACAATCTCCTCACAGATGAAGAAAAGACTTGAAGCAAGAGAAACAAAGAAAAGTTTACTGAACTGTTACGTAATATTAGCCTTCTTATAAGGCAGTGAATGCTGGACAATCTCCGCACAGATGAAGAAGAGACTTGAAGCAAGAGAAACAAAGAAAAGGTTACTGAACTGTTACGTAATATCAGTCCTCCTATATGGCAGTGAATGCTGGACAATCTCCTCACAGATGAAGAAGAGACTTGAAGCAAGAGAAACAAATAAAAAGTGTACTGAACTGTTACGTAATATCAGTCCTCCTATATGGCAGTGAATGCTGGACAATCTCCTCACAGATGAAGAAGAGACTTGAAGCAAGAGAAACAAAGAAAAGAGTACTGAACTGTTACGTAATATCTGTCCTCCTATATGGCAGTGAATACTGGACAATCTCCTCACAGATGAAGAAGAGACTTGAAGCAAGAGAAACAAAGAAAAGAGTACTGAACTGTTACGTAATATCTGTCCTCCTATATGGCAGTGAATGCTGGACAATCTCCTCACAGATGAAGAAGAGACTTGAAGCAAGAGAAACAAAGAAAAGAGTACTGAACTGTTACGTAATATCAGCCTTCCTATATGGCAGTGAATACTGGACAATCTCCTCACAGATGAAGAAGAGACTTGAAGCAAGAGAAACAAAGAAAAGAGTACTGAACTGTTACGTAATATCAGTCCTCCTATATGGCAGTGAATGCTGGACAATCTCCTCACAGATGAAGAAGAGACTTGAAGCAAGAGAAACAAAGAAAAGAGTACTGAACGGTTACGTAATATCAGTCCTCCTATATGGCAGTGAATGCTGGACAATCTCCTCACAGATGAAGAAGAGACTTGAAGCAAGAGAAACAAAGAAAAGAGTACTGAACTGTTACGTAATATCTGTCCTCCTATATGGCAGTGAATACTGGACAATCTCCTCACAGATGAAGAAGAGACTTGAAGCAAGAGAAACAAAGAAAAGAGTACTGAACTGTTACGTAATATCAGTCCTCCTATATGGCAGTGAATGCTGGACAATCTCCTCACAGATGAAGAAGAGACTTGAAGCAAGAGAAACAAAGAAAAGAGTACTGAACGGTTACGTAATATCAGTCCTCCTATATGGCAGTGAATGCTGGACAATCTCCTCACAGATGAAGAAGAGACTTGAAGCAAGAGAAACAAAGAAAAGAGTACTGAACTGTTACGTAATATCTGTCCTCCTATATGGCAGTGAATACTGGACAATCTCCTCACAGATGAAGAAGAGACTTGAAGCAAGAGAAACAAAGAAAAGAGTACTGAACTGTTACGTAATATCAGTCCTCCTATATGGCAGTGAATGCTGGACAATCTCCTCACAGATGAAGAAGAGACTTGAAGCAAGAGAAACAAAGAAAAGAGTACTGAACGGTTACGTAATATCAGTCCTCCTATATGGCAGTGAATGCTGGACAATCTCCTCACAGATGAAGAAGAGACTTGAAGCAAGAGAAACAAAGAAAAGAGTACTGAACTGTTACGTAATATCTGTCCTCCTATATGGCAGTGAATACTGGACAATCTCCTCACAGATGAAGAAGAGACTTGAAGCAAGAGAAACAAAGAAAAGAGTACTGAACTGTTACGTAATATCTGTCCTCCTATATGGCAGTGAATGCTGGACAATCTCCTCACAGATGAAGAAGAGACTTGAAGCAAGAGAAACAAAGAAAAGAGTACTGAACTGTTACGTAATATCAGCCTTCCTATATGGCAGTGAATACTGGACAATCTCCTCACAGATGAAGAAAAGACTTGAAGCAAGAGAAACAAAGAAAAGTTTACTGAACTGTTACGTAATATTAGCCTTCCTATATGGCAGTGAATGCTGGACAATCTCCGCACAGATGAAGAAGAGACTTGAAGCAAGAGAAACAAAGAAAAGGTTACTGAACTGTTACGTAATATCAGCCTTCCTATATGGCAGTGAATGCTGGACAATCTCCGCACAGATGAAGAAGAGACTTCAAGCAAGAGAAACAAAGAAAAGAGTACTGAACTGTTACGTAATATCTGTCCTCCTATATGGCAGTGAATACTGGACAATCTCAGAGATGAAGAAGAGACTTGAAGCAAGAAAAAGAAAGAAAAGAGTACTGAACTGTTACGTAATATCAGTCCTCCTATATGGCAGTGAATGCTGGACAATCTCCTCACAGATGAAGAAGAGACTTGAAGCAAGAGAAACAAAGAAAAGAGTACTGAACGGTTACGTAATATCAGTCCTCCTATATGGCAGTGAATGCTGGACAATCTCCTCACAGATGAAGAAGAGACTTGAAGCAAGAGAAACAAAGAAAAGAGTACTGAACTGTTACGTAATATCTGTCCTCCTATATGGCAGTGAATACTGGACAATCTCCTCACAGATGAAGAAGAGACTTGAAGCAAGAGAAACAAAGAAAAGAGTACTGAACTGTTACGTAATATCAGTCCTCCTATATGGCAGTGAATGCTGGACAATCTCCTCACAGATGAAGAAGAGACTTGAAGCAAGAGAAACAAAGAAAAGAGTACTGAACGGTTACGTAATATCAGTCCTCCTATATGGCAGTGAATGCTGGACAATCTCCTCACAGATGAAGAAGAGACTTGAAGCAAGAGAAACAAAGAAAAGAGTACTGAACTGTTACGTAATATCTGTCCTCCTATATGGCAGTGAATACTGGACAATCTCCTCACAGATGAAGAAGAGACTTGAAGCAAGAGAAACAAAGAAAAGAGTACTGAACTGTTACGTAATATCAGTCCTCCTATATGGCAGTGAATGCTGGACAATCTCCTCACAGATGAAGAAGAGACTTGAAGCAAGAGAAACAAAGAAAAGAGTACTGAACGGTTACGTAATATCAGTCCTCCTATATGGCAGTGAATGCTGGACAATCTCCTCACAGATGAAGAAGAGACTTGAAGCAAGAGAAACAAAGAAAAGAGTACTGAACTGTTACGTAATATCTGTCCTCCTATATGGCAGTGAATACTGGACAATCTCCTCACAGATGAAGAAGAGACTTGAAGCAAGAGAAACAAAGAAAAGAGTACTGAACTGTTACGTAATATCTGTCCTCCTATATGGCAGTGAATGCTGGACAATCTCCTCACAGATGAAGAAGAGACTTGAAGCAAGAGAAACAAAGAAAAGAGTACTGAACTGTTACGTAATATCAGCCTTCCTATATGGCAGTGAATACTGGACAATCTCCTCACAGATGAAGAAAAGACTTGAAGCAAGAGAAACAAAGAAAAGTTTACTGAACTGTTACGTAATATCAGCCTTCCTATATGGCAGTGAATGCTGGACAATCTCCGCACAGATGAAGAAGAGACTTGAAGCAAGAGAAACAAAGAAAAGGTTACTGAACTGTTACGTAATATCAGCCTTCCTATATGGCAGTGAATGCTGGACAATCTCCGCACAGATGAAGAAGAGACTTGAAGCAAGAGAAACAAAGAAAAGAGTACTGAACTGTTACGTAATATCTGTCCTCCTATATGGCAGTGAATACTGGACAATCTCAGAGATGAAGAAGAGACTTGAAGCAAGAAAAAGAAAGAAAAGAGTACTGAACTGTTACGTAATATCAGTCCTCCTATATGGCAGTGAATACTGGAGAATCTCCTCACAGATGAAGAAGAGACTTGAAGCAACAGAAACAAAGAAAAGGTTACTGAACTGTTACGTAATATCAGTCCTCCTATATGGCAGTGAATGCTGGACAATCTCCTCACAGATGAAGAAGAGACTTGAAGCAAGAGAAACAAAGAAAAGGTTACTGAACTGTTACGTAATATCTGTCCTCCTATATGGCAGTGAATACTGGACAATCTCCTCACAGATGAAGAAGAGACTTGAAGCAAGAGAAACAAATAAAAAGTGTACTGAACTGTTACGTAATATCAGTCCTCCTATATGGCAGTGAATGCTGGACAATCTCCTCACAGATGAAGAAGAGACTTCAAGCAAGAGAAACAAAGAAAAGAGTACTGAACTGTTACGTAATATCTGTCCTCCTATATGGCAGTGAATACTGGACAATCTCCTCACAGATGAAGAAGAGACTTGAAGCAAGAGAAACAAAGAAAAGAGTACTGAACTGTTACGTAATATCTGTCCTCCTATATGGCAGTGAATGCTGGACAATCTCCTCACAGATGAAGAAGAGACTTGAAGCAAGAGAAACAAAGAAAAGAGTACTGAACTGTTACGTAATATCAGCCTTCCTATATGGCAGTGAATACTGGACAATCTCCTCACAGATGAAGAAGAGACTTGAAGCAAGAGAAACAAAGAAAAGAGTACTGAACTGTTACGTAATATCAGTCCTCCTATATGGCAGTGAATGCTGGACAATCTCCTCACAGATGAAGAAAAGACTTGAAGCAAGAGAAACAAAGAAAAGTTTACTGAACTGTTACGTAATATTAGCCTTCCTATAAGGCAGTGAATGCTGGACAATCTCCGCACAGATGAAGAAGAGACTTGAAGCAAGAGAAACAAAGAAAAGGTTACTGAACTGTTACGTAATATCAGTCCTCCTATATGGCAGTGAATGCTGGACAATCTCCTCACAGATGAAGAAGAGACTTGAAGCAAGAGAAACAAATAAAAAGTGTACTGAACTGTTACGTAATATCAGTCCTCCTATATGGCAGTGAATGCTGGACAATCTCCTCACAGATGAAGAAGAGACTTCAAGCAAGAGAAACAAAGAAAAGAGTACTGAACTGTTACGTAATATCTGTCCTCCTATATGGCAGTGAATACTGGACAATCTCCTCACAGATGAAGAAGAGACTTGAAGCAAGAGAAACAAAGAAAAGAGTACTGAACTGTTACGTAATATCTGTCCTCCTATATGGCAGTGAATGCTGGACAATCTCCTCACAGATGAAGAAGAGACTTGAAGCAAGAGAAACAAAGAAAAGAGTACTGAACTGTTACGTAATATCAGCCTTCCTATATGGCAGTGAATACTGGACAATCTCCTCACAGATGAAGAAGAGACTTGAAGCAAGAGAAACAAAGAAAAGAGTACTGAACTGTTACGTAATATCAGTCCTCCTATATGGCAGTGAATGCTGGACAATCTCCTCACAGATGAAGAAGAGACTTGAAGCAAGAGAAACAAAGAAAAGAGTACTGAACGGTTACGTAATATCAGTCCTCCTATATGGCAGTGAATGCTGGACAATCTCCTCACAGATGAAGAAAAGACTTGAAGCAAGAGAAACAAAGAAAAGTTTACTGAACTGTTACGTAATATTAGCCTTCCTATATGGCAGTGAATGCTGGACAATCTCCGCACAGATGAAGAAGAGACTTGAAGCAAGAGAAACAAAGAAAAGAGTACTGAACTGTTACGTAATATCAGTCCTCCTATATGGCAGTGAATGCTGGACAATCTCCTCACAGATGAAGAAAAGACTTGAAGCAAGAGAAACAAAGAAAAGAGTACTGAACTGTTACGTAATATTAGCCTTCCTATATGGCAGTGAATGCTGGACAATCTCCGCACAGATGAAGAAGAGACTTGAAGCAAGAGAAAGAAAGAAAAGAGTACTGAACTGTTATGTAATATCAGTCCTCCTATATGGCAGTGAATGCTGGACAATCTCCTCACAGATGAAGAAAAGACTTGAAGCAAGAGAAACAAAGAAAAGAGTACTGAACTGTTATGTAATATCAGTCCTCCTATATGGCAGTGAATGCTGGACAATCTCCTCACAGATGAAGAAGAGACTTGAAGCAAGAGAAACAAATAAAAAGTGTACTGAACTGTTACGTAATATCAGTCCTCCTATATGGCAGTGAATGCTGGACAATCTCCTCAGAGATGAAGAAGAGACTTGAAGCAAGAGAAACAAAAACAATTCTGAATTTTTACCGGATATTAGTGCTCTTTTATGAATGCCCGGCAATTTTCTCAAAGATGAAGACGAGACTCGAAGCAACAGAAATTTGGTTCTACAGAAGGATGTTTAGCATACCATGGACCAAATATGTGAGCAACAACGAAGTTTAAGAAAAATGGAGACAAGAAGGAACCTAATACTTTACATTAGGAAGAGAACGTTGTGACTTCTGGGGCAAATAATGTGGAAGGGCGCTTGTAGAATCTGATCCTCACAGGACAAATTGAAGGCCGGAAACAGAGTGTAACTTAGTGATTTAGAGAAATATCAGAAAGATAAAATTGATTAAGAGCTACAAGGGACAGGAACTTGTGGAGAGTCATGGTCGCCTAATTCCTGAATAAAAAGGGGGGATTTAATAAATCGTGCTTATTTTTTGCTGATTTGCTTTCTATAAAGATTAAAATGAATTATAATTTTGAGAACGAAACCATGGCAATAAATAAATGATGCCTACTTTTTCGGGTGAGCATCAAGGGAGTTTATATATTTTTTTTGAATGTCAACAGATAAAAAATTTCTGAGATGAGGATTTATCATTATTGACACTATTTATATTCGAACTATTGTCCTCATCTTTGTTGCTCTCCGGCCTTCCCCAGGTGTATATATCCCTGGATAACCTACAGGGAATGAATTTCTGGGATGAGGCGTTATCATTATTTACACTATTTATATTTGAACTATTCTCCTCATCTTTGTTGTTGATATCACAACGTTTCGACCGTTGTGCTCTCCAGCCTTCCTCAGGTGTATACCAATTGTTGTTCTTCACAAACCTCTACTCCAGTTCAAAAGATTGGGGAGTCTTTACGGGTCGGTCACCCATATCACTTCCACGGAATCGCACTCATTTCCTGCGTACTTTTAAGCACTTCGTAGAAGACTCCATCAGGGTTACTTCCCAGAAAAATAGACACTTAACCTATTCAGATCATTATCAATTTTCCTTATATCATACAACTCGTTTAACATTGCCATTATAATTTCTACATTGAGAGGCTCTTGAATCTTGTTTTGAGTGAATTAGAGTAGAAAAAGCAAGATTTAACGTAAATTTTAATCGATAACACAAGAGTATTATACAACACTCTCCATGAAGAGAGGCAAAAAATTCTCTAAGCTATCATTCTAGATAAAAAACAATTCACATATTTCATATATATATATATATATATATATATATATATAATGAAATGGACAGTTATTTTTTAAGACATTTTTTATGTTTATATGTTCTTTTTATAGATAGAAATATTTAAGTAAATGCTCTGTTTATAATAAACAGTATTAACAACATTTTCTGGCCTGAATCTCCTGAGAAATTTTCATAGGACGCATATTTTCTATGAAAATTTCTCGGACATTCAGGCCGGAAAATGTTGTTAAAAATGTCTTAATATATATATATATATATATATATATATATATATATATATATATATATATATGCAATTTCATTAAAACCGACAGACGAGGTACTACGATTGAGCTTTTGATATAATTTTTCTTGTGTTCGAACAAGAGCTTTCTTTACAGGACAAAGGGCGTGTAAGAACTTGCCAAATGTTTTATTTTTCCGAGCGCTTTCGGCTATAGCTTTAGCCATTATCAAGGATGATTTGATTTTTCAGCTTGAAGTAACTTGTAACCCAAAATTTAATATTGCTGTCGAAGCATATGATTCAGTAGAGGCATATGAAATTGTATGAACTGGCATTATAGCTTGAATGTGCTATATCATTCAGCTACAGAAGAAGCCTCTGGTTTGGTAGGATAACTGCTTTTAAACTACAAATTTCCCATGATTTCTCTCGGACACTCATATATTCACGTAGCGTATGTTAACGTAAACTGTGACTAAATCGTATAGCACGTCAGATATATGATGGTTTCGTGTAGGGTACAGGTCCGATTCCTGATATTTAATAATATCAACTATTAACATGGACACAATATCTTGACCGTGTTTCGAAAAATTAAAACATTTTATGAATACATACATGCAACAAACTATTTCTTATTTAACAGTTAAAATATTTCAACCTTGAAAATGGCTAAATGTATAGCCAAAAGCGCTCGGATAAAAAGAACATTCAGACAGTTTTCACCTGAAACGAAAAAATTATTAGAAATTGTATAAAAAGCTAAATAAAAGGACCTTGTCTGTTGTATTCAATGAAATGTGCATGAAAGAAGGATTGCTGCCTAAACACACACACACGCACACGCACGCACACACACACACACACACACACACACACACACACACACACACACACACACACACACACACACACACATATATATATATATATATATATATATATATATATATATACTAGCAACATGGCCCGGCGTTGGTCGTGCTTGATTAAAAAATCGTACGACTCATACAGCAATCGCTATCACTTGACTTTTTTTTTGCCCTTCCTTGCCTTTAAAGGAGTGCCCTTTTCCGTGCTGATGTTGCCTTACTTCTTGACTATCTCACACTGCAAATTTTTTCTAAGCTCTATACTAAACATTAAATCTGTTACGAAAAAAGAACTAAACAAAATGAACACAAAACGATCAGCTTTAAAAAACGACTCGTAACTGAAAAAACCGAATGAAAAAAGAATGTTAACAACAAATTATTTTTTCACACCCAACCCAGTTCTGCGGAATCAGAATCAACGTTGAGTTTAAGCAAGCGAATGAGTCAATTGGAGTAAAGTGCCATGTAGATTTAAATTTTTCCCACTTGTGACGAATGCAGCTATCGATTCTTTTTGCATGCTAGTTAACATTCGTGTCAGTCAGCTGTTGGCTCTTACGCTGGCCAATAGAATCTTCCTGCCTATTCGTGGCAGCCAGCTATAGGCTCTCACTCTGGCCAGTAGAAAATGGCCGCAAACTACATGAAAACTGCGATTATTTCCACTATCGATGGGAGTTGGGAAATGCAAAGTCGGTCTTGGTTTTTTCACTAACTTAGAGCATGTGCATGTAAATTTTGGTGCAAATCCGTCGAAAATTGCGGCCATGCATTCGTTACACACACACACACACACACACACACATCCTGCCTTTTATATATATATATATATATATATATATATAAATTATATACAGAGAAATAGATGTATAAACTTCGGTAAGCATAATTGAATAAAATAGAAAACAAACACGACACATGTCGTTATCGATCAATGATTTTCTGAGAAATAATATTGATTGCTGACTCCTGATAGAGACTCTCATATGTGTGCGTGTGTGTATGTGGCTCTCTCGGGAGGGTTTTGAATGGAACGAGATGTAATTGAGGCCTGGAGAAACGTGCTTTGCAATAGAAAACATAGGTGGCGCTGCGAACCGAATCTTGAAAAAAAGGCGCGAAAGAGAAACAGTGAGTCATCTTTGCAGTTTGAACACGATTAAATAGCGGAAAGTCAGAAAGTATGGTGGCCCCGAAGGTTGTTCATTGAGCCTGACGGATTGAAAGGTATAGACAAGACAATAATTAGAATGAAGGTAAGCAAAGAAGTTGTGAACGTGATGTCGGTCAATATTAACTTAGAGAAGTATTTCTCAACTCCCTTCTCTTCGTATTTTCCTTCAGGCGCTCTTTAGAATAACTAAAACATTGAATCGCAAGTTAAAATTTTAATAATAAAATTAGTCCTGAAAATATGAAAGTTTGTTTTAGCATTCCCAAAGAATGTTAGCAGTATAGCTTTCATTTAAAAGAATTATAGCCTTGGTTGGCGAACGGTCTAGGAGAAGGATACCTATGAATTCAAAAGCTGCAGTACGTCATTTGGGGATATTGTGGCATACTGTACGCCTGGTCGTAGGTTCTAACAACTAAACTACGTGAGAGTCCAATACATATATATATATATATATATATATATATATGTGTGTGTGTGTGTGTGTGTGTGTGTGTGTGTGTGTGCACGTGTGCGTGTGTCTGTGTGTGTACCGGGTGCAACAGGTAAATTGTATACATATATATATATATATGTGTGTGTGTGTGTGTTTGTGTGTGTGCGTGTGTGTATGTGTGTATATGAGTATACCGGGTGTAACAGCTAAATTGTGTATATATATATATATATATATATATATATATATATATATATATATATATATATATATATATATACACACTCCCGATCAAAAATTTAAAACCACTTGAAAATTTTTTTAGAAAGACTGTTTTTCATGGAAAAATTTTAAACATTTCTTACTTAAGGTTACTAATTATATAATCTAAAAGGTTATGTAGACAAAAAGTTATAATCTGAACATTTTATTGAGAAATTGAGATTTTTATAAAATGAGGCGTTTTACACTTGATCAAAATTATAAGACCAGAGACAAAAATTCTACGAAATTCTACGAAAAGTGTAAGAAAACATTAAACAACCAAATTTAATAATGAGTTCTACCTCTACTGGTTTTGATGACTTCAAAAATTCTTTGGGGCATGCTAGAAATTAGTGTTTCCATTAAGCTGGGAGGAATATTGCACCAACTTCTGAATATAGCTTCACGAAGTTCATAAACCTCTCTTGCCATCCATCCCCAAACATTTTCAATTGGGTTTCAAGACCGGTGAGCATGCAGGATGTCTCAAGAAATGAACCCCATTTTCTTGTAGAAAGGTCAAGGTCCGGCATGCAGCGTGGATTGCAGCATTATCCTGTCGAAATAACCATCCATCCTCACACAATCGATGGCCCTCCGCAAACGCATGACTACCATATCTAAGTCAAGTCTTTGGCATTTGATATTTTAAACTGGGTGTTAATTTTCTTAATCTTTAAGAAGGAGTTGATAATGATTTTGGATCCGGAAATTGGTGGTTATCGGATCTGAGGAATGTTGTATTCGTCCAGAAAATGCTGAGAAGCCATTGTCACTGATGGAACCCCTGTGATTTGCTGAGACGACAACACTTTTTATACTTTCTTTTCATGAATTGCTGTAAACACCGGAACGGAGTGAGATCGTTATAACTTATTGCGCATGCGTAACATTCAGAATCAATCTGCACTAAGCGGCTTCGCTGTAGCAAATTTCGTTCTGTTACCATAGAAACAGCTCGATACGTTTTTGATCAGACCACGTACAATCGATTGAAAAAAGAAAATCAAATTCACACAATATTATAAAATTTTCAATAAACGGAATATGAAAGCGAGATTCATAAAACTAATTTTTGTTTAGTAAGCGCAACTTAGATGTGGCCGAAAGACGAAATTTTAGCGTTGGAATTTAAGATAACTGATTATAAACCTCAAATATTTGTGTATTAGGGCAGGGCTCGATGTTTGAAACCGCGGTATTGCACCGAATTTGAAAGTCGAGGTTTGTCTCGATAAATAACGACTCAAAATATTTTCGTCCAAATCATTACTGTTTTTTGAGGAAATGAGTTTTTATAGATTAAGTTTAGGGTCAAAATCGTTGCTTTGGAATTTCCTTCCGGTGATTAGTGCAAAGTCTTATAAAATTTATAATTTATTGAAGCTTTACAAATTGTATACGGGCAAGATACATGGCACAAGGACATTATTACTAAATCATTGTGCCATCAAATAAGACCTTCATTTCAAAGTGAAATTATACTGAACAATTTAGCTAGATAATGATGTAATATGTTATACAGTCCAATAGTTTTAGTGTGATTTTCAGTAAACAATGTAAATTTAAAACATTTTGTCTTATAAGTGTCCAGAAAATATTATGGTGTTACATACACCTTTATCTATTTTTGGTTTTTATTAATTATGATCTAACAAATCTTACTCATTAAGTAGCCTTTTTTGTACAATTTTACAATTTTTACTTATAGAATACCACAGAAAAATGGCATTTTTGCTTGTGTTGATTCATAATTCGAATTCTGGTTTTAATATATTTTCCATTCAATAACTAATATAAACAATATCAACTTTATTTGGATTTATTCTATGAATAGTAAAATTTTGAAGTCGGTTTGTAAGCAAAAACCTGCGGAAATTAAGAACTTCTGGACATTTTTCTCAGACGATCTTCAAAACTAAATACTCAAATACTGAGTGGGTGCAATCTTAACAATATAAGATACGCAGATGTTGATAAAGCAGATCAAGTTTTAAACATTGGCATGGAACTCCATTTAAACGTTGGGGTTTGTCATGATAAATAATAGTTTTTTACGTTTTTTGTGGGGACGAGTTTATAGATTAAGTTTAGATTAAAAATCGTAGCGTTAGAATTTCCTTCCTGTGATCAGTGAAAGCCTTATAGCAGAGCCTTATAAAATTTATAATTTACTAAAGCTTTACAAATTGTATATGGGCAAGATGCATGGCACAAGGACATTATTACAAAGGGAAAAAATACTTTTTTGTTTTTTATTAATTATGATCAATCGGTTTTGATTTATCGAATACAGTAAAAGAAATGTATATTTAGCTAATTCAAAATTATAATTCTGTTTTGAATATATTTTCCATTCAATGTGTCTAAGACAAAAAAATTGCATTTATTCTTGAAATACGGAAGTCAGTTTGTAAGCAAAAACCTGCGGAAACTAGGAATTCCTATACATTTTTCGGAGATTCTTCCTGCTCAAAACTTGGCTATGTATCTAATTTTTGATGACAATACTTAAAGAAAGTGAAAAAAACTACCTACACTAGTGGCACAAGGTCGAAAGCATAGAGCACTCGGTGAGTATCGAACTCACTACTCCGATGCCACAAGACAAGCTCATTAACCGTTACACAACATCGAAGTGCCGTCCTCAACGTTACTTTATATCTCTTCTCCATCTTTAAAAATGGCGTCCACAGTTTGGAAATTCTTTCTATTACCATATCGATCAGGACTAAGGCCGACTGCACTCGTAGAACGTGTCTTTCATTCCTGGAATAACCAATTCCTTATCATTCTTTACGCATCGGGCGTTAATGGAAGCAACTTGTCTGTGCATGACAATTGGTTGATTCTATTATCCAGCCCATCATTGAGTGAACAGGAGAATTCTTTTGTCGCCTATAGTTATTTCCCACGCCTTTTTCTCTCATTGCACGAAGGCTTGTTTATTCTTTCTCTCCCTCCATCTCATATCTATGTATCTATCTATCTATCTATCTATCTATCTATCTATCTAAATCTATTCATATCTATCCATCTAAATCTATACATATCTATCTATCTATCTACCTATCTATCCATCTAAATCTATCTATCTATCTATCTATCTATCTATCTATCTATCTAAATCTATTCTTTTCTATCTACTATCTAAATCTATTCATATCTATCCATCTAAATCTATACATATCTATCTATCTATCTATCTATCTATCTATCTATCTATCTATCTATCTATATCTATTCATATCTATCTAAATCTATCCATATCTATCTATCTATCTATCTATCTATCTATCTATCTATCTATCTATCTATCTATCTATCTATCTATTCATATCTATCTAAATCTATCCATATCTATCTATCTATCTATCTATCTATCTATCTATCTATCTATCTATCTAAACTATTGATATCTATCTATCTATCTATCTATCTATCTATCTATCTATCTATCTATCTATCTATCTATCTAAGCCTGTTCATATCTACAATGACGCTGGAAACAAATATTCGAACACATACAAATTGATAATACAACTAACTGCACACAAATAATAAGTAAATATACATAGAAAACAGAAAAAAATGATTTAATAGAAATTAATTTCATTTATTCATTTTAATGGTTAAAAAAGTATTCGTACAATACAAATTTCATATTTTTAAACATTTAAATTGCTTTAATACTCTAGATTATTCAAGTGGAATTTTCTAGAATGTTCCAATAATGTTATCAGTAGATATTTTTAGCCTAAAAATACAAACAGACCATTCTGTAATTGATATTCGTGCAAGAAGGTTTTCATCATGCCAAGAGGTAAAGAATTGAGAAATTTGCAAAAAGAACTGATTGTTAAGCTCTAGAAAGAAGGTAAACGTTACGGGAAAATCTTAGATATCCTGATTATTCCATTTACTGCCATTCGTTCATTCATTGCAATGATTAAAAAAGTCAAAACTGTTGAAAACCAAAGAAAGACAAGTGCTCCACGGAGTATTTCTTCGATCTTTGAGGAAATTAATGCGTCAAATAAAACAAAATCCAATGAGTACTCATCAAGAGTTCGCTAAATAGTAAAGTAAGCTCAGAGGGTGGAGGTGGGTGATTTAATTTTTCACGATAAACCGGAACATAGGCATGCCATCAGTTATTTAGTGTGTAGATAAGACATTTAATTGGTTAATGAAGACATACCCAAAAATCTATTTTTAATTCTGACCTTTATACCTTTAACTTTCGGAAAAGAGGTAACACTTTGCGTTGTGGATTCCGAGATGAAATCCGATATCAATAAATAACAAACGCCAAGAATAGATAAGGAAAATAAATGTATTAACGTAATGATACAAACGGGTAATACGGGTTAGTAGATCCAGGAATGCAGGTTAGTAGCAATAATATATATATACAGACTTGTTACTGAAGTATCGCGGTATGACACCTTACTGAGTCTAGGTGCTGTGACGGTGACTCTTGTGTTACCCTCCTCTAATACTACTCTGATACAGACTTCTCGACTGTCTTAACGTACTGCCGGGTATTCACTGGTAGTAGTATATGTATACCTCGGTTGAGTCTATTTGGGTAAAAAGGGGAGACCCCTTAACAATTTGTTTTTAAATTTCCTCAAAAATCATTTAATCACCAGTTACTTATCATCGCCCGAAGAAGTACAATCGTAGTATTGTGTAGCGATTGCAAAATATTTTTATTATAATCTTTTATAATAAAATAATAATAATAATAATATATTGTTCTACTTTGTATTGAGCACTTTTTAAAAAAGTAAATACAGTGGATCCATCTGTTCTTCTTCTCTCTCTCTCCCTCCCTATATATATATACACATATATATATGATGGACTCTCCCGTCGAATTCGACGTGTGAGGGTCAGGCAGATCAGTTCCTAGAAACTGAAAGCCCGACAGTCACACAGGATTTGATTATAGTGGTGAAGGCTTTGTGTAGGGCCATCCACACTTTTTGGAGGGACGAATACCTGGTGCAACGGATGCCACAAGGTCCCCAAACGACCCTCCGCAGGTTTTGAATTCAGAGTTGTCCTTCTCCTAGACCAGTTGCCATCCAAGGCTATAGAACCCAGTCTGTCCTGCTATTTACCCATAATTGGAGGGAGAAGAAGAGGATTAACACCTTTCCCAAGTGAATGTAATGGATTCGACCGGAATTCGAACTCGGCTCTCCGATTCCTCAATCCAAGCCGTTATCCATTACTCTCTCTCTCTCTCTCTCTCTCTCTCTCTCTCTATCTATCTATCTATCTATCTATCTATCTATCTATCTATCTATCTATATATATATATATATATATATATATATATATATATATATATATATCATCCACAGACAGACTGTTTCGCTCTTCAGTGTGGCTAGACGTCCGGTTGCCTCTAGCTAGGATCGAAACCCGACTGAATTGGCGTCAGTCGGGAATTCTACCACTAAGCCGACGGTGCACGGCAGGGATGAGGTGAATTTTAGCGTATTTATTTTTAGATAAACACAGAGTGACCGACAGGACCCAATTCGCTTTGGCCGAAGAGTCACACTATATTAGCATTAACAGTCACTGTTTACAAAGCGACACTTGCTTCCCCAGAGAGCTCAACCGAAATTAATTTTTCAGGAGCCTATATATATATATATATATATATATATATATGTGTGTACACACACATACACACACACACACACACACAGGCGAACACACACACACACATATATATATATATATATGAGAGATATCACCTGCGTCAAATGAGGAAAAGCATGTGTGTCACTGACTTTTCAAGTTTCGTATCCATTTTGACTTGACAAGAAATCTTTTTTTTAATGTTCTCTTCAAACGTGTTCAAAAGTGTTCAAAATAAAACTAAATTTATTAGTTCTTTATTTAAAAGATTATTTTTTCACCTCTAGTGAAAAAGATTTAAAAAAAAAGAAATAAATAAATCCCGAGAATAAGAAAGATATAAAATGAAAAGCAAAAATGCTGAGTAAAAAAAAAAAAATCTGTTTTTATATTTGCGTTAAAGTGAGACACCGCAACACCCTCCCCCCAAAAAATCTTCAAAAAATATTCCGTATCGACAAACATAAGAAGGAATGATGTAAATGCAGATAACATAGAAGAGTAAAAAGGGTTGGCAGGACAAAAAGTAATCATTGAGTTATGATTATTCTAATAGTTGCGACAAAAATGAAAAGGAAATTGAAATCAAAGGAATATTAAACAAAAATTAATAATGGCTGATATAGCGACAGCAAAAAGTAGTGACAAGTAGTGACATATGGACAGTTTGATTAATATTGAGGGTAAGAAATTGAAATTAAGATGAAATACTTCTCAAGAATAATGGTTAACAATGCTTCATGCATTAATATTGCAAAATATTATGAGAATTACTTACAGCGATAGATTGACAGTGTGAATAATTGCGACAAAAAGCAATTGAAATTAAGATGAAATACTTGTCAAGAATAATGATTAACAATGCTTCATGTATTAATATTGCAAAATAGTGATTAAATGCACGTTGTTTTAATAACCCCAATCCTTAATAGTAGGGTTTTTTCTCGTATTCTCTAACACCCAGCAACCAATTTCTTCTCCTGAATCGTTTGTATGTCTATCAATCTATCATTCCACTGTACCTTGAATAATGTTGCTACACATGGTCAGGTACTTATGGTATCTAGAGATTTTAGATAAAATCCAAAGAATCTGCAATATTATAGGTCCTGACATTTCATCTCAGCTTAAATCACTTTCCCAACGCCCTAATGTGGTTTACATGTGTTTTTTTTCTATTAATATTTTAATGGCAGTTGCGCTGATAAGCGTTTCTCGTTAGTATCTATGTTTTACGAATTTAAACGCCGTACTAGATTGGCCTGATAAATTACAACTAGCTCTCCATGATGTTAAGTATGAGTTTCCTTTTTGTTTCCATTTTCTCTAATACTGCGTCGATGCACACATCTTCAGTCCATGGTAACCCCATCAGAATTCTGTATGAGTAGGTTCTCTAGCATTCACTGCCATATAGAATGATTGATATTACGTAGCAGTTCAGTACTCATTTCTGTCTTTCTCTTGCTTCAAGTCTCTTCTTCATCTGTGAGGAGATTGTCCGGCATTCACTGCCATATAGCAGGACTGATATTACGTAACAGTTCAGTACTCTTTTCTTTCTTTCTCTAGCTTCAAGTCTCTTCTTCATCTGTGAGGCGACTGTCCAGCATTCACTGTCATATAGGAGGACTGATATCACGTAACAGTTCAGTACTCTTTTCTTTGTTTCTCTTGCTTCAAGTCTCTTCTTCACCTGTGAGGAGACTGTCCAGCATTCACTGCCATATAGGAGGACTGATATTACGTAAGAGTTCAGTACTCTTTTCTTTGTTTCTGTTGCTTCAAGTCTCTTCTTCATCTCTGAGGAGATTGTCCAGCATTCACTGTCATATAGGAGTACTGATATTACGTAACAGTTCACTACTCTTTTCTTTGTTTCTCTTGCTTCAAGTCTCTTCTTCATCTGTGAGGAGATTGTCCAGCATTCACTGCCATATAGGAGGACTGATATTACGTAACAGTTCAGTACTCTTTTCTTTGTTTCTGTTGCTTCAAGTCTCTTCTTCATCTGTGAGCAGATTGTCCAGCATTCACTGCCATATAGCAGGACTGATATTACGTCACAGTTCAGTCATCTTTTCTATGTCTCTGTTGCTTCAAGTTGTAAGGAAAATTGAAATAAAACGGTTTCCTAATAAGATAGATAGATAGATAGATAGATAGGCTTCGAGAATTTGTCACTCACCATACATTGACAAAAGTGGGAAACAGTTCGAAACCTACCTAAAGTGCGTGTATGAATGGATGGCATAACAGGTAGCAGGGGTGATTGTAAGAACAAACCTTAGAGCTTTGAACAAAAGCAAGTTTTGGAGACCAATTATCACCAACATTCTGATGGGATACGGGACAACAAAGCATGTTTCATTGTAAAATAGCACCCAGGCAATGTCCATCAAATACTAACGAATAGGTTAAATTTATTTTAATAAAATATTGCGTTTTCTAAATAGTGTTCACCCTACATAAGGCCAAAGAGCCAGTTGAGCTATATAAATCCCTAAAGACAGGATAAAATCATGCAAATTTTGTTATTTTCTGGAATGATTAAATGCTCGTATTAAGTTTGATCCAAGCTACGCGGAGTTAAGAAAAATAATTAAGATTGCAGTAATGGCGAATTTACATAAATTCTATCTGAATATTCCCAGTTTAATTTATTTTCAGTTTTATTTAATGATTTTTTCTAAGATTTCTTGACACCAGATGTGTTTCAAGGTTTCTTCTGAAATAAACGATGAAATAATTGCTTTGTCATGTGTATCATTTAAGTGGCTACTTGAAACACATTAGGCAATTTTGTTCTTTTCTTTCTTTCTCCAACTGTTTAAATATTCAGAACCACGAAAGCTGCGAGACAAAAAATTCTCAAGGTTCCCAAAAATCACGCGGCTATTGAAAATAATTATGATTATGAAAAACAACATCGACGGGATAATTATTAACAAAAATATTGAGAGGATTATGAATTCTTTATCAATGTCGATAGATATCAATTCATATCAATTTCTTATTCTCTTTTTTAATTATTTTCTATCGATTTCAGTCTATATGTCTGTCTATCTATCTATTTCAGGTTTTTACTTATCTATTCATCTATTTATCTCAATATGTTCAAAATGTATGTATGTATCTATCTATCTATCTTTCTATCTATCTATCTATCTATCTATCTATCTATCTCAGTTTGTTCATATCTATCTATCTCAGTTTGTTCATATCTATCTATCTCAGTTTGTTCATATCTATCTATCTCAGTCAGTTCACATCTATCTATCTATCTATCTATCTATCTATCTATCTATCTATCTATCTATCTATGTCTCATTTCTATCTATCTATCTATCTATATATATATATATATATATATATATATATATATATATATAGATGTCTGTCTACTATCAGTCAATCAATTTCTCTAAGTCTGTTCATATCTGTCTGTATATCTATATTAATCTGTTCATATCTATCTATCTATCTATCTATCTATCTATCTATCTATCTATCTATCTATCTATATATATATATATATATATATATATATATATATATATATATAGATGTCTGTCAGTTTGTCTGTCTACTATATGTCAATCAATTTCTCTAAGTCTGTTCATATCTGTCTGTATATCTATATTAATCTGTTCATATCTATCTATCTATCTATCTATCTATCTATCTATCTATCTAACTAACTATCTATTTATTCTTCCTGTTCATATCTCTCTCTCTCTCTATCTCTCTCTCTCTCTCTCTCTATCTATCTATCTATCTATTCTTCCTGTTCATATCTATCTATCTATCTATCTATCTATCTATCTATCTATCTATCTATCTATCTATTTATTCTTCCTGGTCATATCTATCTATCTATCTATCTATCTATCTATTCTTCCTGTTCATATCTATCTATCTATCTATCTATCTATCTATCTATCTATCTATCTATCTATCCCTCTATCTTTCTGAGTCTGTTCGTATCTATCTATCTATCTATCTATCTATCTATCTATCTATCTATCTATCTATCTATCTATCTATCTATCTATCTGAGTCTGTTCGTATCTATCTATTTCAGGCTATTTTCATATCTATCTCTCTATCTATAGATCTATCAATACTTCTTCTTTATTTTACGACAGATCTATTGCATACAATGGGAGCCCAAGCAAACAATTTTCCTCCTGTTCGTCTCTTCGTAGTAACTGTTCCTTAAATATTCCTTAAAATCTGAACGGACAAGGATATTTTCCCACAAAGTATCCCAAAAGCTGAGCTCCATGGAAGGAAGTTAATTTAGTGCTTGTGGTGGAGTGGTCGGGATATCGTTTATTCAGAGTTCTTAAAAAACTTTAATGCACATTATTAAGTCCAGCAGCTGTAATATGTCTGTAAATGTTTGTTTAAAAAGTGTTCGTTATCCAAAGTCACCCAGGGAAACATTTTTGTTCCATGCCAGCCCTAAGATTTACCTGTCCTGGCAGAGACCAATTTTTGACTTTTTCGTTCGCTGCAAAATGCTTAGATGGGATCATGGTGGCGTTCTCTCGTGAAAACAATATTCAAGAGTTTGTCGAAAATCTTTCACAACAAAACCTAGAATGTCCCTCAAAATCTCATAGAAAATTTTCGCTCTCCGACAGGAATCGAACCTGTATCCTATCCTGTCGGAGAGCGAAAATTTTCTATGAAAATTTCTCGGACATTCAGGCCGGTAAATGTTATTTAATACTGTTTATTATAAAACAGAGCATTTGCTTAAATACTTGTATCTATAAAAAGAACGTTAAACATAATATAAATGTCTTTAAATAAATTGTCGGACTATGTCCAATTCTAAAATATATATATATATATTATAAATTTTATTGTAAATTAAATGATTTCAAATATGTTTTTTTTACACAGTAATAACCATGTTTCAAAAATGGAAGCTAAAAGCTTCGAATTTAATTTTCTTATTAAATTAAAGACATTAGTTCCATTTCCTGGTCAAGCGAATTTTGGAGTAACTTATTTTTTTAATTTAAATTTACGGTTTTAAATGCACAGCAACGATTCATAATTGAGTGTTTCCAAGGATACCGAGAAATCCACTCATCTAGACAAGGGGTGGTGGCGTGTTTGATTTCAATTTTCGTTGTGTCAGTTAATAGTTACATTCGAAAGCGGGGTTATGTTTAGGGATGGGTGGGGATGTATTTTTCAACAAATTCTGACATTCGCTAAATGCAGGTCGTCTGAGTTTTTTTATAAAATCTTTATTGTTAACGGCAAAATACTTACGGCATTTTTTCTACTTGTATACTTAAAGACTTTGTGAGGCTGTTTAGGCTAGAATGTGTTTAATTTAACTACAATTATAAAAAAATTTCTTTTTTAATTTTTAATAGACTATATTTCTTTTTAAAACCAAGTAAATGTATTAGAATTACTTACAGTACGTAAAATTATTTTTTCATATCAAGTATAAGTATGTATATTACCAGGTTACACACACACACACACACACACAAACACACACACACACACACACACATATATATATATATATATATATATATATATATATTGTCATCCACAGACAGACTGTTTCGCTGTATCACAGCTCATCAGTGTGGCTAGACGTCCGGTTGACTCTGGCTAGAATCGAAAACCGGCTGAATTCACGTCAGTCGGAAATTTTACCCTGAAGCCGTTGGCGCACGGCAGAGAAGAAGGTGAATTTAAGCGTATTTATTTTTAGATGAACACACAGTGACTGAGTGAACTCGATTCGATTTACCGAAGAGTCTTGCATTATTAGCCATAATGGTCACTGTTTACAAACCCACACATCCTCCCCAGAGAGCTCAACCGAAATAAATTTTTCAGGAGCATATATATATATATATATATATATATATATATATATAATGGACTCTCCCGTCGGGTTCGACGTATGAGGATCTGACAACTTGATTCAGTTATGAAATTTTGTGCGATAATCGCATGAATTTAAACGTAGTTATAGACGGTCTCGTCAAAGATGAAAAAGAGAATCGGGGCAGCGGAGGTATGGTTCTACAGGAGGATGCTAAGGATATCATGGTTCGAGCGTGTGAGTAATTGTGAGTTTTTGAAGAGGGTGCAAACAAGGAGGGTGCTTATACTTAGCATCAGGAAGCGGAAGTTCTGGGGCACGTAATGAGAAAGGAGAGCTTGGAGAATCTGATACTCACAGTTTTTCATATCTCTCTATCTATCTATCTCAAACTGTTCATATCTATCTATCTATCTATCTATCTATCTATCTATCTATAATTTGTTCATTATCTATCTATCTATCTATCTCATTCTGCTATCTATCTTTTATATCTATCTCTCTATCTTTCTGAGTCTGTTCGTATCTATCTATCTATCTATCTATCTATAATTTGTTCATATCTATCTATCTATCTATCTATCTATCTATCTATCTATCTATCTATCTATTTATCTATCCTTTCATATCTATCTCTCTATCTTTCTGAGACATACCTATCGGGCATAAGCAAGAGGGTGACAGAACATGACCTGGGGGATTTAGCAAAGGGACAAAACTTATTGAGAGCTACAAGGGATAGCGGGAAGTGGAGAGCAATGATCGTCTACGTTCTGAAGGGACACAGCACATAAAAAGCCAGATAACTTGGTCTCATCGTTTTCATGTTGAGCTAGTTAGATATAACCGTAAGTTCTATTCTAATAGTTCCTTCTCTCGCTCGTCTTGCTTTTTCCGGTTTCTTGTTTTCTTGTCAAAAACTCCTAACCCCGCTTCCCTTTTTTTCTTTTGCCTTCATGTCATTGAATGTCATACTGTTCTTAAGCGCTATGTCTTCTCCCAGGTCGACCCCTGAAGTGTTTTATTTTTGAGTTCAATTGCCTTCTATACTTCTTAGTTTTGATCATATCACAGAATTATAACGATAATGAACATTAATTAAAACAAATTAGCGAAAAAAAAAAACAAGTTGAAAAAGTATTTAAACAAAAAACGGCCTTAAATAAAATAAAAAAAATCAATTTTTATTTTAACGAATAAATACCAACTCAAGCGTGATATCAAAACCATCATCGAAGTGTTCCAGAAACCAGGTCGTGCTTATGGGAATAGCGTACATCCCACGAGTAAGAGCAATCGGTGTTCAAGTTCCGTAGGGAGCCAGTATCTGAATTTCACGCCAGACAGTTCTTCACTGTTAACAAGTTTGTTGCATCACGATCATTCTTTCTGAATTTTAGTTGTGTTAAATTGGGATAATGTCATACAAATCTGATGGAGGGTACCTCGATGAGATGTAATGGTTAACATGCTTGTCTCGCTAGAACAATTACGACTGAGTAGTGAGTTCGATCCTAACAGGGTGCTCGACACATTTGGCTTTGCGCCACATCGAAGCTACGCGTAGAGAATCATTTGGGCAACTCGAAGTGGTTAATTGCTAGCAAGCTTGTCTCGCTAGAACAATTAGACTGAGTAGTGAGATTGACCCTCACTGAGTGTACCATAAATTTTTGCCATTTCTAAGCTACGCTTAGAAAATAACCATCCAAAACTAAACGTGTGGAATGCCACCCATGGATTCATGTTCAAAAGCAGGTAAATCTTATGAATGATGATTTCATTTGTATGAAAATACAACCAGAAACATCAGATTTCGAAAACTGCCACCACGTAGTATACATTACTTGCTTTTTGTCGCCATTATACACACTGACAATCTATCGCTGTAAGTAATTCTCATAATATTTTGCAATATTAATACACGAAGCGGAGGATAACGATTGACATTGCATTTAAATTTTTAAAAATCAAAGTTGACTGGGAAGAAAGAAGCCGGAACAGAATTCCACGTGCGAGAAGTGCCACAGAAGAAACTGTTAGCATAGAACCTACGGTTACATCTAGCCGTTTCATCTATAAAATGACGAGATCTTGCCGCCAAGGCCAAATTAATAAATGGGGACAAAGGATGGTATTCTACTGTCTTAGGTAGCCACTATGACTGAACATATCTCAATATTCCTAACACGAAAACAACGCATTCTTACTTACCATTCTTACAACATTCACCATAATGCCTCGTGTCTCTCTGAAAATCCTAACTAGTCCCTATTGTTAGAGTTTGTGGGTACTCTGACGAACTAGTGAGCCAACCAAAATGATCTGACTCATTTTATAGTCGGCCAATAGAAGTGTTAACCAATCAGAAAGCTCAACATATTCAATCCGACGTGTATAAAGGCAGCCATTTTGTTTTTTCTCCGAATATCTTCACTGCCAACCTCTGATATTGAAGACCTAAAATTATTGGCGTTATTCCATTGAACGCATTACGTACTGCACTGGATTCTATATTCAAAGACTACGGGGCACATGGTCAACACCTATATGTAAAATTCATGTCTGTGGATGGGGGGGGGATGTGAATAAAATAACAATTTTCACAAATCTAAACTCCAATGAATATTTTCCAATTTTAGAAAAGGTACAGAGACCCTACATTATGGTGATGGAAAAAGGGACTGAAGGTGAGGACCAATAACATTGTAGAATCCTCTTTAGTTCATCAAAATTGACTCAATAGTGAGTCATTCCTCTAGCAGTTAGCATCAGTCATGTAGATGGAAGGCATAAAAGGTTCTCTGACGTCGTACCTCGAGATAAAACGAAATACTAACAAAAGAACCACATGTCTAGATGCAAAGTAATGTGTTGTGACTAGTTTGAAATGTAATTTTGTTGAGTGTGTGTTTTTAATGTAGATGGCCTCCAATATCTGAAGGTTCTTTTTACTGTGTGTATGTGTGAGCATTGTTGTGTTATCAACTAATATCTATGTAATATTATATACATGGCTATGTTTTTTCTAAGGAATATTGTTTAATAGAACTACGATCAGAAAGGTGACAGGTAAGTCTACGGGAGAGTGTGGTTGTAGTAGAACCAATATATATAGTGAGTTTATTATTATTAGTGAATATATTTGTCGAAATGTTCATATAACCACTCTGATGATGGGTCATATGAGTCGAAAGCTTACATCGAAGAACAGCATGATAAAAAATATCCAACGTTGGACAGTTTTGTCTTTATTTACTACTGAAATTAAAGCAACTGTTACATAGACATTCGGTGTTTGTTATATTATTTAACAATATATATATATATATATATATATATATATATATATATATATATATATATATATATATATATATATATAATAGTTGACCACTCGTATTTGAGGATACCTGTCTACCAGGGTGGCTAGCCAATCCCTATTACAGAAACTCTCTCAGGCACATTTTTGTTTGCTTAACACCCACAGATCCCACTCGTGGTTTATACTGCAAATAGGCTGAACAGACCTTAGTTAGAGTTTTCAACAATCTGACCAAGGCCAGTACGCTCAAACCCTCGGTCACGATGTCTTGTGACCACGTTCTAGCATAGCTAATGACGGCCCCCAAGCGTTCCGTCTACCCATTTTTATTCACAAGGCTTGGGTCAATCCGTGCTATGGATTTCAGGCACTTTCCAAAGGTGCCACAAGCTGGAATCGACCTCAAACCAGCTTAATAACATCAGGAAGTCTTCTTCTTGGCAAAACGACCTTGATTCGAATCAATCCTGTTGAAAATGTGTGGATATTCTTACTAATGTTTAGTAAACGAACCGTCAGGTAAACAAATTAAAAAAATTAGAGTTCGCCGGTTAAATATACTAAAACACGGAGTAAAAGCAACCGTTCTGATCATTTTGGCCGCCATGGGTTTTGCAGTAAATCACTAAATCATCCATAACTTTTGTATTATCCTCACAAATTACACCAAAATCTCAGACAAGAACAAATAATATCGCATTTATTGCCTGAGAAAATTATAGAATATAAAACAACTTTGATAAAAACTTATACCTACTTTTCTGACGAAAACAATGCCGTTCTGAACAATTTGGCCGCAAATGTATATATATATATATATATGTATATATATATATATATATATATATATATATATATATGTATATATATATAAATATATATATATATGTACAGAAGCGCCCATATATATATATATATATATATATATATATATATATATATTATAATGCGCCCATATATATATATATATATATATATATATATTCTGACGCGCCCATATATATATATATATTCTAACATGCCCATATATATATATATATATATATATATATATATATATATATATATATATATATATATATATATATATATATATATATATATATGGGCGCGTTAGACCGCTCGATTTCTGGCTATGAGACCCTGGTTCGAATCTCAGAAATATATATATGATAGAAATTTATACAAGTGTGACTGATAACTTTATATTTGGAACGTGTACTAAGAGTTCTTGATCCACGTTAATTTACATTTATACCCATTTATCCTCCCACCCCCAAACAATATTTATTTCTTGGGGTGGGTCTCCAATATTGACCCCAAAGCAAACTTTGCAGTCAAATGTGAGAAAATTAAATAATTCTTTCTCGTTACATTTTGCGATAATTGTCATCAATTCAACAAAATATATAATTATTTCTTTCTCCATGAATCATTGAAGCTTATCGGAGAAAGAATGAAATAAAATCTCCCTTCTTTTAATTCCGTATTTTTTTTCGGACCATAAAGCAAAGCAAAGAATTAAGAAACAGGAAAATTTGCGTGGTAAACAAAGGGGGTTGGAGTGTTACGCCAGTTCCTCATCTGTGGCAGTGAATGACGAACAATCTCCTCAAAGATGAAGCAACAGAAATGTGCATCTACAGAAGGATGCTGAGAACCATATCATCATCTGATGCTCGCATAGGCAAATTCGACTGTTTCCAAACTTAAATACATATAGAATAATTTACGGTTTGAATGCACGTGATACGAGTCTGACCAATCAGAATCGACCCAAACATAACTGAAAATAGCAGACTTTCTGTCTTTTTGTCTGTTTTCTCTGACGAAGCTTTAATAAAACTGAAACGTTTTAGATTGATATACGTTTCCTATTTGTTCTAAGTCTTATCCATATTTTATCCTTAAATTTATTTCTCTCTCTCCCTTCCTGTATATATATATATATATATATATATATATATATATATATATATATATATATATATATATATATATATATATATATAAATTAAAACCTCTAAACTTATAGTTAAAAATAACAATTCACCTCCTAGAACAAAGTTAAATAGAGCAAATATTATTTACGAATTCAAATGCCCATTAAGGAATTGTATTCCTCAACAAACAACTTTCGTTAATAATTATATAGGCCACGCTACAACATGTTTGACACGCAGACTAACTCTACACCTTTCTGACAATAGCTCAATTAGATCTCATTTTAATATTCATGGAGACCTACCGGACACTATTCGGAACATACTTGTCGACAACACTAATATAATAGCATCATCTAAATGCAAAAAAGGCTAAAAATAATGTAAGCCTTATTAATAAATAAGAACAAACAAACCAACACTTAATAATATTAACTTTGAACATGGACATAATATCTTGACCGTGTTTTGAAACAAAAAAATGAACCATTTTAACAAACATACATATAACAAACTATTTCTAATTCTAACAGTTAAAATATAATCCTTGAAAATGGCTAAATGTATAGCCGAAAGCGCACGGATAAAAAGAACATTCGGACAGTTTTTATATAATTTATCATCCGAGAAGAAAAAAATTATTAGATCGCATGAGAAATTGTATAAAAAACTAAATAAAAGTACCTTGTCAGTCATTTTTAATGAAATGTGCGTGAAAGAAGGATTGCTGCCTAAATACACAAGTATATATATATATATATATATATATATATATATATATATATATATATATATATATATATATATATATATATATTACATCGCTACACAAAAGCTTTCATGTTTCAGAACTATAACAGTTCTTTCTCAGGCGATGGTAGATAACTTGTAATAAAAATGATTTATGAGAGAAATTATCCAAATTAGAATAATGGATAACGGTTCGGATTAAGGAATCGCAGAGCCGAGTTCGAATTCCAGTCAAATCCATTACATTCACTTACGTGCTAATATCCCTGGGAAAGGTATGAATCCTAATCTTCTGCCTCCTCAGGTATGGGTAAATAGCAGGACAGTCTGGGTGGCAACCGGTCTAGGAGAAGGAAAACACTGAATCCAAAATCAACCTGGAGAGGGTTGGGCGCTCTCAGGCTATCTTGCCCAAGAAACACCACTTCTACTACAGCTGGAGTACACATGGTGTACCCCCAAACCCTACATTCACGGGCTAAAAAAATCACACTACTTTAGGTCAGTGGAAGAAACCTGAGACCATTAATGAGCAAAATGTGCGTCTCCTGGTGGTTAGAATCAGTCATGTTGATAGAAGGTTAAAATGGTTCTCTCTGTTGATTAAAAGACATTAGATTTGTAGACGTTAAAATTTACATGTCATTTTTTGTCTATTTTACCAATTGATAGAAGCGCGTAATCTTGTATGATCAGCACTAAAAGTTTCCAGTACACATAACATGATCCCACATTTAATAAAACATTAAATAGTACTCCACTTAACGCCGAGCAACAACCACAAAATCTACAATCGCTTTTTATATCATCTAGACTACAAAACTCACACACGTACCAAGGAAACGTAACGTGTAATAATCCCCGATACCAAAGTTGCAAGCATAATATCACCGATAGTATTTTTTACCTCATATATCACTCACACAGTCATCCGACCACTCCCTTGACTTGTGACATTTAGTATATAATATAATCACTTTTTTTAACAAATGCCCCCCCCCAGGATATTCCTGGGTACGGCAATATACTTTCAAGGCATCCAATAAGTTCTGTCCGGAATTTGAATAATAAAGAACAATTTTATGGAAATTTATTTATCAATGTAGCTTCCATGATTATCTATGATTTCCTTCCATCTGGTTACAAGATTTTTAATCCTATTAATAAAGAACTCTTTTGGTTTCGACGTGAAGCATTCTGAAATGTCAGTTTCGACCTCCTCATAGATTTTGAGAGTTAATCAACCAAATGATTCTGTAACCTATGGAACAAATGGCAATCTGAAAGAGCAGGGTCTGGAAAATAAGGTGAATGAGGAATTCTTTCCCAGCCAAGTTCTTCAATCTTCTGAGATGTGATTTTTGCATCGTGGGTCGTGCATTGTTCTGGTGAAATACCAATCTTTTTCGATTCACTAAAACAGGTCTTCAAAACCTCGTTCAAACGCTATATTTGCTGACAGTAAATTCGAGCACTGATTGTCTCGTTAGTTGGTAGCAACGCAAAGTGAATTATTCCTTTTCAATCCCACCAAATTGAGAGAGGAACCTTTTGCGTATGAAGTTCCCTTTTCAGTTGTGTTTGCGTCTTTTCCCCATTACCAAGCCACTGTCTACGACGTTTAACATTTTGATAAAGAATCTAATTTTCATCAACAGTCACAAGTCTGTCCAAAAAGGGCGATATGAGTTCAAGAAAATGAAGCGAAGAGCTGATGTCAGCTCGGGATTTGCAGTTGACTTCACACAATTTATGAGGCACCTATTTTCCAAGTTTAGGAAGATTGACACCCAAACACACTGAAAATGACGATGAACTGTTGTATGATTTGAATGAAGCTTCACTGCCAATTCTTCGACTGATACTGCAGGTGTTTCTTCAAGTCATGCCACAAGCAGCTCATCATCAAACTCAAATTGACTTCCTGTTCGGTTTTCATTTTCAAGGTTGAAATGTTCACTTCTGAATTAGGTAAAGCATCTTCTACAAGTTCTTTCATTCAAGCATTCTTATCTATAAGATGAGGAAATATTTGGACTCGCTTCGGCTGCAGAATTCCCATCAGGCAGCAAGACCTTTGCTCTGGAGATTGGATGTTTTTAGGAGCGTGGGATTGTTATTGTTCCGAGGTCTACCTTGAGCCTGGGTGGTAACGCCTGTTAAGCTAGGGGCAAATGGTGAACCTCCAAACAAAAATGAATCACTATGAAAGCATAAAAAGACATTTTACCGTAAAAAGAAAAAAGAAATATCAACGATATCTACTTATAGTAAAACAGTCAACAATACATTTTTAAAGCAAAATGACCAGCCATACATTTTATAGCAGAATTACCAGCAATACTTCTTAGTGCAAAATGGTCAACAATACATTTTATACTTAGCGGAAGCCATAGAATTATGTTCCACATATTAGATTTCAGTATTAAATAACCCATGGAGGTGTTGATATGCCGCTAAACAAAATCTACCAACGAACAAAACGTATATGTCTATATTTTTGTGATCAGGTATTATAATTATTTTCATTATTTACATTGTTGTTATGTTATCCTCATCTTTGTTGTCATATTCACAACGTTTCGGTCGTTGTACGCTCCGACTTCTTCAGGATCTGTTTATATTTTTGAAATGAGGTATTGTAATTATTTACACTCTTTACATTGTTCGGACTGTTATCCTCATATTTATTGTCATATTCACGAGCTTTCGGCCATTGTACGCACTGGCATTCTTCAGGATGTGTCTATATTTCTGAGAAGAAATGTTCTAAATATTTACATTGTTCGGACTATTGTCCTCATCTTTGTTGCCATATACACAGCGTTTCGGCTGTTGTACGCTTCGGACATCTTCAGGATCTGTCAATATTTTTGAGATGATATTGTAATTATTTACATTGTTCGGACTATTGTCCTCATCTTTGTTGCCATATTCACAACGATTCGACCGTTGTACGTTTCGGACTTCTTCAGGATCTGTATATTTTTGAGATGTGGTATTGTAATTATTTACATTGTTCCGGCTGTTGTCCTCATCTATATTGTCATCAAGAACACATGGGTCAGTGGATAAAAGCGCTTGGTTGGGTCCAGTGACTTGACCCAAAGAATTGTGAGTTCAATACCTGGCTACGGATGTGGCGAATAAAAACTTGGAGTGTTGAGTTAAAGGGAGATAACTTAGAACTCCGGAAGAGCCATGGCACGTGGAACTAGAACCATCTACTTCGGTGGACAAGATGAATTCCAATCACCTGAAGAAGGCCGCAGCGTACAATGGCCGAAACGTTGAAAATATGGCAATAAAGATGGGGACAACAGTTTGAACGATGTGAATAGGGTGAACAGAATATAATGAAAAAGTAAATTCAAAATTCCTACCCCCACTGAAACATGTCCATAAAAAGGTTTGGCTAGAAAGCGAGTAACATTCGTCGTCAAGAAAAATATGTTTCTCCTTCATGACGATGCATGGCCGCATATAAGGACAACGAAAGAAAAAAAATGGAACTCGGCTGGGCTGTTCTGCATCCACACGCCCTATTCACATGACTCCATCTCAACTGATTATTACCCTTTTTTTTCCAATCGCGGCAAAACTCTTTCATAGTTAACAAGCATACGACTAAATAGTCAGTTCGAGCCTCACTGGGGGCTCCAAACTTTCGGCCTTGTGCCACATCAAAGTTTAGTAAAGAAAAGGGTACTTCAAAATGGCGTAATGGTTAGCAAGCTTGTCTCGATAAATCAGTTGCGACTAAATAGTTCGATACTCACTGAGTGCTCAAAGCGTTCTGCCTTGTGCCACATCAAGGCTTAGCAAAGAAAGGGGTACTTCAACATGGCGTAATGGTTAGCAAGCTTGTCTCGCTAAATCAATTTCGACTAAATTGTCAGTTCGATTCTCACTGGGTGCTCCAAGCTTTTGGCCTTGTGCCACATCTAAAGTACGTTTCGAAAAGGGCACTTCGACGAGGCAAAATGGTTAAAAAGTGAGTTCGAACCTCACGAGGAGTTTTAGAGTTTCGGCCTTCAGTTATATAGTCACTATCAATTGGGAACTTCGACGTGGTACAATAATTAGCAACCGTGTCTTGCTAGAGCAAAATTACGACTGAGTAGAAAGATACGACCTGCACTGGTTGCGCCATAGTTTCAGACTTGTGCCACCTCTAAGCTAGGCTTAGAAAAATCATCAATATGACTGATCAGTGTGTTTGATCCTCGCCTAATAAATCGCTGTCACCCGATTCCTGAATTTATTGTAATTTTCTCAAGTCAAAACCTTTAGAATTTTACCCAAAAGGAATAAATATGCTGCCTGGTAATTAGCAAGAACTCTTTGCAAATAATTGTCAATATGCAATTGAATAAAATCTAATTGTAATTGATCAACGGAAAGTAGTTACAGGTGCTGGACAAAATAATTGAAACACTAGTTAAATTCAAAGAAAATCTATTTAATATGGGGATGGTCCTCCTTTAGCCTCACATACAGCTTTACTACGGCTAGGAATGGAATCATACAGCTTCCTGACTTCATCCAGAGGAATTTTCGGCCGTTCTTCCATTAACACCTGCTCTAGCTCTTTAAGACACGATGGTGGAGGATAGCGGCTCCTAACTTGTCGCTCCAAAATGCACAACAAATGATTGATGTTTGGAGATTGGGGAGGCCACTTCATGTGTTCTAGCTGACTTTCATGCTCTTCATACCAATTCTTAACCACTCGAGTGGTATGTATTGGAGCATTATTGTCTTGGAAGATGCAGTCACCATCAGGGAAAATGTATGGGCCATTGGATGAACATGATCTCCCAAAATGTTCAGGTAATATTTGCTGTTGATTCTACCATGAAGGGCAACTATTGGACTGAGACATTTCCATGATATGGCGGCCCAAACTATCACTAATCCACTTCCATGCTTCACTGCTGGAAGAAGGCAGGCAGGGTTGTGAGAATATGACTTGCTTCCATTGGTCTGCAGACCAGGCATTGTGATCTCTGCACCACTTCAACCTCTTCTGAATGTTGAGAGTGGAGAGAAGAGGTTTCCTTCCGACGGCTCTTCCATGATATACAGCCTTATGGAGCTCACGATGAACAGTTTTAATAGAAACCCAGACTGTTCAGATGATTATTTAACTCAGCAGTCACTTTGGCCTCAGTAGTCCGATGATTTTTTGCCACATTGCGTTTCAATGCACGTCGATCCCTGTCAGTACGTTTGCAAGTCCGGCCCGAATTGCTACTGTTGCTAGAGGTCTGGTCCTGTTTCTCGAATTGCGTCATAGTTCTTGATATGAAAGCTCTTGAAAAACCAAACAGTTCAGCACCCTTAGTGATCGAATCTCCTGCCATGCGAGCTCCAACAATTTGCCCATTTTCGAACTCAGAGTGGTCACGGATTAAGCTTAAATTTGACTAAATTCTAAAAATAAATAAAACAAAAACATTAAATTAGATATATAAACGTATTTACAATAGATATAATCTGCAATTACGAAGTTTAGGTTAAAGTTCTTAATATAATAGGTCTTTGAAATATAGGAGTGGATTTGCACCTGTTCCAATTATTTTGTTCAACCCCTGTATGTCTTAACCGAAAAGATATGCTTTTACTCACGTATTCGGCCCCTTTGCCCCTCTTCCCCTTCGGAACCCTCTGCCCCTTCGGTCCCTTTTACCCTCTGCCCCTTCGGTCCCTTTTACCCTCTGCCCCTTCGGCCCCTTTTACCCTCAGCCCCTTCGGTCCATTTGCCCCTCTGCCCCTTTGGCCCCTCTGCCCCTTCGGCCCCTTTACCCTCTGCCCCTTCGACCCCTTTGCGTCTCTGCCCCTTCGGTCCCTTTGCCCCTCTGCCCCTTTGGCCCCTCTGCCCCTTCGGTCCCTTTTACCCTCTGCCCCTTCGGCCCCTTTTACTCTCAGCCCCTTCGGTCCATTTGCCCCTCTGCCCCTTTGGCCCCTCTGCCCCTTCGGCCCCTTTACCCTCTGCCCCTTCGACCCCTTTGCGTCTCTGCCCCTTCGGTCCCTTTGCCCCTCTGCCCCTTTGGCCCCTCTGCCCCTTCGACCCCTTTTACCCTCTGCCCCTTCGGTCCCTTTGCGTCTCTGCCCCTTCGGTCCCTTTGCCCCTCTGCCCCTTCGGCCCCTTTTACCCTCTGCCCCTTCGGTCCCTTTGCGTCTCTGCCCCTTCGGTCCCTTTGCCCCTCTGCCCCTTCGGTCCCTTTGCATCTCTGCCCCTCTACCCCTTCGGCCCCTTTTACCCTCTGCCCCTTTGGTCCCTTTGCGTCTCTGCCCCTTTGGCCCCCCTGTCCCTTCGGCCCCTCTGCCCCTTCAGCCCCTTTTACCCTCTGCCCCTTCGGCCCCTCTGCCCCTTCGGTCCTTTTGCCCTTCTGCCCCTTCGGCCCCTTCTCCCCCTCTGCCCCTTCGCCCCCTTCTGCCCCTTAGGCCATGTGCCACAATTTTGTAAAATATTACAAAATAAATATCTTGACAAAATACAGCGACCATTCTTATTGTTTTGACGGGTGGGCGGCACCTATTAACATTTATTTAATTCTAGTTTTATTTTTTTGTCTTACATTTTTGGTTGTTTTGGGGTTTCATCTCCCTCCCATCATTTCGTGCACCCTGAAATTTTTATATATTTTTGTATATTATAAACTCTGAAAGTTTTATGTCATGGGGTGTTTTGTAGGTCCTTATGGTATTTGCAGGTTTGAGTGGTGATGGATGAGTCCCTGTGGTGAATGGGCAAATTGTAATTTATGAATGGGTCGTGAATCTTATTATCTAGGACTAGGATAGTTAATGAAGACCACTCCCCCCACCTTATTCTCCCCCCTCAGCCTTGTGCCACAATTTTCTACTTATAAATACCGAGAATACAGCGGCCACTCTTATCATTTTGAAGGTTGGACGAATCCTACTAACATTTCTTTTGATCAATGTTAATTAATTGAGTTAATTTTTAGTTTTGTTTTCTGTTTTTTTTTTTTCATCCCCATCATTTCATAAATCATGAAATTGTTATATATTTTAAAAAATTTTTTTAAAAAAGCGAAAATAAAAGAACATTTTGGCCTCTCATCAGAATTTTATCTCATGGGGTTTTTGTAGGACCCCCTGTGTATATGCTGTATTTTGGTGCATGCAGGACCGAGAAGTGATGGGTAAGGTCTTTTGGTGAATGAGCAAATCGTAATGAATGAATTGGTCGCGAATCTGATTAACTATGACTAGGATAGCTAAGCCCCCTCCTTATTACTCCTCCCACGGCCATGTGCCCCAATTTCTCTATTTACAGAAATAAATATTGTCTTATTATTTTGAGGGGTGGACGGATTTTACTAACATTCGTTTTGGTTTAGTTTGTTTTGTTACAGTCTTTTCTTAGTTTTCTGTGTTCACCCCCCCCTCATTTCATAATTCATGAAATTTTTATATATTTTTTTGTAATTGGACATTATGAACTTTCATAAAGATTTTTAACCATAGGTTATTTTGTAGTTCCTCTGTGAATGTGTTATATTGTGATATATGCGGAATTGAGGCGATCAGGATGAGTTCTTGTGGTAAATAGATAAACTGTACTGGATGAATGGGTCGTGATTAGGATAAATAGTGAAGACCAGCCTACCCGACTCTCCCTTTGGCCTTGTGCCACAATTATTGTATTTTTACGATAATAAATATATCCTTGCAATGCCATCCACTGTCACCCTTCTGTCAGACTGAATGAGGTCGTTGACTGATTCGATCAGCTCAGGAGACCTCACTTCTGTAGGCCTCCCAGGCCTGTCTTCATCCTCAACACTGCTCCGTCCTTCTTTAAACAATTTAGCCCACTTGTAGACATTTTTTTGACTGAAACATGTGGCACCATACTCAGTTGACATTCTCCTATGAATTTCAACTGGTTTGCACCCTTCAGCAACCAAAAACTTGATAACTGACCGCTGTTCAATCCTGGAGCATGCTTCTTGGTCGGCCATCTTTGTTAATCGCCAAAACTCTCAAAGTTTTTTTTTAATCTGCAAAAGAAATTAAATCCATGTGAAAAAGAAGTAAAACAAAAAAAAAAGTAAGCTTTTATCTGTATTAGAAGTTTTTATTCCGAAAAATTCACCTTATTTATTGAATGACCCTCGTATATATATATATATATATATATATATATATATATATATATATATGTATATATATAAAATTCCATGAAACACGATGATGTGGAAGTGAGATGAATCCAGACAAGAAACTCAAAAATGTCAACCAAAGACAAAACAAAATCAAAGCAATGTTAGTAGGAATCAATCCACCCCTCAAAATAATAAGAGTGGCCGCTGTATTCTGATTCGATAGACAGAATCAAGAAGCACACTCCCTAATGGAATGGGGAGGGAAACATTAATGACGGAATGGGGAAATCAAAGGATGACTCATACACAATTGTGGCACAAGGCCGAAAAAAGGGAGGGATTGAGGCTGGTCGTCACTAACTATCTTATCTCAAGCCAATCCGATTCACACCCATTCACTCATTACAATTTTCCCATTCACCATTAAAAACTCGTCCATCAACAATCAATCCCCCATACACCATAATACCGTATTCCCTCGAGGGGGTCCTACAAAACGCGCCCCATACCATATAAATTTAATGATAATAAATAATTATATATAAAAATCTATGATGAAAAAATGAGAGGGGAGAGAATGAACCCCAAAACAAATTAAATACGAACACAAGTAAACTAAACATAACTGATGCTAGTAGGGCCCGTCCAACCCTGAAAACAGAGGCTGCTGTATTCTGCCCATGGGACAAAATCAAGAAGGTCTCTCACTAAGGGAGTGGGAAACGGACATACAATTGTGACACAAGGTCAACATGGAGGAGGGGTTGAGGCTGGTCATCACTATCCTACACCTAGCTAATCTGATTTACGACCCATTCACACATTACAGTTTCCCCATTCACCACAAGAACTCGTCCGTCACCAATCAATCCTCCATGCACCATAATGCCACATCCTCTCAAGGGGGTCCCCAAAATCGCGCCCCAACCATAAAAATCTAATGATTATATATGTGTAATTAAAATTCTATGGATGAAATAAAATGGGAGATGAATCCAGTAACAAACAAAAATACGAACACAAAGCAAACTAAAACATAACTGCTGCTAGTAGGGCCCGTCCAACCCTCAAAACAGAGAGGCCGCTGTATTCTGCTCATTGGACAAAATCAAGAGGCTCTCTCACTACGGGAGAAGGAAAAGGATAAAATATAATACGGGCATGGGAAAATATAAATCTGACCCAGTCGAGGTGAAAAAAGGGGCCAAAACAAACTGGGGAGATTGGGAATCTTGACTGAAGAAAAAGCCGGGAACAAGACTTATTCACATTAACTAGGAACACAAAATAATGTCTAACTTAACCGGGGAGGGGGTCCACAGGAAACCGCTCCATTGCGTTAAGGGGAATTAAAAAAGAAAATTAAGGCTAGCCCCATCCACACGAACTAGGCTCGTGTAGTTATTGGACAATCAGCGAAGACCAGCCTTTCTCCACTTCCCCTTCGGCCATTAGCTACATTTAAAAACATATTCAAACAGCATGTGAAATGGACCAATAAAAAAATATTTCTCAATTCATTTGTATCTAACGATAATTCCCCTCCCCTTTGAAACTGCCAGTTGAATATGGACTCGTCTTCAGGTCTCTATATAAATAATAGCACTGAGTCCGGATGTTACTGTGCAATAACATTTGTTACATTTGCTTCGTCGCTATGGGAAATCTTTCTTCTCGAGCCCGTCGAAGACGTCCAACCGAGGAAAAGTCCGTTTCGGGACTGTTGTCACTCGAAGACCTAGAAACGAAGGATTATGACATAGAAAACTTGGTTTTTGCTAATTGCGGTGCTGAAGGTTTCTCTTATGCGGGTTCCATGAGAGTTCTTGAAAAATTGTGTCTCCTGCAACGAGTGAAACGTTTTTCCGGCGTTGGCACTGGCGCCGTTGTTGCTACACTTCTCGCAATCGGCTTGGATTCTAAAGAACTTCAGGTTGCTTTCAACGAGCACTTGCAGAACGTACAGAATGACGACGAACTTGGATACGAGAGTTTCGCAACGAAATATACGGAACATTACGGATGGAACTATGGCACCAATTTCTTCGACTGGTTTGACAAGCTTCTCGAATCTAAGTCTTTCGATACGGAACTGACTTTCGTACAGTTTTACGATAAGACCGATAAGGAACTCTGCCTTCTTGTTACCAATGTTAATAAGTTAAAACTAGAATACTGTCATCCCAAAACAACTCCGGACTTAGCCATTAAACAGGCCCTTTTTATGGCGATCTCTACGCCGGGTGTTTTTGCTCCAACGAGATATGGATCCGCTAACGATACAAGTTTATATGTGACCGGCGCCCTGACCTGCAATTATCCGGTTTATTGTTTCGATGGCTGGTTTCTGTCTATGGATTCCGATGACTCGTTTTTGAATAAACTGGAATCGCCAGAGATGTTCTACATGCCACAGGTCTTTGACTCCCGAAACCCAAAGACTCTTGGATTTCTCCCACTTGACAAACTAAAAGAATCTTCATACGTGGAACTAGTTGAGCGATTAGCATCGGCCAATGCCGATTTAAAACCACCACGAACAACACTGGGGTTCAAATACAAATGCGCTTGTCAAAATCGGGCCACACTTGCGCATAAGTTTTCCCAATTAAAAAAAGCTTGTTCAACGCTGCTCCGCTTGGCTGAAGACCTTCAAGATGACCAAGGCAACATCCCCTTGAATTCATTCGCTGACAAAGTATTTGGCGACAAGTCCTTTACTAAATCTGACCGCCTCCTTTTCCCAGAGATCGGCCGAAGACACCAGGACTTGAACGCCTTCCTTCTTACTCTAGCCGACGAGGAAAATAGCATCTCGCAACTACGTTTGAAGTTGTTTATTCAAACAAAATTACTGACTCTATTGAATCAATACCCTTCGTATTACAGAACCGACATCAACACCCTGCGTTCTTATTTTGAGGCGGTCTTCGATTCCCATGCAGCTTCTACAACCGACCTGTCCAAACTCGACTACGATCGCACTGTCGGTATTGTGTGCCGACATGTTGGCCCGCAGGACGTCGACTTCGAAGACGACGATCAGAGCTTCCTCTATCGACAAGGCTGGAACGCAACTGTGTGTTATTTTCGAAACCTCTTAAAACCGAGCGATGACGCATCAGGAATTAAGAACGAATCTGACAACTCTGATTAACAATGTTTACGTATTTTAATGCACGTTCTGCTAAATTACAAAGTCCTTATTTGATAACTCCATATGAACTGTTAAGTTTTGTCACTTGTAGGCTTACCAACCCGTAACGCCGAGAATACCTCATTATTGTTGACTAATAAATTTTGTTTAAAGTTATTTTTTCTAATAAAATTTTCTATATAAAAAATTCTTTTTTTTTTTTTTTTTTTTGTATTTGTATCCGTTAACTGCGATTATTTGCTTTTACGATATCTTTACCTGTTCATGCATTTTTCGAAGGAATTGCCCTCGAAATTTCCTTACAGTGTACTCTGTAAACCTTATGTGAATCCAATATTAAATTTAATCTTTTTTTCTTAATAACCGGTCTTTAATTAACGTTGAAATTTCTTAACGCTAGGCTCTCTTCATGTTTCTTTATGATAAATTCTCCCTGAGCTTTTCAATTCGTTAACTTGCTTTTTTAACTAGCTTTGGTGCAGTAATTATTATTGTTCATATTTGGGTCTAATAAATTTATCTCTAAGAGGCGGAAGTACCTCTTACATATCCCACATAAAGGTAACTCATTAGTGGAAATGGTGCTTTCATCTCGCTAATATTCATGTGCAGTTTCGGGAAGAGATTAGTCGGTGAGGAGAGCTTCATATTAAAACTTGATAATTTATAAATATCACTTTAACTTTTTCTAAAAGACTGCAATTTATGGCGTAACTTTTTAAATGGATTTATTAAAATAACGTCGTCTTACTGGAATTTATTTGTTAATCCTGCTTATCAATGTTTTATGCAGGTAATTTTTTTTTTTTTTTTGTTTTTGTTTTTTTTTTTCCCCCGAGAGCCATTCGAACTAATGTTCCCATCTCTGCTATATTCACGTTGTTCTGGCCGTGGTACGCTCCGTTCGTCAGGTGATATTTTTTATTTTATTTATTTTTTTTAAAAATTCTTGTCTTCTCGCTGAATTTTTTTTCTTCCGTTTTCTTTGAGTTACTATTTTAACACATTCAGTTAAATTTCTATTTGCTTTAATTTTTCTTTTAACTTTCTATTTTCTTTCATTGTGTGGGGTCTTTTCTATTTTTTTAAGACCTAACTATTTGTATGTTATTTAAAGTCAGCAAATATTTTTGGGACTAGTAACGTTTTCTTTTATGTGAGACAATGAATTACTGATACAAGTCTTACTAATTGACTTACAGGTGGATTCATACTTCCCCAAGGCTATCTTGGCGTAAGTGAATATAATGCACCCGTTTGGAATTTGAATTTGGCTCTTCAATTAATAATTCCAAGACACTGTCCCTTAAGCCAGACGTACATCCAAGCTTACAACAACTGATATCCCCAGGCGGTCACCCATCAAGTTTTTGACTAGGCTGGACGTTGCTTAATTTTGCTGAAAGAACGGGAACCGATGGACTCCCGTCATAAAAGAATGACTGGTAAAATAACGAAACCTTGTAATGACAAAGGGGACGGAATTTGAATTTAGGAATCATTTTGAATTCCAGTCTCGTTCATTATATTCCCTTCTAAGCAAAAATCTCGTAAAAATTACAATTAAAAAAAAAATTAGCTTTAAATAACTAAATTTCTACGTAAATAAGCGACGTGATTGGAATAAGAGGAGGGGTGGGATATGAAATATATATATATATATATATATATATATATATATATATGTGCAAATGTATAAACAGCGCTAGGGCTACGATTAATACAGCCCAAAGCACCTGTATGAAAATTCACTGTGACCATATGCGTTAGTCACCTCGGATTTCCAAAACTGGACAGACCCCGGGGGTGTTTACATATTCCCATACAAATATGATTATAATATTACAATTACGTAAAATAGTGTACTGCTAAAAAAAATAACGTAATAGGCTATCTCTATATATATATATATATATATATATATATATAATTCATCGTGTCTGAAAGAAACCTCAACAGAAAGCACTGGACGGCCGTTTCGTCTTATATTTGGGACTCATCAGCAGTGCGCATCCACTACCGAGAATTGAAACCCTGACAGTTGAATTATCAAGCAAACGTCATACCAACTATTTCAGCGGTGACGAAGAGGTAGCAAATCAAACTCAATATAGCGCCTCTCGGTCACATATTCCGTGGTGGAACTGAGAGTCTCTGTAACCATAGGACAGTGCCCGCCCCCCGGAGCCACGACTACTATCACCAAGCCGCTCAAACAGTGGGGAACAAAGAAATATTCGTACATATACAGTTTTAAGTTTATTGTATTTCCATGAATAAACGCACTTTTCAAATATTTAACTGGACACAGACGAATAATAACTAAATATACATCGAAAACAGAAAAAAATTGATTTTGTATTCTACGAAATATTGTTTTCACCGATTGTATATTAATGAAATACTTGAACTGAAAATATAATTATTCATTGAAATGAAAATAATAATAAATTTTTTGCCTAAAAATAAGCTGTAAATTGTAAACACATGAATACAATTACCGAGAAGAGTTTTATTCATCAAATATAGCCACGCTATATTTCACTGAATGGATATATTTATAATTACAGGACTGAAAGAGTAATAATTATATATATATATATACATATATATTACATGAAATGGACTAAATCCGACAAATATTTTAATATATTTTCTGTTTACACGTTATTTTAGGGATACAGCTTATTTGAGGAAATACTGTTTTTTTTTTTAATTAAACAGTATTAATTACATAAGGAAACATTCGGTATTTATTGAGCTCGCACTCACAGCGACTGTCGGTTGAAATTTAGAAAACGTCTATTAAAACAGAACTTTCTGGTTCACAAGGTCCATATTCCTGTTTATAAACTCACATCTTCAACGATTATTCTCGATATATATTTGTATTCAGAAACGAAACCTGATGTAAGCAATGACAACATATATGAAATGCTTTAAATCCGACAAATATTTTGATATATTTTCTGTTTGTAAGTTATGTTTATGGATACAACTTGTTTGAGTAAATGTTGTTTTTAATTAAACTGTATTAATTAAATTTACAGACCTGATTGTTTGAGAAATTTCGTAGAATATATCCGTTACGAAAACTGTCATTTGACCTGATGTAATTAAAATACTGGTTAATTAAAGACAGTGAACTTACTCAAAAAAGTTTTATCTATAAAAATTGTGTAAACAAGACATATATTAAATGTTTGTCAGATGTATCCATGATATATATATCTGGATACATCTTATCTGAGTAAATGTTGTTTTAAATAAACAGCAGCATAAGTTCACATTTGCCGGACTTAACGTTTGTCAAATTTCGTAGAATATGTGCGTTCGCCGGCAGGAATCGAACCTGTATTCCATACGGAAACTGTCACACAACCCAACGTACTGTTGAACCATTCAGCCACAGAGAACTTTCCGGTTAAAAAGTTTCATATATCTGCTTATAAACTTATTTGAGTAAATGCTCTGTTTTTAATTAAACAGTATTAATTACATTTGCCGACATGAATAATACTGCTTAATTAAAAAGACAGAATTTACTCAAATTTTTGTATTCATAAAAATAACGTATAAACAGAATATATATATATATATATATATATATATATATATATATATATATATATATATATATATATATATATATATATATATGCACATTTCATTAAAAACGATTGACAAGGTGCTTTTATTTAGTTTTTTATACAATTTTTCATGCGATCTAATAATGTTTTTATTTTTGGATGATAAATTATATAAAAACTGTCCGAATGTTCTTTTTATCTGAACGCTTTCGGCTATACATTTAGCCATTTCTAAGGATTATAATATCTTGACCGTGTTTTGAAACAAAAAAATGTTACATTTTTAAAACATAAATATAACAAACTTTTTCTAATTGTAACAGTTAAAAGATAATCCTGTTTCATGCTAGATGCAATCGTCAGGCCTGACGATTGCATCTAGCATGAAACAGACTGTGGCCTCTAAGTGTTGACTTCTATGTTCACTTTTATATTTACACAAGCTCTATCTCTGATATTGAGCACTTTATCCCATAAATATACCACATCTTAAGACTGTATTTCTTCATATATAAATATACATATATATATATATATATATATATATATATATATATATATATATGTACTTGTTTTTTTTTTAATATATAATCTTTGCAAAACTGGAATTCTCATGTTTTAAAACTGAAACATGTTAGCATCGCTTGATAATGGAACGTTGGATTTTAAGTTTAATATTTATGATTGAATTTGAATTGAAGTTACAGTTTAAATATTTTTTTGTTTTTTCCGACTTCGTATTTCTTGGTAAATGTCCGTTCTTCAGAGGGTTCTCATTTTAAATGATAGTTAATATCATTTAAAACATTTTGAAATATATATATATATATATATATATATATATATATATATATGCACATTTGATTAAAAACGACTGACAAGGTGCTTTTATTTAGTTTTTTATATAATTTCTCGTGCGATCTAATAAAGTTTTTCTTTTCAGAGGATAAATTATATAAAAACCGTCCGAATGTTCTTTTTATCGGAGCGCTTTCGGCTATACATTTAGCCATTTTTATATTATATAGGCCACACTACAAATTGTTTAACACGCAGATTAACTGTACACCTTTCTGACAATAGCTCAATTAGATCTCATTTAAATATTCATGGAGACATACCGGACACTATTCGGAATATACTTGTCGACAACACTAATCTAATAGCATCATCCACTTGCAAAAAAAGGCTAAAAATAATGGAAGCCTTACTAATAAAAACAAACAAACCAACACTTAATAATATTAATTTTGAACATGGACATAATATCTTGACCGTGTTTTGAAAAAAAAAAATGAATCACTTTATAAAACATACATATAACAAACTATTTCTATTTCTAATTCTAACAGTTGAAATATAATCCTTGAAAATGGCTAAATGTATAGCCGAAAGCGCTCGGATAAAAAGAACATTCGGACAGTTTTTATATAATTTATCCTCTGAAAAGAAAAACTTTATTAGATCGCACGAGAAATTATATAAAAAACTAAATAAAAGCACCTTGTCAGTCGTTTTTAATGAAATGTGCATGAAAGAAGGATTGCTGCCTAAATACACAAATATATATATATATATATATATATATATATATATATATATATATATATATATATATATGATAAAAAAGAAAAAGCCAACACTCTAAAATACGGCCAAAATGTGCTAACTGTATTCGAAAAATAAAACGTCCCTATAACTCTAGAAACATACACACAACCCTTACATTGAAGTAAAAATAAAACCATCCTTGATAATGTCTAAAAGCAGAGTCAAAATCGCTCGGAATTATAGAACATTTGAACAGTTTCTACACACTTTGTGTTTCAACACAAGAAAAATTAAATAAAAAGCTTAATCGTAGCACTATATATATATATATATATATATATATATATATATATGTGTGTGTGTGTGTCCCGTCCTGGGTATGACGATAAACTACATCCGCGTCCTGGGTATGAGGATAAACTATGTCCAACAGCAAGGCCTGTGATCAGGAGGTTTTGAGGAGCGTGGAACCACCTCTTATTTGCTGGTGTTCCCAGGTCCATCCTGACCCGGGGTGGTAGCACCTGTTAGAGTCCCAGCTATGGGCAAATAGTTAACCCCCAAACCATGAAAGTGTAAAAATAGGTTTTAATACCAGAATTACTTTGTGAAAAAGTTATTGCCAGCAATAAGTTTTTGAAGAAAAAAATTATTACCAGCAATACATTTTTAAAAAAGTTATTACCAGCTATACTTTAAAAAAAAAAAAATTTACAAGCGATACAATTTTGAAGAAAAGATATTATCAGAGATAGATTTTTGAAGGAAAAAAAATTACCAGTAATACATTTGATAAAAAAAGAGAAATATTAGCAGTAATAAAAATCTCGTCGACATTAAATAACCCATTGAGGATGATATGCCGTAAAACAAAACAAACAAACATGTACCAAGACAAACCTACCAAGGTTTCACCTAAGCGGTTCGTCAGGGAAGGCTGGCTAGGTCAGCTCTACTTATTGTATTGAGCACTTTATTTAGTTTTTTTTGCGTACTCGTATCGGTTTTTTTTTCTTTGGGCTTTGGACTTGCATGCTAGACGATTATTTTCGGCTAACGTACATGTTCTTTGTTCTTTCTTTTTTTATACCGTTTTTTCCCTTTGGTATTGGTTTGATTGTTTGCAAATCAAGACACCGATGATTTTCCGAACGAGTATAATTTCTTATACGAGGGTCATTCAATAAATAAGGTGAATTTTTCGTTATAAGGACTTCTAATACAGATAGAAGCTTACTTAAAAAAAAAAATTTCAACGTAGTCTCCCAGCACTGTCACACACTTTCCCCATCTGTGCACAATCTTCCGTATTCCCTCAGCGTCAAAATGTTTGGACTGATGTCTCAGCCAGTCGCTCACAACACTTTTGACTTCATCGTCACTTTTAAACTTCGTGCCTCTCGTGAACGCTTTCAAGGGACCAAACAGGTGAAAGTCTGAAGGGGCAAGGTCTGGGCTGTAAGGGGGATGAGGGAGTAGTTCCCAGCCCAGCTCGTTGATGGTCTGCACTGTTTGAGCTGCTGTGTGAGGCCTTGCGTTGTCATGATGCAAGATGACTCTTTCTGACTGATGACACCTGCGTTTGTCCCAACAGATAAGCTCAAAGTCCTTGCAATGTCATCCACTGTCACCCTTCTGTCAGACTGAATGAGGTCATTGACTAATTCGATCACCTCAGGAGACCTCACTTCTGTAGGCCTCGCAGGCCTGTCTTCTAGGGCTAGGATGGGCCTGGGAACACCAGCAATTAAGAGGTGGTTCCACGCTCATCAAAACATCCTGATCAGAGGCCTTGCTGCCGGATGCTGTTCATCGTATTCGATAAAGAATATTTTTATTGACAAGCAAACAATAGCTATAGTGGTGGGTCTTGGGCAAGGTAGCCTGATGGAACAAAATCCAGTGCAGGCTAGCTTGAATAAAGAGATTTACTTCTACTAAACTAGTCGGGAACCAAGGTATTAGAGTACGGAATGTCCAGTCTCTATAGCGATTTTCCAAGCATAGCTTAGATGTGACACAAATCCGAAAGTATGGGGCACCCAGTGAGGATCGAACTCACTACTCAGTCATAATTCTTCTAGCGAGACAAGCTTGCTAACCATTACACTGCCTCGAGGTACCCAATGTCCAGTCTCTATAGAGTCGGTAATTATATTACATTTCATATATCTTGGTATATGTATAAGCTATAGTGGGTTGTCTTGGGCAAGCTAGCATGACGTAATCCAACTGGATCCAGGCTAACTTGAATGGAGAATTTTACTTCTATTAAACTAGTTGGCAACCAAGGCTACAGTGTCTGAATGTAGTCTCTATAGACTTGATTCTCATGTTACACTTCAGATACCACTGTATATGCATCAGCTATAATGAGGTATCTTGGGCAGCTAGATTGACAGAACCCAACCCGATCCAGGCTTGCTTGAATACAGACTTTTACTTCTACTAAACTAGTTGGCAACCAAGGCTATAGGGTCTAAATGTCTAGTTTCTATAGACTTGATACTTATGTTATACTTCAGATACCTAGGTATAGGAATCAACTATAGTAAAACGTCTTGAATTCGAAGTTTTCCGTATCCTAGGCTAGATGGCAACCAAGGTTATTGGGCCCATTCTATACTGCCATTTATACTGTAGCTGTAGGGAGAGTAGATGGATTTATAAATTTCCCGAATGTATTTGCTCTTAAGGGAATGTAACGAACTCGACTAGAACGCGAACATGGATTATTTCAGTTCGTCTACTTCTTTCTTATTATCAGCCGCTAGGTATTAGAAGTCCCGCACAAACATTATATCGGCGCTTAATCATTGGAAATAATAAAAAAAATCATCCTATATTTCTTGATAAAATATCGATAAGAAAAAAGACAGATTTTCTGATGACACATTTTAGTAAAAGACGAATTTAAAACTTTTTCTCCAGTGGACAATAACCGTCGTCAATGAGTTCACGTCGGATCAATTTAAAATTAATTACCTTAACGCAACCTGGTCGTCCAATGAAAGTCACGTCTGTCTGACAGAAAGAAGCGTTAATATGGACTTGACTGGAAAAACAAGGAGCGCGTTGTTCTTGATATGGCACTCGAAAAATCAAGATAGGTACAGTTGCACTGAAATTTTGCGCGCACTGAGAAATCGACGTCCATCACACGTGATTTTGCATATGTTTACTGAATGGACATATTAGAACGTTCACATTCTGACTAGTAGACCCTGGTTCGAATCGCACCATGTTCGATTTGTCAGGAAGGCGACTTTTTTACATTATCGGACTGGAGGGATCGATCGCAGCGTGCGGCACCATTGGAAAGTGCATGAAAACCATACCACGGGTTGACCCAAGCGTTGAAGCCTTGGTAGACTAGCTGTGATAGCACGAGGTCACAAGTCATCGTGGCCGAGAGCTTGAGTGTGATCATCTTGTTCAAATTGTTGATTACGATAGATAATGCTCTTTTCCAGAAAAAGGAACTAAAGCCTGCTCAGCATAGTTGCAGGGATGTTTCGAATGAATAACTACAAATGCGCCTAAGCAAGCATCTGCAATAGGGATTGGCTAGCCACCCTAGTAGAGGAATAAGAGTATGTCTTGTGTTTGAGCGACTTAAAAGCGCCTACAAGTAAATTCATACACATACAGTTTAAGAAATAAGAATAAAACATTTCTCCCGAATTCAGTCTGGAAAAAATCCTATCTTGTGCTGAACACTAAAATCAAAATATTGGAGAGAAAAAAATAAGAAGTTATATTTAAATCCTACTATGCTGTTGATACCCCAAGTGTAGACTGAAAAGTTCATAGGCTGACTATGAAGGAGTGATGCTAGAGCTGTGAAATCTTGCATGGGTTCATTTCAACTCTTCTTATTAATAACTGCATTGTTTCTTTCCAGGTACGAGGCTGGTCTGAAAAGTTCATAGGCTGACTATGAAGGAGTGATGCTAGAGCTGTGAAATCTTGCATGCATTCATTTCAACTCCTCTTATTAATAACTGCATTGTTTCTTTCCCGGTACGAGGGTGGGCTGAAAAGTTCATAGGCTGACTATGAAGGAGTGATGCTAGAGCTGTGAAACCTTGCAGGCATTCATTTCAACTCCTCTTATTAATAACTGCATTGTTTCTTTCCAGGTACGAGGCTGGGCTGAAAAGTTCATAGGCTGACTATGAAGGAGTGATGCTAGACCTGTGAAATCTTGAAGGCATTCATTTCAACTCTTCTTATTAATAACTGCATTGTTTCTTTCCAGGTACGAGGGTGGGCTGAAAGGTTCATAGGCTGACTACGAAGGAGTGATGCTAGAGCTGTGAAATCTTGCATGCATTCATTTCAACTCCTCTTATTAATAACTGCATTGTTTCTTTCCCGGTACGAGGGTGGGCTGAAAAGTTCATAGGCTGACTATGAAGGAGTGATGCTAGAGCTGTGAAATCTTGCAGGCATTCATTTCAACTCTTCTTATTAATAACTGCATTGTTTCTTTCCCGGTACGAGGGTGGGCTGAAAAGTTCATAGGCTGACTATGAAGGAGTGATGCTAGAGCTGTGAAATCTTGCATGCATTCATTCCAACTCTTCTTATTAATAACTGCATTGTTTCTTTCCAGGTACGAGGGTGGGCTGAAAAGTTTATAGGCTGACTATGAAGAAGTGTTGCTAGAGCTGTGAAACCTTGCAGGCATTCATTTCAACTCCTCTTATTAATAACTGCATTGTTTCTTTCCAGGTACGAGGCTGGGCTGAAAAGTTCATAGGCTGACTATGAAGGAGTGATGCTAGACCTGTGAAATCTTGAAGGCATTCATTTCAACTCTTCTTATTAATAACTGAATTGTTTCTTTCCACGTACAAGGATGGACTGACAAGTTAATTCCAATTTGTCTTAAAATTTCCTCAATACCGTTTCTTGATATATAAAAAGTATATTTTATCACACACACACACACATACACACACACACACACACACACACACACACACACATATATATATATATATATAGAGAGAGAGAGTGAGAGATAAAGAAAGAAAGAATATTTTTACACGTTTGCTGGAAGATTTCCTCAAAGATGAAGAGACTTGAAGCATCAGGAATTTGGTTCTACAGGTAGATGCTGAGAGAACATGGACCAACAATATGAACAACGGCGAGGTTTTAGCGAAACTGGAAACAAAAAGCTAACATGCATAACATAAGGAAGAAATAGTTGAAATTTCTGGGGGCACATAATGGGGGGGGGGCTTGGAAAATTTGATACCCACATGATAGATTGAAGACAAGAGGGACAAAAGTAAACAAAGCATAAAATTCTTGACAAACTTGATAAAATGGATGGCAGAATAGGGTTTAGAATTAAAGAAATATATTTAGTGCTGCAAGGGGCAGGAAACTGTGGAGAGCCATGGTCGGCACATAAAGAAGGATTCGGGGTTGTTAAACATCTAAGTCGTTAAATGAGGAGTCAGTGTATTCTTATAAAATAACAAGGAGAGAAGTCCTGAAAACTTCAGGAAGCAAGCCACAACCTAAAAATTGTATTTCAATATGCAAAGATCAGAATTTTAGAAAGTTGTTTTGCTTTGATTTGGTTTGTTTTACAGAATATCAACCTCAATGGGTTATTTAATGCCGACAAGATTTTTATTGCTGGTAATATTTTTTTTTTCAAAAATGTATTGCTGATAAAATTTTTTTTCCTAAAATGTATTTCTGGTATTAAAACCTATTTTTATACATTCATGTATTGTTGGTAATATTTATTTTCTTCAAAAATGTATTGCTGGCAATATTTAAAAAAAAATTTATTGCTGGTAATAACTTTTTCTTCAAAATTTCATTTCAGTTAATTCTTACGAAAATTTAATCTTGGTATTAAAACATATTTTTAAACTTTCGTAGTGCTTTAACCCAAAGTTTGTTGGTTAACTATTTGCTCATAGCTGGGACCCTAACAGGTGCTATCATCCCGGGTCAGGGTGGACCTGGAAACACCAGCAAATAATAGATGGTTCCACGCACCTCAAACATTCCTGATCATAGGCCTTGCTGTTGGATGTAGTTTATCGTCTTACCCAGGACTCGGATTTACGAGGGTCATTCAATAAATAAGGTGAATTTTTCGTTATAAGGACTTCTAATACAGATAGAAGCTTACTTTTTTTATTTTATTTTTTGTTTTACTTCTTTTTCACATGTATTTAATTTATTTTGCAGATTAAAAAAAAACTTTGAGAGTTTTGGCGATTAACAAAGATGGCCGACCAAGAAGCATGCTCCAGGATTGAACAGCGGTCAGTTATCAAGTTTTTGAGGGGTGGATTGATTCCTACTAACATTGCTTTGATTTTGTTTTGTCTTCGGTTGGGATTTTTTTGTTTCTTGTCTAGATTCATCTCACTTCCACATCATTTCGTGTTTCATGGAATTTTATATATATATATATATATATATATATATATATATATATATATATATATATATATATATATATATATATGAAGAAATATAGTCTTAAAGTGTACTATATTTATGGGATAAAGTGCTCAATATCAGAGATAGAGCGTGTGTAAATATAAAAGTGGACATGGAAGTCAGCACTTAGAGGCGACAGTCTGTTTCATGCTAGTGCAATCGTACGATTGCACTAGCATGAAACAGACTGTCGCCTCTAAGTGCTGACTTCCATGTCCACTTTTATATATATGTCTATATATATATATATATATATATATATATATATATATATATATGTACGAGGGTCATTCAATAAATAAGGTGAATTATTCGGAATAAGAACTTCTAATACAGATAGAAGCTTACTCTTTTTTATTTTATTTTTGTTTTACTTCTTTTTCACATGGATTTAATTTAGTTTTGCAGATTAAAAAAAACTTTCAGAGTTTTGGCGATTAACAAAGATGGCCGACCAAGAAGCATGCTCCAGGATTGAACAGCGGTCAGTTATCAAGTTTTTGGCTGCTGAAGGGTACAAACCAGTTGAAATTCATAAGAGAATATCAACTGTGTATGGTGCCACATGTTTCAGCCAAAAAATGTCTACAAGTGGGCTAAATTGTTTAAAGAAGGACGGAGCAGTGTTGAGGATGAAAACAGGCCTAGGAGGCTTACAGAGGTGAGGTCTCCTGAGGTGATCGAATCAGTCAATGACCTCATTCAGTCTGACAGAAGGGTGACAGTGGATGACATTGCAAGGACTTTGAGTTTATCTGTTGGAACAAACGCAGGGGTCATCAGTCAGAAGGAGTCATCTTGCATCATGACAACGCAAGGCCTCACACAGCAGCCCAAACGGTGCAGACCATCAACGAGCTGGGCTGGGAACAGCTCCCTCATCCCCCTTACAGCCCAGACCTTGCCCCTTCAGACTTTCACCTGTTTGGTCCCTTGAAAGCGACGATGACGTCAAAAGTGTTGTGAGCGACTGGCTGAGACATCAGTCCAAAGATTTTTACGCTGAGGGAATACGGAAGCTTGTGCACAGATGGGAAAATTGTGTGACAGTGCTGGGAGACTACGTTGAAAAAAAAAGAAAGTAAGCTTCTATCTGTATTAGAAGTCCTTATACTGAAAAATTCACCTTATTTATTGAATGACCCTCGTAGGTTATCGTCTTACCCAGGACGCGGATGTAGTTTATCGTCTTACCCAGGACGCGGATGTAGTATATCGTCTTACCCAGGACGTGCATGTAGTTTAAGAGGGATAAGAGAAAGAAACGCTTGACGAACTTGAGAAAATAGATGGCGGAACGGTTTAGAAATAAAGAAAAGACAGAATTTATTGAGTGCTGCAAGGAGCGGGAAATTATGGAGAGCCATGATCGGCACATAAAAAGAATTCCGGGTTGTTAAATATCTAACTTGTCAATTGTATTCTTATAAAATAACAAGGAGAGAAGTCCTGAAAACTTCAAGAACCAAGCCACAACATAAAAAGGGTATTTCAATATGCAAAGATCAGAATTTTAGAAAGTC
>OZ038518.1:19786637-19854137 GCA_964036315.1 Acanthosepion esculentum
GCCCCTGCTCTTTGCCTCAGGGTTCTTGATAACATCCAGAGACGGATATGTAACGTAATTGGCCCTGATGTGTCATCTCGTCTGCAGTCGCTCTCTCACAGATGTGCCGTTGCCTCGCTCTGTCTTTTTTTACCAATACTTTCACGGTAATTGCTCCGATAAGCTGCTTTCGCTGGTTTCCAGGCCTCATGAATTTAAGCGTCCTACGAGGCTGGCATCCCGTTCCCATCCCTTCACCGTTGAAACTGTTAGATGTAGACGTCTCTTCTACTCCAATAGCTTCATGTCTCGCACCTCTCGCCTGACAAATATAATATCCAACTATTTAAGTGAAACGTAAATCGACATCTCCAGTTGCCTTGATCTATCCACTTCCCTTCTCCACATCCTTTCACCTGTCATTCCTATCTGCTCTCGCTCCAAATCTTCTGTAAGCCCCTTGCCTTGATCTTTCTCCACATCCTTTCCTCTACCACTCCTAACTGCTCTTCCTCCAAACCTTCTGTAACCCCTTGCGTGCTAGTGGCTTCCAGCCTTGCTTGGGGTGAAAAGCTTTAAAAAAATATATATACAGGGTGCGATCGGTAAATTGTCGTCATTTTATATTTTTAATTTTGCGCATGCGCGTTGGTTGCTTTTTAATCGACTGCACAGTATAGTAGGGTCAGTTGGGTGCCGTTTGTGAGAAAAAGAGCACTATAACACAATTCACTCCACCAGAAATTTGGAAACGGCATGCTGTACCGCTTGGCATTCGCACCGGAAGCTCCATTATGAACATTTCCGAGTGTTTGGGTGTCAATCTGAGGACAGTGAAGAAAATCCGGAAGGAGTTCGATTATATATCCAATTAACATCATGGTGTTTGGAGTGATCGCTAGTGATGGCAAGGTTATGCTCCCATTCATCTTCCCACAGGTCTCAAACTCAATACGATAGCAAAAAAACAAAAAAACAACAATGGTTACTTCTCCTCTAAATCATTCGCATAAAAGTTCTTTATACTTTGGAAGGACTAAGAAGCATAATTTGATGTTTTCTTTTCAGCACCTCCTTGAAATCAATTCTCCTATTTGCAGAAATATCTTTGAATGTTGTTTTTGTTTTGTTGCCAAAAATAAAATTTGGGTTTTATTTTAATCAAATCCTATTGCCTTGTTGTTTTGTACTCAGTTTGTTGTCAACTTATTAACTTCTGGACAATTTTGTTTGCAGACTCCTTTGTACCAACAAGCAGCCAAACAGATCGGCAACAAGTGATCCACGGCACACCCGCAACAACAGCCAATCAATGAACAAGAACGTTCTGATTGGCTCGGTTTCACAACACCCAATTTTTGAATAATACAGGCCCGGAAAAAAACTTCTTGTCCTCACACAAGGAGTGGTCAAGCGGCTGCACCTGGCGTTGAATGATTTACGGGGGTGCTCGAATACGTTGACCTACAGTAATTTGAATACAGGGGGTGTATAATTGACTCAGACAACCGAGTGTGCAATGTATTATTTTCGCTGTCTCGATCAACTGAAGGATCGGCTGTATGCCTGCTGCTGAGATCTGGGCAAGAACTTTTCCAACCCAGCAGTAGACCGTAGTCAATCACGAAGCAGCGAGAAACCGCGATATGATTTTTTAATGAAAAGATCTGAAAAAAAAAGCGATAGAGTGAAGCCGTAAAAGTCGAAGAGCGAAGTGGCGAGGGACGACTGTACTTGTATAGTATTTAATAGTCAAGTTAGCTTTATTTTTATTTGATACGGTAGAAGCAGCAGCAGCAACAGCAGCAACCCCCGCTGCCTCCGCCGCGGGGTAAATCAGCGTCACATGTTACCTCTTTTTGGTATTTTTTACTATATCATAAAGTCAGTTTACGAACCAGTAACAAACACTTGGCAAACAATTTTTATGATTTTGAATATTTACTATAAAAGTGAGCGCTGGAAACATTTTTCATATGAAAGTGAAATTCCTGTCGTAGGGAAACGGTTGATATTACCATTGCCATTAACGGAACATACAGCGGTCGGCTGAAAAGTTCATAGACTGACCAAGATACTCTCATCGAATGTGATAAAATGAGGTTCATTTTTCAACAAAGTCCCCCTGGCGGTCCACACATTTCCTCCATCGGTGTTTTAGGGCTTGAATTCCATTAGTGAAGAAGGTTTAATCTTGTTATTCAAAAATGCAATCAACAGTAGATATGACGTCACAATAATTGCGATACTGGTTTCATTAATTGATTTAGCGAGACAAGCTTGATAACCATTATACCATGTCAAGTGTCCAAAGTGTCCGTAGGTGAGACACGAGGCCAAAAATATGGAGCGTCCATTGAGGATCGAACTTACTACTCAGTCGTAATAGATATAGAGACAAGCTTGCTAACAATTACACGACGTTGAAGTGCTCCAAAATGATTTTTAAGGCTAGCGTAGATGTGGCACAAGGCCGAAAGTGTGGAGCGCCCAGTGAGGATCGAACTTACTATTCAGTCATAGTTGATCTGACAAGAAAAGGTTGCTTAGCCATTGCACCACCTCGAAGTGTCCCTTGAGACTGTGAATGTTCGTTATAGGGTTCCAATGATAATTACTCAAACCGAGACATTTCAACCGATGCATTCATATATCTTTCCAACCAAGATGAACCCCTACAAGTCCCTGGTGTTCTCCATACTGCCCTACGGCTGTGAGAGCTGGAATCTGATAGCAGAAACCACCAAGAGAGTCCAAACGTTTGAAAGGAAATGTTCTAGAAAACTTCTCGGGATCTCCTGGAGAGAACACAAGATAAACGACTTTATACATCGCCAGATAAAACAAATGACATGCCCCTAGGAGCCCATTTTGGCAACAGTAAAGAGCAGAAAGCTGCTTGAACACGTCATACGCCACCATACTCTACCCAAGACGGTCCTTCAAGGTACCTTGAAAGTAGGTAGACATAAGGGGAAGCAGTCCGTAAGTTGGATGGACAATATCAAAGAATGGTCTAGAGACTCCGACGCTGTTTCGTGAGGCGAATAGCAGATCTGGTTGGCGGCAACTGGCTGAATCACCGTCGTTCATGTCTCCTCTTGGTCAGGAAAAAAAAGAAAATTCTTATATGCCATGCTTATAAAGGGTTTTGGGCCCCTTGAACAAATATCATTTACCAGTTGTGAGTATTAAATGATTAACGGCAGGATGAAAAAAATGTTTAAAATTATTTTTCTGCTAAAGCTAGTCTCGTTTAGACGTTAGGAAGAACGAGACTTGAACCATATAACAGGCATTCCCAGTCCTAATGTTTCCCCCGAGAGATGTTCCCCTCAAAAAGAAGGTTTTCGATATTATAAGATTATGAATGAAAGAAAGCAAATATAATCTGAGTTTGCCATTATGGGGGGAAAATATTTTTAGCTACATTTTGTTGTTTTGAACTTTTGTTTGCTAAAAGATTTCTGATGGTATTTTAAAATTTATTTTTTCGTTTCTGTTTTTCTTGTTGATGCTTGTCGGGTGGTTGCTTTGAATGTTTTCTTGTGGAAATAATAGGATTCATTTTGCCTTTGAATGGTTGCTCAAGACGACAACATGACGTTAAAAAATGCAGCCTCACGCGCCAAGTCGTGACTACAGAAAGAAAACAGGTGAAACTCTGCCAAACGTAGGAAAGGTTGACAAGAAACACAAACACACAGACACTCGAAATGGAACGAAGAAAAAAAAACGAATTGGAAAAGTAAAAAAAATACTAGAGCAAAAAATAGAAAAAACAAAAACGCAAATTGAATTAAAATATTTTTAATACAAGTGCACCCAGAAGCATTATCCAACTGAAATAACAATTTAATAATACACTTTTGACCAAGTAACTACGTAGTTCTTCACATTTTCAGGGTTAGAACGACGGACATCTAACTATTACTATCATGTAATCGTAAGCCCATCCTTGACTTTGAGCTAATGAAATATATAATCATAATCAAAACTGGATATATATAAAAAAAATACAATTATGGCACAAGGCCGAAAAGGGTGAAAGGGGTTGAGGCTGGTCTTCACTAACTCTCTTATGCCTAGATAATACGATTCACGACCCATTCACTCGTTACAATTTACGTATTCACCACAAAAAACTCGTCCGTCACCAATCAATCCTCCAGACACCATAATAGCACATCCTCTCAGAGGGTACTAAAAAACGCACCCATGATTTAAAAATTTTGGGATAATAAATATTTCATAGATAAAAATTTAGCATATGACAATAAGAGGGGAAGGGATGAACCCCAAAACAAACTAAATACCAACACATAGCAAACTAAAACATAACTGATGTTAGTAGGACCCGTCCAACCCTCAAAAAAGAGAGAGAGTGGCCGCCGTATTCTGCCCAATGGGCAAAAGCAAGCGACTCTCACGCTAAGGGAGAGGGAAAGGAGAAAATATAGACGGACATGGGAAATATATAAAGCTGACCCAGTCGAGATGAAAAAGGTGGCCAAAACAAACTGGGGAGGTTGGGAATCTCCACATGGATCATAACCAAAGATGTATCCGGCAGCAGGCCAGGAACAACACTTACTCACATTAACTAGGTACACAAAGCTTGTCTAGCCTAACCAGGGGAGGGCTCTACAGGAAACCACCCCGATATGACATAGGTTGACCTAAAAGAGAAAATCAAGGCTAGCCCCGTTCAAACGAACTAATCTCGCCTCAGTCACCCACCTTTCGCTAAAGGCTATCCAATGCAAGCGTTTTCTATCAGTTCTAATTTTCATCTTGAGCTGATGCTCAAAGAATCGGGTCAGATCATGATGAGAAAACTGTTTCGATTTGAGATCCTGAATAAACATGTTCTCTCATCTTCAGTGACATTGTTTACTGATTCGATAATATTTTGCTAGCCTTCTCTGATCTCTGCGAGTTTGCGGATTCGTTGCAAATCTTCCTTGATTGTAATCTTCTCCAAATGAAAAGTGGGATCCTTCTGCCTTGTTCTTTGAATGTCTTGGTTCAGCATTGTGACTATGGTGGTCCTTGGATGACATCTGAACTTTTGAAAGTCAATCTTTTCAAAAACTCCATGGCTTTGTTACCTGGGCATTCTGAGTCTATTCGTAAAATATGTCCAAGAATTTTCCATCTTGCTTTCAAAATGAAGAAAGTTGAAAAACTTGCCACGTATTCCTACACCTTGAGATGAACCAAATCATGACGTTAGAAGTTTAATAGCATTTCCAAATATTGTCTCTCTCAGTATATAACGTCTTAAATAAATAGTTAGTGCGTAGTAGTAACTTGATCAGCCATTACCTAAAAACAGGTGCTTTGATACGCACGTGGATTTTTTCATTGAGAGGTACACTTCGGCGTTGTGTAATGGTTAACAAGTTTGTCTTGTTAGATCAATTACGACTGAATATTGAGTTTCATCCTCACTGGGTGCTACACACTTTCGGCCTTGTAAGCCATGCTTAGTAAATAATTCAGGGTCTGATTGGGTTCTTAGGACATCAGCACAGGATGAAGACCAAAATTGATAGAAAGTGTTTGATCGTGGCAGATTTCAGCGAAAGGTGGGTAAAAGTGGCGTGGTTGGTTCGCGTGAATAGGGCCAGTCTTGATTTTCTGCTCTAGACACCTATGGACCAATGGGGCATATACTGATGGGCCCCACTCCTGGTTAAGCTAGACTCCTTTTGTTCACTTAGTTTATGCGAGTGGTTATTGTTCCTGTCATTGTTCCATTTTCGTTATTGGGGTCATCCCCTGTCCCTTCATTTCATGACATATATTTTTATAAATTTTTATACAATTTTATATATTCTTATACATTTTTATATATTTTTATATATTTTTATACATTTTTATATATTCTTATACATTTTTATATAATGTTATACATTTTTATATATTTGTATACATTATTATACAATTTTATACATTTTTATATATTTTTATATATTTTTATACATTTTTATATATTCTCATACATTTATATATAATGTTATATATTTTTAAATATTTGTATACATTTTTATATATTTTTATACATTTTTATATATTTTTATATATTTTTATACATTTTTATGCATTTTTATATATTTATATGCATATTTATACAGTTTTATAAATTTATATACATTTTATATATTTTGATACATATTTATATATTTTTATACATTTTTATATATATTTTTATACATTTTTATATATTTTTATATGTTTGTATACATTTTTATGCATTTTTATATATTTTTATACATATTTATACAATTTTATAAATTTCCATACATTTTTATCTATTTTTATACATATTTATATATTTTTATACATTTTTAAATATTTGTATATATTTTTATACATATTTATACATTTTTATATATTTTTATACAATTTTATATATTGTTATAGATTTTTATATATTCTTATACATTTTTATATATTTTTATACATTTTTATACATTTTTATATATTTTTATAGATTTTTATACATTTTTATATATTTTTATACATTTTTATATAATGTTATACATTTCTATATATTTTTATACATTCTTATATATTTTTATATATTTTTATATATTTCTATACATTCTTATGCATTTTTATAAATTTTTATACATATTTATACAGTTTTATAAATTTTTATACATTTTATATATTTTTATATATATTTATATATTTTTATACATTTCTATATATTTTTATACATTTTTATATATTTTTATATGTTTGTATACATTTTTATGCATTTTTATATATTTGTTATACATATTTATACAATTTTATAAATTTTCATACATTTTTATCTATTTTTAGACATATCTATATATTTTTATACATTTTTATATATTTTTATATATTTTTACACATATTTATACATTTTTATATATTTTTATACAATTTTATATATTCTTATACATTTCTATATATTCTTATACATTTCTATATATTTTTATACAATCTTATACATTTTTATACATTTTTATATATTTTTATATATTTTTATACATTTTTTATATTCTTATACATTTTCATATAATGTTATACATTTTTATATATTTGTATACATTTTTATATATTTTTATACATTTTTATATATTTTTATATATTTTTATACATTTTTATGCATTTTTATATATTTTTATACATATACAGTTTTATAAATTTTTATACATTTTATATATTTTTATACATATTTATATATGTTTATATATTATTATGAATTTTTATACATTTTTATATATTTTTATATATTTTTATACGTTTTTATACATTTTTATGCATTTTTATATATTTTTATACATATTTATACATTTTTATTAATTTTTATACATTTTTATCTATTTTTATACATATTTATATATTTTTATACATTTTTATATATTTTTATATATTTTTATACATTTTTATATATTTTTATACTACTTTATATATTCTTATACATTTTTATATATTCTTATACATTTTTATATATTTTTATACAATTTCATACATTTTTATACATTTTTATATATTTTTATATATTTTTATACATTTTTATATATTCTCATACATTTTTATATAATGTTATACATTTTTATATATTTTTATACATTTTTATGCATTTTTATATATTTTTATACATATTTATACAGTTTTATAAATTTTTATACATTTTATATATTTTTATACATATTTATATATTTTTATACATTTTTATATATATTTTTATACATTTTTATATATTTTTATACATATTTATACAATTTTATACATTTTCATACATTTTTATATATTCTTATACATTTTTATATATTTTTATACATATTTATATATTTTTATGTATTTTTATACATATTTATATATTTTTATACATTTTTATATATTTTTATATATTTTTATACATATTTATACATTTTTATATATTTTTATACAATTTTATATATTCTTATACATTTATATATATTCTTATACATTTTATATATTTTTATACATTTTTATGCATTTTTATATATTTTTATACATTTTTATATATTTTTGTACATTTTTATATAATGTTATACATTTCTATATATTTTTATACATTTTTATATATTTTTATATATTTTTATATTTTTATACATTTTTATACATTTTTATATATTTTTATACATATTTATACAGTTTTATAAATTTGTATAAATTTTATATATTTTTATACATTTTTATATATTTTTATATGTTTTTATACATTTTATGCATTTTTATATATTTTTATACACATTTATACATTTTTATAAATGTTTATACATTTTTATCTATTTTTATACAGATTTATATATTTTTATACATTTTTATATATTTTCATATATTTTTATACATATTTATACATTTTTATATATTTTTATACAATTTTATATATTCTTATACATTTTTATATATTCTTATACATTTTTATATATTTTTATACAATCTTATACATTTTTAAACATTTTTATATATTTTTATATATTTTTATACATTTTCATATATTCTTATACATTTCCATATAATGTTATACATTTTTATATATTTGTATACTTTTTTATAAATTTTTATACATTTTTACCTATTTTTATATATTTTCATACATTTTTATACATTTTTATATATTTTGATACATATTTATACATTTTTATATATTTTTAAACAATTTTATATATTCTTATACATTTTTATATATTCTGATACATTTTTATATATTTTTATACAATCTTATACATTTTTATACATTTTTATATATTTTTGTATATTTTTATATATTTTTATATATTCTGATACATTTTCATATAATGTTATACATTTTTATATATTTGTATACATTTTTATATATTTTTATACATTTTTATATATTTTTATATATTTTTATATATTTTTATACATTTTTATGCATATTTATATATTTTTATACATATACAGTTTTATAAATTTTTATACATTTTATATATTTTTATACATATTTATATATGTTTATACATTATTATATATTTTTATACATTTTTATATATTTTTATATGTTTTTATACATTTTTATGCATTGTTATATATTTTTATACATATTTATACATTTTTATTAATTTTTATACATTTTTACCTATTTTTATACATATTTATATATTTTTATACATTTTTATATATTTTTATATATTTTTATACATATTTATACATTTTTATATATTTTTATACTATTTTATATATTCTTATACATTTTTGTATATTCTTATACATTTTTATATATTTTTATACAATTTTATACATTTTTATACATTTTCATATATTTTTATATATTTTTATACATTTGTATATATTCTCATACATTTTTATATAATGTTATACATTTTTATATATTTTTATACATTTTTATATATTTTTATATATTTTTATACATTCTTATGCATTTTTATATATTTTTATACATATTTATACAGTTTTATATATTTTTATACATTTTTATGCATTTTTATATATTTTTGTACATATTTATATAGTTTTATAAATTTTTATACATTTTATATATTTTTATACATATTTATGTATTTTTATACATTTCTATATATATTTTTATACATTTTTATATATTTTTATATGTTTGTAAACATTTTTATGCATTTTTATATATTTTTATACATATTTATACATTCTTATTAATTTTCATACATTTTTATCTATTGTTATACATATTTATATATTTTTATACATTTTTATACATTTTTATATATTTTTATACATATTTATACATTTTTGTATATTTTTATACAATTTTATATATTCTTATACATTTTTATATATTCTTATACATTTTTATATATTTTTATACATTTTTATACATTTTTATATATTTTTATATATTTTTATACATTTTTATATATTTTTATACATTTTTATATAATGTTATACATTTCTATATATTTTTATACATTTTTATATATTTTTATATATTTTTATATATTTTTATACATTTTTATGCATTTTTATATATTTGTATACATATTTATGCAGTTTTATAAATTTTTATACATTTGTATACATATTTATATATTTTTATACATTTTTATATATTTTTATACATTTTTGTAGAAAAAAAAGAAAACAAAAAATAAAAAGAGAACATCAATTTTTATTGTTTCTATCTAGATCCGTGTGAATATGCGGTATTGTGGTATGAATTGGTTTGAATGGTGATGAATGATATCTTGTGGTAATTGAGTCAGTTGTATGACTGAATGGTTCGTGAATCAGATTAACTCGATGGAGGATACTCAGTGACGACCAGCCTTTCCTAACTTACCCTTCAGCCTTGGGACAAAAATTAATGTAAAACATTTATTCAATAAACAGTCGTTGATAGAAGCATTTCGACCTGGAGGAATGGTTACTCCATATTTTGGGCCTTGTGCCACATGTAAGAAAATCCCTATAGAGGTAATTTGACGTGGTATAATAGGTAGCAAAGTTGTCTCGGTAGAACAATTACGACTGAGATGTGAGTTCGATCCTCACACGGTTCATTATACTGTGGGTCGTGAATCGGATTAGCACGTACCTGCAAAGAAACAATGCAGTCTTGGTTGGTCAGTACTATCCTATGATAGACATTGTTGACCAACCTTTTCCCACACGCCCTCCAGCCTCGTGCCACATACAAATGTATAAGTTTGTATGAATAATGAAAGCTGTCGGAATGAGGGACCCATGCCATGAACCCCGAACACAGCTGGAAAATCAACTTAGAGAAATTTCTGCTGAATTAATATAAAAGATGGGGACAACATGTGAAAACAAAATATTTGAAATATTCATGCATTCTTAAAGAAACTAATTCATTTCTCGTATCCTGTTTGTATAACTGTCGCATGGATTCATTTCAAGCATTCTTAATAATAACTGCATTGTTTCTATCCAGGTACGAGGGTGGGCTGAAAAGTTCATAGGCTGACTATGAAGGAGTGATGCTAGAGCTGTGAAATCTTGCATGCATTCATTTCAACTCTTCTTATTAATAACTGCATTGTTTCTTTCCAGGTACGAGGCTGGGCTGAAAAGTTCATAGGCTGACTATGAAGGAGTGATGCTAGAGCTGTGAAATCTTGCATGCATTCATTTCAACTCTTCTTATTAATAACTGCATTGTTTCTTTCCAGGTACGAGGGTGTGGCTGAAAAGTTCATAGGCTGACTATGAAGGAGTGATGCTAGAGCTGTGAAATCTTGCATGCATTCATTTCAACTCTTCTTATTAATAACTGCATTGTTTCTTTCCAGGTACGAGGCTGGGCTGAAAAGTTCATAGGCTGACTATGGAGGAGTGATGCTAGAGCTGTGAAATCTTGCATGCATTCATTTCAACTCTTCTTATTAATAACGGCATTGTTTCTTTCCAGGTACGAGGGTGTGGCTGAAAAGTTCATAGGCTGACTATGTAGGAGTGATGCTAGAGCTGTGAAATATTGCATGCATTCATTTTAAATCTTCTTATTAATAACTACATTGTTTCTTTCCAGGTACGACGCTGGGCTGAAAAGTTCATAGGCTGATTATGAAGGAGTGATGCTAGAGCTGTGAAATCTTGCATGCATTCATTTCAACTCTTCTTATTAATAACTGCATTGTTTCTTTCCATGTACGAGGGTGTGACTGAAAAGTTCATAGGCTGATTATGAAGGAGTGATGCTAGAGCTGTGAAATCTTTCATGCATTCATTTCAACTCTTCTTAATAATAACTGCATTGTTTCTTTCCATGTACGAGGGTGGGCTGAAAAGTTCATAGGCTGACTATGCAGGAGTGATGCTAGGGCTGTGAAATCTTGCATGCATTCATTTCAACTCCTCTTATTAATAACTACATTGTTTCTTTCCAGGTACGAGTGTAGGCTGAAAAGTTCATAGGCTGACTATGAAGGAGTGATGCTAGAGCTGTGAAATCGTGCAGGCATTTATTTCACTTATATAAATAACTGCACTCGTGGGGCTTAAAAATTCATGGGCCGACTATGAAGGAGTGATGGCGATTTTCTAAGCGTAGCTTATATGTTGCGTTAAGTATTGGGCACCCAGTGAAGATCGAAGTCACAAATTCAGCCTTAATTGTTCTAGCGAAACAAACTTCGAACCATTACACCACGTCGGAGATATTAATTTCAGTTCTTCATATTAAACACCCGCATTATTTCTTTCCAGGTAAACTGATATCTGACTTTTCACAGGAGACTATTCATCTAGTTGGTCAAAAATTCATCAAGAGCAGATATGACGTCACCATCACTACGATACTGGTTGGGAAACAGATGATAATCGAATCAGGAGAATAGGGAGGATGAACAACATATTTATCGAAATAGTCACGCACAGAAGGTATTGTGTACTGGAACATTGCTCTGATGAAACAAGATGTCTTTCTTCAGTTTTCTTGTGCGTTTGGCCTAAAAAGCCTTTCCTAACTTTCTCATCAAATCGGTATACTTTGGTGGTGTAGCCCTTTCGAAGGTAGTCAATAAATACAGTGCCTTTTGCATAAAAAAACTGAAGCCATCAACTTCCCTGGCGATTAAATGACCATGATATTTTGGTTGCAAATTATGGGAGATGTGTTGTGTGTGGCTGAAAGGGATGAGCCTAACCGTCATTCTGGGTCAGGAAACCAGCAGGATCTGTTTCAAACAATGTCAGATTTTCCTGTGATGTCATCAGAATGTTTCGTGAGGCGTGGCTACACACTGAGCAGAGACCTTTGTCTTGATCTGTTCAATTTGCAGAAAATAGTCAACAGTCTCACTAGATATAGTATTTGCATTGTTATTTTTACAAATAGTCAATCGCCTATCACCCTTCATCATGCGGTGAACACGATCAATGTTATCCTCTGTGGTGGCAGTTACAGGATATCCAGACTTTGGGTCATAGCATTTACGCTATTAAATCAGCTGGTCTCTTTTGTTTCTAGGTTCCAGGAAATATTTTTTTTTTACAAAGAGAAAACTTCCATTAATGCCAAACTTTCGTTAAAGCCACGCAGTATCATTCGAAGTTTTGAAATGCAGCGAACATTTGTAGAAATGAAAATAAATCGAATTTGTGTCCGCAGAACGAAAAAAAAAGCGTTTGAGGGAACGCGAGAAAAGTGTCGGGGAGAAAGCGAACTAGAGAAGAGGAGAGGAAATATGATTTGAAAGAGAAAGGACGTGAAAAAGAATGGTTTTCAGAATGTCTGTATTAGAAAGAGACAAACAGCAGCATCTGGAAAGACGCCGCTATAGACATATGGCATGGTATTTCGGCACGATCTGCAAATCCCAAACGTTTTTTAAAAAAAATATTTATTGAGGTTTCTCGTTATTTTGTGTCAGTTTTATTTGTCTATTAGAGGAAAAAAGGTCTGACGATTCATTTGTCATCCGAACTAGAGACACTTCGAAAACATGATTAATGTATGTATGTATGTATGTATGTATTTGTGTTCCTTATCTATCTATCTATCTATCTATCTATCTATCTATCTATCTATCTATCTATCTATCTATCTTCTTCCCACAGGGCGTCAACACAGAGGCCTACATCAAGAGCCTTGAGGAAGTAATGCTACCCTGGGTCAACAGGGTGGCTGCTGGAGGATCCTATGTCTGGCACAGGGCTCTACAGCATACCACACGTGTAGGAGAACCCAGTCACGGCCGTCAGACAATTTCTGCGACCACATCACCCCTTACATCTGGCCACCTAACTCGCCAGACTGCAAAACCCTTGATTATTATATGTGGGGCGCAGTAGAGCGAGAGACCAACAAAACTCCTTGTAACACCAAAGATAAACTGAAGGCAAGGATTATGGCAGCATTCACCAACTTAAACAAGGAGACCGTCTAGAAGAGATGCAGGAGATTCCGAAGTTTTCTTGAGGCCGTAGTTGAATTAACTCTTTACTATTTCAGGATAATTTTGTGTAATTTTGGTAAATATATCTCTGAAAATGAGATGTCATTTTTGCATAAATTAGATGTCAATTTATCCATCGCAACCCGTACATCTGTTAAAATATGATGCCAGCGTTATTTTCATTTCTGCTTAATCTAGACGACAATTTATCCATCGCACACTGTATATAGAATTAATACAATTAAGATGTGTGTCACTTAGATGATTACCTTCAGCATCCCGGTAACCATGGTTTCGTAGACAGAACATCCGGGAATTTGATTTTTTATTTTATATGTACTTTTAATTGTTGCAAGTTTTTGTTCATACTGTCTGCGTTCGCGGGTGTGCGCCCGTCTGCGCGGATGTGCGTGAATGTAACGTGCATGTAATGTACATGTAGAGAATGTGTCGTGGTTATTTTTCCTTTTCGTTGTTTTTTTCACTTTACACGCAATCGTTAAGCCTTTCTCTTTTTCTTCTTCTTTCTCTGAATTGTTGGAATTTAGCTCCCGTTTTCCTAGACATATGCTGCTGTTGTTATTATATATATATATATATATATATATATATATATATATATATATATATATATATTTGAAATGATTAGGAGAATTTGATAATTATAATTAAGTGATTCATCGAATCTGAAACCTCAACAGAAACGGCCGTTTCGACCTATATTTGGGACTCATCAGCACTACGGACAGTTAGGCTGTCAAGCAAACACCATACCAACTGTTCCAACGGGCCTCGGTGACTGTCTGGGTTTCAATTCTCGGTAGTGGATGCGCACTGCTGATGAGTCCCAGATATAGGACGAAACGGCCGTCAAGTGCTTTCTGCATTCTGTTGAGGTTTCAGGCTAGATGAATCACTTAATTATATATATATATATATATATATATATATATATATATATATATATATATATATATATATGTGTGTGTGTATGTGTGTGTGTGTGTGTGTGTTACATGAATCATTCATACAATAAGTAGATTAGTAAAGTTAATGATATAAAATGGCGTAAAACTTCTTCGAAAACAAAATTTTTAAAGTTGCATTAACTTACGAACCTCTCCGTGAATGTTATGATCCTTGTTTTTAATAACTTCAAGTTGTATAAGGTCTTTTTTTTAATCTGCTAGTACTTTCAACTGTACATACAGTCATCCTCAGGCATGGGAATTATTTTGTTTTTAGTAAATCCACGTAGTATCGTAGTATTTAGTATTAAATGAGAATCGAAATATGTTTTTTTAGAAATGTGTTATTGTTAACGGATAAAAACTTTTGGAGCGTGCAGTCGCAACGCTAAGGTTGAATTTTTTGGAAAATTTAAGAGTGTGTTTTTTTACTAATAAAACTACTGTCGTAGGAGTTTTTCAGTCAATGTGGCATGAACTAAATTGTTCAATAAATAGAGTAATGTCTCAGATGTTACCCCTTAAATTTGCACGTTGGATATATATATATATATATATATATATATATATATATATATATATATGACCTTCTTCAAGGGATTCACGTTAGAATTTCGAACCGAAACCTTTCTTTGGTCCACGGCGGTATATCACGTGAAAAAGGCGGGAGCGTACAACGGCCGAAATGTCTTGAAATGTCAAAAGATGCGGACAACAGGATGAACGATGTAAATAGTTACAATACAATATATATATATATATATATATATATATATATATATATATAACGTAATTCATTCAAACGAAAAACAAATACTGAAGCTAATTATATGGCAAGAATCACTCTCGCAAACAATATTTAATAATAAAATACAATCAACTTAGAATCCGTTAATGAATGGTATGATCCTTGTTTATAAATTCCGGTTTTATCAGGTCTTATTTTTGCTACTAGACCGGCTTTCAATTGTTTCGAACGACCATCATCAGGTAGACATTTCAGTGTGTTTTTGTTAAATTCCAGGTAGTAATGCGACATCGAAAGATAGTGCAGTCCGAAAGAGTGTTTTTTTTTTAGCAATGAGACTAAATAAAATATTAAAATAACCTGATCCTAAGTGCGAATTCCTGATAATAATCTGTGACATTTACTGTAACTATTGAACAATTTCGTTCATGCCACCTTTCTCCAGTACAAGAACGCACAATTTTCAAATTTAAAAAAATTTCAACCTCAGCGTCGCGACTGCCCGCTCCAAAATGATTCTTACATTTAACAATATCTCATATAATTAGCTTCAGTATTTGTTTTTCGTTTGATTGATTTACGTTACATAAATTGAATACGCACTACATAATTGATATATATATATATATATATATATATATATATATATATATATATATATATATATATATGCATTTTTAGGTATCGTAACAAAGAAAATCATACCGTAGATAAAAATAAAAAACTTATATATATATATATATATATATATATATATATATATATATATATATATATATATATATATATGTTTATATATATATATATATATATATATATATATACGTATATTATATATGTGTGTGTGTGTGTGTATGTATGTGTATTTATATAGGTATATATATTATTCGCACAAAAAATCGCACACACACAGACACATAGATACACTGAAACACACACACACATGTATATATATATATTTGTAGTCACCATAGCCAAGAAATCATACTGTACACACACACACACTCACACACACACACGCGCGAGCGCTCACACACATATATTAGGTTGGTGCAAAAATAATGTCGTTTTCTCACATGAAGTTGAACGTCAAAAAACGACATTATTTTGGCACCAATCTAATATATATATATATATATATATATATATATATATATATATATACGTATATTATATATGTGTGTGTGTATGTATGTGTATTTATATAGGTATATATATTATTCGCACAAAAAATCGCACACAAACAGACACATAGATACACTGAAACACACACACACATGTATATATATATATTTGTAGTCACCATAGCCAAGAAATCATACTGTACACACACACACACTCACACACACACACGCGCGAGCGCTCACACACATATATTAGGTTGGTGCAAAAATAATGTCGTTTTCTCACATGAAGTTGAACGTCAAAAAACATTATTTTTGCACCAACCTAATATATATATATATATATATATATATATATATATATATGTTCTGTGTGTGTGTTTTGTGTGCCAACACACGTTGAAAGAGATTACTCTTAATTCCTTATATTCTATTCTAAGGCGAAAAGTTAAGGAAACGGTCGAGAAAGCGGCCAAATTTCTAAATGGAGGAAAAAAATGGCGAAAAAATTCCCAATTAGAAAAATGGATTCTATCTTTGGTACGGCACGCGCGGATTTAAATGGAACCAGTTTCCCTTAATCTTGGGATGTTGGTGAGAGGAATTGAAATTGGTTTGTGGTGGGGAATGTAAATGATGTCTACTGATATGGACTACGCACAGTTGCCACAATCCGACCCCTAAATCTGATCATTCCCTCTTTGATTCCTATCTGTGTTTCTCTAATAGTAGCGGCCGAAATTCTAACCATATCCACCACAAGATTAGATTATTTCTTTCTAAAGTAACTAATAACGCTACTGAACAGTCAGATAAAAACAATAACCTCAACAGCTTCTACAAATGCCAAACCCATGTCTAGATTTATTCTATATGAAATACAATTGTGGCACAAGGCCGAAAATGACGGGGGTGGTCATCGCTTATTATCTTATTCCTCAGTTGTTACAATGTGAGATAATCAGGGACAAAAGTTAAGGAGAGAAAAACAGATGAATTTGGCTAGATTGAAAAAAAAAAATTCTTTAAAAAAATTCTTTAAATAATTTTGAAACTACCAGAGTCGCTCGTTTCGTGCGCATGTGTAGACGTGGCAACGTCAACAAAGCCCAGTCTCGTTGGATGAAACTCGTCAAAAAACATTTTCCAATCTCTCTCTCTCTCTCTCTCTCTCTCTCTCTCTCTCTCTCTCTCATATATATATATATATATATATGAATGCAGAATTAATAACATTATAAAAAAATGCATAGCACCAGTTGATAATAGCAAAAAAATTAGATTAATTATTTATTATAAAAAATTTAAAACTTGTAACCTTATAGTTAAAAATAATAATTCACCTCCTAGAACAAAATTAAATAGTGCAAACATTATTTACGAATTCAAATGTCCATTAAGGAATTGTATTCCTCAAGAATCAACTTTCGTAAATAATTATATAGGCCACACTACAAATCGTTTAACACGCAGATTAACTCTACACCTTTCTGACAATAGCTCAATTAGATCTCATTTAAATATTCATGGGGACCTACCGGACACAATTCGGAATATACTTGTCGACAACACTAATATAATAGCATCATCAACATGCAAAAAAAAAGGCTAAAAATAATGGAAGCCTTACTAATAAAAATAAACAAACCAACACTTAATAATATTAACTTTGAACATGGACATCTTGACCGTGTTTTGAAACAAAAAAAATGAATCACTTTATAAAACATACATTACATATAACAAACCATTTCTATTTCTAATTCTAACAGTTGAAATATAATCCTTGAAAATGGCTAAATGTATAGCCGAAAGCGCTCGGATAAAAAGAACATTCGGACAGTTTTTATATAATTTATCCTCTGAAAAGAAAAACTTTTAAAAAAAAGTATTATGATAGACACTGTATCATATTCTTTACTTACAAAGAATATTAATAGCTTATAATATTCTAAAAATTAAATAAAAAAAGCTGGAAAAATTAAATTTAAAAAGCCTTCTGGCTTAAATATGTTTGCACTAAAAAATATATTTTTCGCTGTTCAAAGAGAAATTTAAAAAATACATTTGGCTTGGATTGAAATTTTAAAATATTTTTCCCATTAGGTACCAGATGTGTGTGAGGTATTTTGGTGTATAAAGCAGTGACTGGTGACGGATAAATTCTTATCGTGAATGTGTATATTGTAACAAATAAATGGGTCATGAATAAGATAGTTCATGATGACCAGCCTTGACCAGTCTCCGCACTTCCTTTCGGTTATTTGAATGATAACTCTAACATTTTTAGGCATTTAAAACAACATGCCTGGCCGCGTACACAGTTCCGGAAAATCCTTGTTGAAAACACAACTATACTTAAACATGAAAACAATAAACAAAAACTAAAAATTCTTGAAGCTATATACATAAAAGAGTTGAAACCTAACCTGAACAAAATAATCTATGAAATCTCCACAAATATACTTAAATGCCTATAATTGATAACAGAAGCCATTGGTTTATACCAACGGATTCCCATACTTAATACTTCTCGTTTCCACTCTCGCGTGGTCATGTGTGATGTCATGAGCTGCGACGCGATTTTCGCTTCCGCGTCTCTTATACACGAGTTTGTCGTTGCTTTGAAATTTTTCATGCAACCAAAACATACTATCGTTATTGTTTCGTCCGTGTATTGTTTGATATATTGAAATTAATTGACATCTTTGATAATGGCTTATGTAAGCCGAAAGCTTAGATTGGTTTAAAACATGTGTCAATATGGTGGTTTTCTTTCGTCTTTCAATGGTAATGTTATCATTATCAGACAATATGAAAGGAACTTACTTAAAATAAATCGACAAAACTTTCTATATTATTTAATGAAATATGTATCAATGAAAAATTGCTGTATAAATATACACTATATATATATATATATATATATATATATATATATATTTAAGTAACAAAAATCAAGAGGATGAAATCCTGAGAGCTCAAAGTTAATTCAGAGCTAATAATTTAAAGAAAAACAGACCACTTTAAGGCTCCATTGCAATAGTTTATTTCACCAGGGACATTTTTCTCCTCCCCTTCCACATATCATTTCCGTTGAGTTGACCGATTAAATAGGTCAATGTCTGATCCTTACCCGCTTCCTTCCTCAATATTAAGTATTATAAAGAAATATAAAAATAAATTTTAAAATTCTCCCTTCCCTCTCTAAACTCGACCCTGTCTCTCACACCATTCCTCGCTACCTTCTATGTTAACTTATATAAGCTTAATACTGCCCGTCAAAAGTGTAAATTTTAATTTCATTTTTCGTTTCACCTTTTGAAAGTGATGTCTGAAGATCCAGGGAGAGTTAAAAGTCCCTGGTGAAATAAACTATTACAATGGAGCCTTAAAGTGGTCTGTTTTTCTTTAATATATATATATATATATATATATATATATATATATATATATATATATATATATATATATATATATATATATATATATATATATATATATATATACCCAAGTCTAGGATTGGTGTATACGGAATAAATTCCAATAACCAACAATTACTATTCTTAAAAGAGTGCTCAATACAGAAATTGTGTATGTATATATGTGTTCGTTTTTATATATAAAGGGCCGTGGAGATGTCTCCTGTCTCGTCACCTATTTGTGTGTGTATATATCTAAATATGTCTGGGTGCTTATGTATTATAATCTGAGTGTGTATATTGTTTTACGCGAGAGGTGAACATACACTTGGAATTAAAATGTATACATTTTTGTCGGGAGGACTAGTTGAAATTAGCGTCTGTTCTAACGTAATTTCAATGAAAAAATAAAATAAATTGAATAACATATGTATTTTTTCTTTTCTCATCAGTAGTTTTATAATTTTAAACTTAATAGAGATTAAATTTAAATTTTAAAATTGGTAATTTTTTATCTTTAATTTTAATATAAAATTTTATCATATAATTTACTACTTATTGGTTAGAATAAATTCTATTTTAGTAAAACCCCAACTTTAAAGCTTTTAATAGCTATTATAACCTTACTTCGTTGTCAAGTTTATTGAATTCTCGTATACTTGTATTTTGATTGGTCATTCCTGCTTATGTAACAGCGTTTCCCCTTACGAAGGATCGTTAATTAATTTGAAACTTTTAAAACCCTTTATTCTACATTCAAGATCATCACTTGATAAGACACCGGAGGTGTTGAAACAAAATGGCTATTTTTGTAGTGATTTTATAACATATTTACATTATAATTTTTAAATAAACAATTATATATATATATATATATATATATATATATATATATATATATATATATATATATAATTGCACATATTGGTATTTTTAACCAATGCCGTGATTTTTTCTCCAGTAGTTGCCAAGTGTGTGTGAGGTACGTATTTTGGTGTATAAAGGAGCGACTGGTTACGGATAAATTCTTATGATATATGAGTATAGTGTAACAAATAAATGGGTCATGAATCCAATTAGCTCGACATAAGATAGCTCGTGATGACCAACCTTGTGCCACAATTACTGTATCAGTAATAAATCTTTGACTTGGATTAAAAAATTATCGTTGCAAGTATATTTTTACAACGGAGAGTTCGAAATGTTACCATCTGAACGGAACAACGCTCGTGCCTGATCTAAATTTATTTTTTCAGTTTTTCTTCATCAAAATAACTACGCCGGGTCCAGCTAACATCGGTTATCCTTTTATTTTGCGTGTGTGTTTTGATATTTTCGTTTCATTTTGGATTCATTTGCTCCCCACTCATTACGTATCATCGACTGATTTTTTGATAAAATTTGTAATCATTAAATTTATGCCACGGGGTGTTTTTTGTAGGTCCCGTGTGAGTATGCGGTATTGTGATATATAGAGGATTGAATAATGATGTATTAAGTTCTTTTGGTGGATATGTAAATTGTAATGGGTGAATGGATGGTGAATCGTGAATCTGATTAGCTAGGTATAAAATAGTAAGTGATGAACAGCCTCAGTCAATTCCCTCAACATTTTCGGCCTTGTGCCACAATCGTATTTTATATACTATAAATCATGGCTGCAAAAAATTTAGCTTTCATTGCTTCATTCGATAAAGTCGGAAGACGAAACGTGTTGGTAAGAACTAAGAACGTTTTCCAATTGTCATTTTAAACATATTTGTCTTACCTTCAGAATTATTCTGGGAATTTTAACTATGTTTTTTTCCGAAAACGAAAGAACTTATATTTCTCTAATACAAATACCAGTCCATATATAGCACGTCAGATGTACAAGATGACAAAATTCAGGAGAAATATTCGATTTAGTAACTATAAACAAAATGTTTTTATTTTGCTATCCTCTGCCAGACGCAGTGATGGAGAAATCATTACCACGCACCATCGCCAGTGAGACACGTTGCTAGAGCCACTCTGTTTCGCGAAGCTCGTCTCTTAATCGAGACGCCATCGCGCCAATCCTCCGAGGGATCGCCATCGAACGAGGACCAATAACCCCAGAAGTCTCCACTGACACAGGGGTACAAATCATCATTCTCTTCCAGTTCTTAGTGTATAAAAGTGTATATAACACCATAATACTGCTGTGTACAAATTATGAAACAAAATGTTTTAAATTTACATTGTTTATTGAAAATCACACTAAAACTACTGTATAACATATTACATCATAATATAGCTAAATTGTTCAGTATAATTTCGCTTTGAAATAAATGAAGGTCTTATTTGATGGCACAATGATTTAGTAATAATGTCCTTGTGCCATGCATCTTGTCCATATGCAATTTGTAAAGCTTCAGTAAATTATAAATTTTATAAGGTTTTGCTATAAGGCTTTCACTGATCACCGGAAGGAAATTCTAACGCTACAATTTTTAATCTAAACTTAATCTATAAACTCGTCTCCACAAAAAACGTAAAAAAACTATTATTTATCATGACAAACCCCAACGTTCAAATGGAGTTCCATGCCAGTGTTTAAAACTTGATCTGCTTTATCAACATCTGCGTATCTTATATTGTTAAGATTGCACCCACTCAGTATTTGAGTATTTAGTTTTGAAGATCGTCTGAGAAAAATGTCCAGAAATTTTTAATTTCCGCTGGTTTTTGCTTACAAACCGACTTCAAAATTTGTAAAGTATCAGTAAATTATAAATTTTATAAGACTGTGCGATAAGTCTTTCGCTGACCGCCAGAATGAAATTATATCGCCACGATTTTGAACCTAAACTTAATCTTTAAACTCAAGATTCTCAAACCTCCCCCCCACCAAAAAGAAATCCCGTAACAATTTTGAAAAAATATTTTGTGTCGTTATTTATCATGTCAAACCCCAACTTTCAAATCCGTCTGATACGACGTCTCCAAAATCGACGGCCTTAATGAGGCATGGCTGGTCGTAGCTGTGAATGTTTGACCTGGTGGCACTAGACAATAACAGATAAAAATGAATCAAGAGTTTGTTTTGTGTCGGATTGTCAGCCTTTAATGCATAAGATCAACGGTTCAGCTTCTGGATATCTTTGAGATGAATGACACCCTTTCAAATGTATCAAAATACCTGATAAAGAACAGCTTTGGTAAAACGTCTATAAAAGCCTTTCCCGATTTCGTGCTTTGTAGATAATATTGTACAAAAGATGTGCTGCTAACAATATGGGGTTATGGACAATTTGACGATAAGAATGAATCTCCTGTGTCTTCCGAACGGCCATTTTAGCTTGCTTGTTCATTTCTAAATTGAGAAATTGTAATTGCTTGTGAAACGTTTCACGAAGATGATTATCGCCTTCTTCCAAAAAATCAAAACTTTCAGTTAAACACTTGCTCCCCTGTTGCAGACAATCGATCTTATCCTTTGCATCTTTGGATACTATCACGAAAACATTCAGATCGCCGCTTTTAGCGAAACTGCAAGCGTATTCTTCGTTGAATCTTGAAGTTTTCGTGTGTATGCAATTCTTGTGAACGGCACTGTTGCTACTAGTTTCCTTTGATGTTTTTACTGGACGAACGTTGGTCAGAAATACACCGACGCCATGTTGTTTAGAAATGGCTTTCGTTGGAAAATCTATCCGATTTCTCTGTGCTCGTCGTTCGGTGATTGTTGGCTTTTCGTCCTGGAAACCAGAAGCAGATTCGAACTTTTCAACGATAGTGTTAAATTTATTACGCCAGCTTCTATCCCTGATAAGTTGGATATTTTTATTAAATTTTGTTTTCGTATGATTGAGTTCCTTCTCAAAATCGGTGTTTTTGCCTCTCACAAGTGCTTCATACCAAGCAATAATTGCCCGGACGTTGCTTGCGGACGCCATATTGGTATACGTTCTTTGTATAAAGAAAGAAAAGAAAAAACAATTTTTTTTCGAGAATTCTTAAAAGTATTGATTTTTCCAATGTTTGTTTAGTGAATGGAGATTACCATACGATTTTAGAAGTATTATTTATTCAATTAAGAATTTTACTTTCGAGAGTAATCCTCGAATATATTTTAAGTTAAAAAGAAGTCGAAAATATTTTAATCAATTAGATATAGCATTTCCCCTTATGTTTTCCTTATTGAATATCAAATGTTGTTTTTATGTAGACTTTTACTTCTAAATTCTATTCTGTTAATTATAAAGGATCAGTTTCCTTTTTAGCTTGATGAATAATGAAATGGTTTTAGTTGTTCAACTTTAAAACTGTTTTAGCTAAAAGCTTTTTACAGAAACAATTCTAAATTACATCTGCTGCGACCTTCAAGGTAAACAACATTTACGGGCTTTTTAAAACGATCAAAATAGCGCGATAATTGTTTGAATATAAGTAAGTTTGTTTTTCGATGATAGAAGGCTATTCTTGATTATTATTTACTGACAGACTCACACGTTTCAATTGATGGAGTCGAAAACGCCAGCGGGTATCAGGAATTTGAGGATTCAAATAAACTTGTTGAAGGTGTTTCATCGCATTATTATCAGTTGTCTTTAGTAGAGATCCTTAGGAAATTGTAGAATTATTATTATTATTATTATTATTATTAATGCGTGGAATTGGTTGATTACAGAGTTTTACAATGAAACGGTTCAGTTGTAATGTCGAAAGAATTTGGTTGATCAAATCGGTTGTTCAATGCCAGTTGACTATTTCGTTTTTGTTTATCATTCAAACACAGACTCTAAAATGAAAGAAAATATTTAAAAAGTAAAAACGAAAAACAAAAATCAGTTCCGACGAGAAAATTCCCAATGAAACTTCCAACACAAACAGGAAAAAAAGATATGGAAAACTTGTAGATATATCTCAATGATCTGTGTATCGATTTGGTGATCACGAGGTCTCAATTTGCTTTCTTTTCAAGAGCAGGGTAAAAACACTGAACTGAATCCAGGAGAGTCAATGTGAACGTAAGTAATTTGAACTTCAATAGAAAGTTTACCTTTTTTTTAAAAATATGTTTCTTTTTCTGGCTAGATATCTTAGATAGATTAATATATATATATATATATATTGTTCAAAAAAGCGATTCGTATAGCTGTGAAATTAAGAAATGCTTCGAAAATAAGTAAACCTTACGTGAATAACGACAGACCGAGTTTTACTTTTGATCCTTTTTTCGTGTTCAAGATTTTCTGTGGTTTGTCTGCCTGTGTAATCTATCTTGTTTGTCAGAGAGAATATATTTCTGTTCCGTACTTTGGAAACGGCGTAGCATTTTAGCTTTTACACCTACAGTTTGCATTATATTAAACAATGACGTCAGGGGAATTGGACGACAAAGAGAGTTCTGTGATGTCATAACTAAAAACGAATACTCTCTTTCGTAAGACTTATTATTGACTTTTGTTTTTTTTTAAATGAAGTGCAGTACTAAATTTACAAAATTTTAGAATCTGAAGTTTTTATTATTTTTGTAGCATAAAGTAATTTATAACTTGGTATTTACTTGACCCCCACTGAGTCAGGTTGTGACACAAGGTCGGTTTTTAACGTGGGGACCCGAGTGTTTTCACCCGGGCCGCTGGTCTTAGCTGGTCATAGCTTGTCCATGCTGGTCAGAGCTGGTCTAAGCTAGTTATAGCTGGTCTTAGCTGGTCAGAGCTGGTCATAGGTTGTCCAAGCTGGTCAGAGCTGGTCTAAGCTAGTCATAGCTAGACGTAGCCGTGATACTACCAGCGCAGGGACGAATCCCTACATCCGGTATGTATCAAGAAGAGGCTCTCAGCCTAAAGGTCGACAGAGTGATGGATCTGAGAACAGATACTAGTTAATATGAGTAAGTGTTGTTCCCGGCCTGTTTCCCGGCCATCTTTTTAGTTATGATCCAAGTCGAGCTTCCCAACCTCCCTAGTTTGTTTTGACTTCCTTTTCATCTCAACTGGATCAGCCTTTTACTTCCCGATGTCCGAGTTATTTTATCTCTTTCCCACTCCCTTAGCGAGAGTGCTTCTTGATTTTGTCCTCTGGGCAGAATACAGCGGCCTCTCTATTTTGAGGGTTGGACGGGCCCTACTAACATAAATTATATTTAGTTTAAAAATTTGTTGAATTTTAGTTTGTTATGGGGTTCATCTCCCTCCCCTTTCATCTTTACATGATTAGAATTTTATATATTTTATTATCATCAAATTTTTATGGTGTGGGGCGCGTTTTTGTAGGTCCCCTCTGGTGAGGATGTGGTATTATGGTGTATGGAGGATTGAATGGTGACGGACGAATTCTTGTGGTGAATGCGTCAATTGTAATGTATGAATGGGTCGCGAATCTGATTAGCTAGGTATAGCATAGTTAGTTAAGACCAGCCTTTACTCTTTTTTCGGCCTTGTGCCACAATTTGTACATTTTTGTACGAATAAATAATGAGAACAGATACTACACTTTATGGAAATGCAAATTACCTCAGTAGTCAATGAAATGAGAGCTGAAGAGAAGAGTTATGTAATGAACCAAATCAACTTAAGTACAATGAACAAAAAATGATTTTAAACTATTACGTTGGTGCAAAAATAATGTCGTTTTTTGACTTTCAACTTCATGTGAGAAAACGACATTATTTTTGCACCAACCTAATAAATCAGATCACCCCAAAACAAAATAATTAAATGTAATGTAATAATGTAATATCAGAATATATCGACTTTTAACTGATTTTGATGTAAATTGTAATGAATGGGTCGTGTTTCTGATTAACAAGGACTAGGACAGCTAATGAAGACCAGCCTCTCTCCATTTCCCCTTCGGCCTTGTGTCACAGTTTTGTATCTTTACAAAATAAATATACATCACTTAAAGATCCTGAGGTTAGGGTTAACCCTAACCAGTCGTCTGCCTCTCTTGTCGAACTCCGGGCAGAGAGGAACCCAGACGAAGCTATGCCGAAGGGTAGAGACTTGTTTGGCGAGATAGACAAACCCGAACCTGTGTATACGGGGTCTACTGGCAATTTTGCCCGAGCCTACGGACTCGGAACGCCCCACGTTAAAAACTGGCCTTGTGCTCCATCTTGCCTTGTGGGGAGGGTGGTAAACAAAAGAAGGACATGAAGAAGTGATAAACAAAGGATAAAAGAAACGAGATTTAATTTACCTGTGTCTTTTAAACACTCCTTTACGGGGGTGAGATTTTGTACACTGGTCAAAAGAGTAGGCTAAATATGTTTCATATGAGATGTTTGTTGTGAACATGGATTATCTCCCCTTTGATAATCCAAGCTATAAAAGCTGTACATTTCCGCTTGTCAAGTAGACGAGTAGTAAGATTCTTAATTGAATAAAAGATTACTAGACAGAATCTCTTGTCCTGTTTTCATTACAATTTACTAAATTAAGAATCTTAATATTTATTTGCATTTTAAAATACAAAATGTGCCACAAGGGCTAAAATTGGGGAGGGACAAAAAACTGGTCTTCTCTAGTCCTACCTGAAAACTAACTAGCCTCATTCGTTGACCCATTCGTACTTACAATTTTCCTTTCACCATAACAACACATTTACTATTCGCTGTCACAACACAATCACCAAAATACCACATTTTCTCGGTGAAAAGCCTTAACATGAATTTTTATTTACAAAATCATCGAGGGATGGGAAAAAACCAATGTTTATATACAATGTAAAATATGTATGTACAAGAAACTAAACAAAACAATATTAGTAGTAGGACCCTTCCAATTAAGAATCTTACTACTCGTCTACTTGACAAGCGGAAATGTACAGCTTTTATAGCTTGGATTATCAAAGAGGAGATAATCCATATTCACAACAATGTTTAAGAAATATTTTGAAAATTAAATGGCAAAGGGTCCCCGTTACAGAAGTGCTCAAAAGAGTTGATATTCAGTTGACATTGTTTCTCATCTTGCAATCTCGGCGTCTCAGTTGGCTTGGGCACGTTGCGCGAATAACTCCAGAATCCCAAAACTCTCTGCGGTGTCATGCGTAACGTTGAACAACCCAAGCTTCGCTTCTAGGACCATTGTATAACGTCCATCATAGAATTTTCTATCAGTGTTGCGAACTAAGATGCAATTGCCCGGGATCAAATGGGGTGGAAAGCTGCTGTTTTCGCTGGAGCAAACAGCTATAAAGAGAATAGTTTCCAGCGCACCGTAGAGGCTAGACATAGATGCAAATGCATCCCGCCAGTGGATGTCTCGAAATTATTCTACTACTTTGGTCGTTGTTAAGACAATTTATTTCCCACTGCCAATCGTCTTCATCAACGAAAAAGGTCATATATATATATATATATATATATATATATATATATATATATATATATATATATATATATACATGCATATTAACAACAAGCCCTTTGAAAATGGCTAAAAAAGTGACCGAAAGAACTTGTAAAAATAGCTACTACGGAAATTTTTTACATTCCCTTACTCCCACCAAAAGGAAAAAATTATGACTAGAAAAACTCATTAAAAATTCAAATTTTCCTTGTTTGTGCCCGAGGGCAGGCATAGCGTTGGACGACCCAAGCTTGTCTTCAAAGACCAGTTTAAAAACGTCCATGATGGAATTTTCTATCCATGTTGTAAACGGGTATGCAATTGCCCGGCATCCAGTGGGATGGGGAGTTAATGTTTTCGTTGGAGCAAAGAGCTATGAGAAGAATAGCACCCCATGAGGCTAGACTAAGGCGTAAATACCCTACCGTGGATGATTCCACAGTATTCCACTTCTGTGCTCACTGTTAAAAAACGTGCCGATCATGCATTGGTCGTTTCCAGCCTTGATCGGCGCTGTGTTTATTTTCCGCTGCCGACCATCGCCGACCGTCGCCGAACGTCGCCGACGACGAAAGAGGCCGTATATAGAATCTTATATGACTACGAAAAATGAGATTCGTTTTTTAGAATTTTAAATTACTTAAAAAAGCGATGATAAAAATAAATGACACCATCCCACTGGTTAATTTTGGATAATTTTCGTCGATTTTTACAATTAATGGATCCAGTTGGGAACAGCAACTGCCTGAATTCAAAATAACATACAATCCAACATTTCCTTCCAATCCCACTAGAAAGATGACACTGTCTCATTGGTCAATTCCGGGTACGTTTAATTTCTATATTTAACTGTTCCAACGGTACAGGAATGAATTCATCGTCTGATTTTATGAACAAAACTTCCCAGTAAGTGAATTCCTTCCCATTAAATAAGTTCAGTATGGATAGAAATGAAAGGTAATCTGAATGGATAAGATCAGGTGAGTCTGATAGTCGTGCTAAGGCATCACAGCCAAGATGTACCAGTTTCTACCAGATCTGCAAAAGGACGGGTCGTCTGGCGTTGTCATAATGAAAGACAACGCCTACCCATTGAGCAATTCAAGATACACGTCATCGATTTCTACAATTAATTAGACCAATTATAATTATAATAGAATTTGTCTTAATTCAACACCTGATTTTACGAACAGAACTTCCACTGCAAATTTCTTTTCGAATCCCACTAGAAAGACGACACTATCCCATTGGTCAATTCTGGATACTTCTAATTGATTTTACTGCATTTAACTGGTTCAACTGGAAACAGGACTTGTCTGAATTCTACGCCTGATTTTACGAACAGAACTTTCAATGTAAAATTCCCTTCCAATCTCACGAGATACACATTACCACTTCCTATTGTGTGATGGGCGGTTCCTTACTTACTCAGTTTTTGTTTAAATTGTTTAGTTGTATTTTTCATTTGTATTAAAATAGGTTAACCCCCTTCTTTCATATATGTAAAAAAAATTACAATTCTACATATATATATATATATATATATATATATATATATATGAAAAGTGCTTGACACTACATTTGAATGATAACTCTAACATTTTTAGACATTTAAAACAACATGCCTGGCCGCATACACAATTCCGGAAAATCCTCGTCGAAAACACAACTATACTTAAACATGAAAACAATAAACAAAAACTAAAAATTCTTGAAGCTATATACATAAAACAGTTGAAACCTAACCTGAACAAAATAAACTATGAAATCTCCACAAATATCCTTAAATGCCTATAATTAGTAACAGAAGCCATTGGTTCATACCAACGGCTTTCCATACTCAATACTCATCGGATTCACTCTCGCGTGGTCATGTGTGACATCATGAGCTGTTGTGCGATTTTCGCTTTCAGCGTCTTATATGCACGTGTTTATCGTTGCTTGGAAATCATCCATGTAAACAAAAACAGACTATCATCAATTTCTCGTTCGCGTATTGCTTAATATATTGTGTAATTGTCATCTTTGATAATGGCTTATGTAAGCCGAAAGCTTCGATTGGATTAAAAAATATGTATCAATATTGTGATTTTCTTTCTTCGTTTAATGATAATGTTATTAAGCTTATCAGACGATAAAGAACTTACATAAAATATATAGACAACACTTGTCTATATTATTTAATGAAACATGTATATATATATATATATATATATATATATATATATATATATATATATATATATATATATATATATATATATATATATATGTATATTTATAAATATAAATGACAATAGGAAAACATTATTAATTGCTAATGCGTTTCGTCCAATGCGGACTTTCTCAAAGCAAAAAACGAAATGAATTTAATTAAACAAGGTAATTAATATAAACAAAAGACAAACAAACGTACACAACAATCTCGCAAAATCAAAAGAAAATTGTTGAATCCGCGAACACAGATAATGATAATATTCTCCACACATGACATTAACTGACGTCATTTTCAGTTAACAATATGAAAATAGCGTTCCCAACATTCCAGTTGCTAAGAACACTCTGTCTTTTGTTTTTATTAATTTCCTTGTTTAATTAAATTCATTTCGTTTTTTGCTTTGAGAAAGTCCACATTGGACGAAACGCGTCAGCAATTAATAGTGTTTTCCTATTGTCATTTATATTTATAAAGATTGTCTTATCTACAGGTTAACTCTGAGAAATTTTCATATATATTTATACACACATATTATTTGTATATTGTATGCGCGGTACTTACTGGAAAGTGCTCAATATCAGAGATAGAGCTAACATATTCAGCAATCAAATGCGTTCGTATGTACACAACAGCACACATATACATATATATGCCAAGTCCATACTGTTCACATATGTTTATGTTTGTGAAAGCTCCGGTGAGCTATCGCGTGTGTATATGTTTCTGCGTACCTCCGTGTGTGTACGGGCGTGTATGTATGTTTGCGTAAGTATGAGTGGCGTCACGGCGACAATTTTCCCTCCCATTTCCTTAAAAACACCAATACACGCAAACCTACATAAATCCAAAATTTAAAAAAATTAATCAGTTTGTCTGACGATCGCAAAATTGAAGGTCCCCTGTGAAAAGGCGGTACTTTGGTGCAATAGATAGGATACACGGTATCTGTCTATATTTCTGAGATGAGTTATTATGTACATTATTTACATTATTCGGACTATTGTCCTCATCTTTGTCGCCATATTTATTACAACGTTTCGTCCTTTCAGTATCTGTCTATATTTCTGAGATGAGTTATTATGTACACTATTTACATTATTCGGACTATTGTCCTCATCTTTGTTGACATATTTATTACAAACTTTCGGCCTTTCAGTATCTGTCTATATTTCTGAGATGAGGTATTATGTACACTATTTACATTATTCGGACTATTGTCCTCATCTTTGTTGACGTATTTATTACAACGTTTTGGCCTTTCAGTATCTGTCTATATTCCTGAGATGAGGTATTATGTACACTATTTACATTATTCGGACTATTGTCCTCATCTTTGTTGACATATTTATTACAACGTTTCAACCTTTCAGTATCTGTCTATATTTCTCAGATGAGGTATTATGTACACTATTTACATTATTCGGACTATTGTCCTCATCTTTGTTGCCATATTTATTACAACGTTTCGGCCTTTCAGTATCTGTCTATATTTCTGAGATGAGGTATTATGTACACTATTTACATTATTCGGACTATTGTCCTCATCTTTGTCGCCATATTTATTACAACGTTTCAACCTTTCAGTATCTGTCTATATTTCTCAGATGAGGTATTATGTACACTATTTACATTATTCGGACTATTGTCCTCATCTTCGTTGCCATATTTATTACAACGTTTCGGCCTTTAAGTATCTGTCTATCTTTCTGAGATGAGGTATTATGTACACTATTTACATTATTCGGACTATTGTCCTCATCTTTGTCGCCATATTTATTACAACGTTTCGGCCTTTCAGTATCTGTCTATCTTTCTGAGATGAGGTATTATGTACACTATTTACATTATTCGGACTATTGTCCTCATCTTTGTTGACATATTTATTACAACGTTTCGGCCTTTCAGTATCTGTCTATATTTCTGGGATGAGGTATTATGTACACTATTTACATTAATCGGACTATTGATCTCATGTTTGTTGCCATATTTATCACAATATTTCGGCCGTGGTACGCTTCTTCATGTGGTTGGAATATGGTATTGAACTCACAGCTCTTTGAGTCCTCTCACTGGATCTAACCAACACCTTTACCCACTGGTTCATATGTCCTTAAGAACATAGATACATGAATTTCTGCGACTTATAAACTTAGCAGCCATTTTTACCAGTGCACATATTGCAATTTTCCTTGTTATTATTCCTTTTCTCGGGCAGTCCTTATTACTGGTTCCCATATTGTATTCCTTTCTATGCTAAGTCGGCTCAGGAGATTTTTGTGGCCTAGCATATATGCGAATTTTCCAATGATGTTCTTTGTCTATGATTTCAACCTGATCCCACAGAAGACAGTGATCTCCCTTTTCTCTCCATATGTGATCATCCACGCCTGATTTTTTCACTTGCCCTCGTGTTACAGCTTCTTGGCCTTCTTGAAGCCTTACTTTAAGGGTGCGGCCTGTCTCCTTTGTTCTTTTTTTCCGAGGCCTTTCATCCTTGAAAATGGCTAAATCTATAGCCGAAAACACTCGGAAAAAAATACAGTTTTGATATAATTTATGATCTGAAAAGAAAATGTTATGAGATTGCATGGGGAATTGTATAAAAAAATAAGTCAAAGCACCTTGTCTGTCGTATTCAATGAAATGTGCATGAAAGAAGGATTACTGCTTAAATAAACAAATATATATATATATATATATATATATATATATATATATATATATATATATATATATATATATATATATATATGTGTGTTCTTGGCACCAAAAATCGTGTTGACTAGTATTATTATTTTTTGTTCCATCGGAATAGCGTAGTGGGTAACCGTTGGTTCATACATTTTGGTGATATATAATAGTGGACACTATTTACATGTTTCGGACTATTATCCTCATCTTTGTCGCCATATTTATCAGTTTCGATCGGAAAGCAATATAAAGGGGAGACAGACCGCCCCCTTAAGGTAAGGCTTCAAGAACAGCAGAAATCTGTAACACGAGGGAAAGTCAAAAAAAAAAAAATGCAATGATAATAGCAAAAATTGTAATATGAGCACTGGTAAAATAGGTGGCTGAAGAGATTACGTTTATAATACCCGAAATTCATACACAGATGTCCTCAAGGGCACATGGCATAGTGGATAAAGGCGTTAGTTAGATCCATTGACAGGAAGCAAAGAGTGTGAGTGTCAGTGGAGAACTTTCAGAATTAACAGGAGATAACTGACATCCATTAAACATGGCACATGGAACTAGAACAGTCTACCCCAGTGAGCGAAATAAAGGGTTCAGTTCGACATTCCAACCACCTGAAGGAGGCCGGAGCGTACAAGGGCCAAAACGTGATGTACGAAGTATTAAGTATTAAGTATATATATATATATATATATATATATATATATATATATATATATATATATGTATATATATATATCATTAAAAACGACTGACAAGGTGCTTTTATTTAGTTTTTTATATAATTTCTCGTGCGATCTAATAAAGTTTTTCTTTTCAGAAGATAAATTATATAAAAACTGTCCGAATGTTCTTTTTATCCGATCGCTTTCGGCTATACATTTAGCCATTTTCAAGGATTATATTTCAACTGTTAAAATTAGAAATAGTTTGTTATATGTATGTTTTATAAAGTGATTCATTTTTTTGTTTCAAAACACGGTCATGATATTATGTCCATGTTCAAAGTTAATATGTATTCTGTTTAATTGTTCTTTTTGTAGAATATATTAAAATTATAGTAGGACTTCGTCCATTTCATAATATATGACGTCATTTGATTACGTTAAGATACGCTTCGAACAGATATGAGCGCTCGGGAGAAATCATGTGAAATTTGTTGTTTAAAACAGTAATTTGACTTTGCTAACCATACGCTTCGTTTGTATCTAAACGGTATAGCACGTCAGGCTATATGAAGGTGCTGTGTAGGATACAGGTTCGATTCCTGTCGGAGGACGTATATTTTCTGTGAGATTTCTCTTGCGTTCAGGTCGGTAAACGCTGTTAATACTGTTTATTATAAACTTAGCATTTACTTAGATATCTGTATCTTTAAAAATACCGTATAAACAGAATATATATATATATATATATATATATATATATATATATATATATATATATGAGTTCCCTGGTAGGAATCCAAGTTTTCGTATGGATTTTTTGTCTTTGCATATGAACGTGCACACAGATACAATAAACACCAACCTTACAACCTTTTAAAAGTTACATAAAACTTACCCCCGCCTTTGATATCTACTATCTCTTATACTTTTTTCTCATTCTATATCAAATAGAAGAGGAGACTTGAACCCTGTCACCCATACATACTAAGATGTAACGTTCTCGCCAATTTCCTTTGGTTATCACGCGGTGTTTGGAATGAAAGTGTGTCGAGTGTGGTCGCCTCATCATACAATTGAGGTTCCATTAGTCACCATGGCTTATGTGAGCAGTTTATGGACGAGCCCAATATTACCCAGGTCTGGCACCTACCATATTTCCCACATCTCGCACTTGACAACTTTTTCTTATTCAAAAATCTAATCCTCGTTGAAAGGAAGAGGATTTCACGACGTCGAGGAAATCGAAGAAAATGTGACGAGGCAGATGCTCGCTATCCTATTACAGGAGTTCCAGGAAGGTTTCCATCACTGGATAAGGTGGATTCAAACGGGGATTACTTCGAAGGAGATTAAATGCTGGATTAATATGTGTTGTAGTTTTCTTTTTATAGAACCAGTACCAATATTTGTTTTATCAGACTTAGTATTTACCATTCGACAAAAAAAAATATCCCCCGTTCCAAAGAAAAAAAAACAAGAGAATACGAAGAGGCAACTGCTTGCTATTCAACTAAAGTAGTTCCAGGTATGCTTCCGTCGCTGGATAAAGTGTGTGGATTAAGAAGGAGACTATTTCGTAGGAGATTAAATGCCAGTTTGATATCTGTTGTAGTTTTCTTTTTATAGAAACAGTCCTGATTCTTTTTTTTATGAGAACTTGTATTTGCATTCCAACTGATAAATCCGAGAGAATATGGCTAGGCAACTACTCGCTATTCAAATAAAGGACTTCCAAGAATACTTCCATCAATGGAAACCTCACTGGATAAAGTATGTGGATTCAGAACGAAACTATTTCGTAGGAGATTAAATTCCAGATTACTATATGCTGTAGTTTTCTTTTTATAGAACCAGTGCTGTTACTTTTAAATGAGACCTCGTATTTACCATTCGACCAAAGAAATACAAGAGAATACCCCAGTCCCGATACGTTTTGAGCAAATCTCGTATATACAAAATTGTAGTTTAATTCGAATAACCTTTTTTTAAAAGAACAAATAAAGATTATTTCTTCGATAGAATTTTCAGAGCAAATGCGTATAACTTTTCTTTCTGATTATCTAAACGTTTCGTGATTGGATTTCCATTGGGTTCGCTTGATTTGCAGAGTTTCTTTTGTTTATTTAATATGACATTGATTAAAGATAATTCGCTTTTACCTATACGCACTAAATAACGTTCATGTAAAACGTTCTTATAGATCGTGAATATAGTTTCATATAGGAATACAACATCCCCCTACATACAAAAAAGCAAAAAAGCAGCCAATTCCATATGCTATCACCAATATCTACAAACACGATTTACCCTAATGTTCGTAAAATATGGAATAGATTTTATGGAGTTTAAAAAGGTTGTGTCTTTGTGTATATTTTAGGGGAGTGCGTCTTCACATGGCATAAGCAAATAAGAAGACGCAACAAAAAAAGCTTGTGTTTCAATTCCGAAAATTTTATCCTTTTTTATGGTGACTTTTATGAAACAAAATTGTCCCCGTCTCTTGCTTATGTTCGTTTTCTTTTTTGGTTCAGAAGTAAGTTATAGTGAGTACGGATAATAATGGTTAAAACGGTCGATCTCAATGCAGCTTTGCGCTGGGTTGGAACGACCAAATTTTGCATGAGTTGGGCTACATGCACGTCCAAATGATGTCGTTAGAAAGGCGAAATAGCAAGAATCCCACCCTCTTACATATTTGAAAGTCTACCATTCGCCCCTGTTTTGAATATTGCTGCCATATCTGTTCTGGTGCTTCTGGAATATGTTGTGAAATTCTTAATAAAATCCAAAGAAGAATCAGCAATATTATTGCTCCTTCTCTGGCCTCTCGGCTTCAGTCACTTTCCCAACACCGTAATGTAGCTTCCCTGAGACTTTTCTATAAATACTTTCATTGTAATTATTCGGATGAACTTTTCACTATGGTAGCTAGACTTTATGAATTTATGCGCAATACTAGATTGGCGGTTAGGTCTCATCCATTTAAAGTTGAATTAAAGCTAGATGTAACCGTAAGTTCTGTGCTAATAGATTCTTTTCTCAGATTTCTCACTTGTGGAACTCTATTACGGCTCCATGCTTTTCAGACAAGTTTTGATCTTCAAAAATTTAAATGCACGTCTTTTGTTTTCTACTTTCTTCCTGATTACTCTTCTCTTATACTCGCTTCTTCATAATGTTTTCTGTTTTCTAATTCTTTCACGCCGAGTAACCCTTTGTGTCTTAGTGGCTTTATTGCCTTGCTTGGGGTGATTTCAATCAAACAACATGAAGAAGAGTGCTTGGAAAACTTAACACTCACGGGGCATATCAAGGACAAGAGAGATAGGGAAAGACAGTGGAACTGATAGAAAACTATTCGTTTCGACAGATTTTAGTGAAAGGTGGGTGCCTGCGGCAAGCCTGCGGCAAGCCTGCGGCAAGCCTGCGGCAAGCCTGGTTCGCTTGAACGGGGCTACCCTTGGTTTTCTTTTTTTAGGTCTCTCTAAGACACATCGGGGTGGCTTCCTGTGGAGCCCACCCCTGTTTAGGCTAGACCCTTTTCGTGTAGCTATGTGAGTAAGTGTCGTTCTTGGCCTTTTTCCCGGCTGTTTCTTTGGTTATGATCCAAGTCGAGTCATAGTCGAGCATAGCAACCGTTCAACCAAGCTGCTGTGGATGCAGCGAATACTTTTTGCATTGCGATTAGGCAGCAGAAAGGCTCAACTGAGCTAACGGTGATGCTGGGCGGAGGAATACTGGAATATCAACGCTTATGACCAAGAGAATTGCGAAAACTAATAGACAGGGATAAATTGTCGTCTGAATGGATCCAAAATGAAAATAACGCCGGCATCTCATTTTAACAGATAGACAGGGTGCGATGGATAAATTGTCGTCTAAATGGCGCCAAAATGAAAATAACACTGCCATCTCATTTTAGCAGATAGACAGGGTGCGATGGATAAATTGTCGTCTAAATGGAGCCAAAATGAAAATAACGCTGGTATCTCATTTTAACAGATAGACAGGGTGCGATGGATAAATTGTCGTCTAAATGGCGTCAAAATGAAAATAACGCTGGCATCTCATTTTAACAGATAGACAGGGTGCGTTGGATAAATTGTCGTCTAAATGGCGCCAAAATGAAAATAACACTGGCAACTCATTTTAACAGATAGACAGGGTGCGTTGGATAAATTGTCGTCTAAATGGCGACAAAATGAAAATAACGCCGGCATCTCATTTTAACAGATATACAGGGTGCGATGGATAAATTGTCGTCTAAATGGCGCCAAAATGAAAATAACGCCGGCATATCATTTTAACAGATAGAACAAAGAGCGCGATGGATAAATTGTCGTCTAAATGGAGCCAAAATGAAAATAACACTGGCATCTCATTTTAACAGATAGACAGGGTGCGATGGATAAATTGTCGTCTAAATGACACGAAAATGAAAATAACGCTGGCATCAAATATTAACAGATAGACAGGATGCGATGGAGAAATTGTCGTCTTAAAAACACGAAAATGAAAATAACGCTGGTATCTCATTTTAACAGATAGACAGGGTGCGATACTGTGTAGTCGACAAAATCAAAAAGAAAGAACGCGCATGCGTGAAATTAGAAATATAAAGTGGCGACAATTTACCGATCGTACGCTGTAGTATTATATTATTTTCTATTAAAATAGCGCAACATTCAATACGACTCCTGTCTTAATATAGCCCTAAGGCGTCTACACGGCCTTGTGGGTAATGAAATATTTCTCACCCTACAACTCTTACCCCCCAGATGAAAATTCTCTTTTGTTATATCCATGGAAAATATTCAGACAAGCGACATTCCTTGGTTCCAGGAACTCTTCAGCGAGTAACTATGGCGCGGTATAATCATTTGGGGCACTTTGGCATGTTGAGATGGTCAGCAAGCTTGCCTTGCTAGATTAACTACAATTGAGTAGTGTGTTCGATTTTCATTACGTGCTCGATACTGTTGGCCTTGTGTCACATTTAAGCCACACTTAGAAAATCATTTGCACACCTCGACGTGGTGGAATTGTTAGCAATCTTGTCTTACTAGATCAATGACGACTGAGTAGTGAGTTCGATCCTCCCTGGGTGCTCCATACTTCCAGCCTTGTGCCACATCACATCTACGCTTAGTAAATTGCTATTCCCTCACAGGTAAGTCCTGCCATGCCACTTACACTTGAGACCCTTAGTACTCCCTTAGCAAGCTACACTTAAACAGATTCTTCACACGAACCGTTAGTTTGTAGATACTTTCCCGGCTACTACATTTTAACCTCTTCATCTACGACGGGTGACCGTTATCTATCCCACATATCCAAATTAATTGTCCCTTTGACCTCTAACTCCTTCCAATCGTTGAACAACCTTCTTCAGTAACTCTCTACTTTTAATCTGATTTGATTTGTTTAACGGCACATCAACTTCTTATGGGTCATTTAATATCGAAATTCAATTTTCTTGAGGGCTCTGAAGAAATAAACATGTGATACATGTTATTCTGCTTTCACAATAGAATACATGGTATATGATACTCAGCTTTTGTGTATATTCAACTGTGTGAAAATAATTACTAAAGGCGGTGATGTTTGTGTTTTATGTTGTACTTTTGTTGAAGTTATATTTTGGAATACAGTTTGATTTCTTTCAGAAATTGTAGGATGTTATGTGGGCTAATGCCAGGAAAGAGTTCCCTCATCTTGGTTGAGTAGTTGATTTTGTTTAGCGGCATATCATCACCTCTATGGGTTATTTAATACCGAAATCTAAATATGTTGAACACAATTTTATGGCTTCAACTAAATATATTTTGAACGCAATTGTCTGCCTTCAACTACAGATAAAATGTATTGTTGGTCATTTGGCTTTAAGTATGTATTGTTGGTTGGTTGATTTTGTTTAGCGGCATATCAACACCTCTATGGGTTATTTAATGCCGAAATCTAAATATTTTGAAAACAATTTTATGGCTTCAACTAAATATATTTTGAACGCAATTGTATGCCTTCAACTACAGATAAAATGTATTGTTGGTCATTTGGTTTTAAATATGTATTGTTGGTTGGTTGATTTTGTTTAGCGGCATATCAACACCTCTATGGGTTATTTAATGCCGAAATCTAAATATTTCGAACGCAATTTTATAGCTTCAGTTATGTATAGGTATTATTGGTATTTTTACAATAAATATATATTTTTGTTATTTTTTTTTACAAAAATGTTTTTTATAGTTTCATAGCATTTTATTTTTGCTGGGTTTTCACTATTTTACCATAGCAGGGACCGTAACTGGTGCTACCACACCGTGTTATTGTGGATCTAGGAACAACAGCAATTAAGATGGTTTCCACGCTTCGTAAAAGCTCAATCTTTTGATCAGTGGCATTACTGCCGGATTTAGTTTATCGTTATGCCCAGGACTAAACTTGAGTGGCCTTTGGGCCGTGTATTAAAAAAAAGCAAAAACAACCCCCCAAAAAACACAGAGCGTCTTTTCCTTTGATCAAGAAATTTGGTTATCGTATATCAATGAGCTTCCTTAAAGCATGACGTAATGAATTTATGCTAATTACGCCAGCTAGACATTCCTTCACGTCTCTTGTTTTTCTCAAGCGTCCGAAGAGTAAAGATGGTTTAAGGCGGAAATGACATCTGTAAAAAAAATGTTTCTCGTCTGGTATTGCAGATCGTATGAGAGCGATTTAATTCTGTCTTGCTTAAAAAAATAGTTTTATTAGCTACAGGCAACTGGCAATAAGTTTCCAATTGGTGGATATAATAATAATAAAAATATTAAGGAAAATGACATCGACCATTTTGATTGGTGGAATATCAAAGTCTAATCGGTAAAGACATCAGTTGTCTTGAAGTAAACAGAAGACGCAGGTTCTTGTAAGTATCAGATTTTTGAAAACTGGTCTTTTTTCCTGTGTGCCGTGTCCCTGCAGGTTGTAGACGATCTTAACTCTTCCAAAAATCCCTGTCCACTCTAGTGAATGTCCCTTTCTATGTATAAAATATGCATTTTATAAGTTGTTGTGCATAAGATCCCTTTTGTGTTCATAGATATTTGTTTTTATTTCTGCAAGTTTCCCCGATATATTATATGGAGCAGTTCTGGTGATTTATTCTTTATATATATGCGTCAGAATTATTACTGTTGTGAGAGTTTTTGGTTCTAATCATATCTCTATCTATAAAAGTCAGGATGTGTGTGTGTGTGTGTGTGTAACGAATGCACGGCCGCAATTTTCGACGGATTTGCACCAAAATGTACATGCACATGCTCCAAGTTAGTACAAAGGCCAAGACCGAAGTTGCATTTCCCAACTCCCATCGATAGTGGAAATAATCGATTTTTTATGCTTTTACGGCAGTTTTCATGTAGTTTGCGGCCATTTTCTACTGGCCAGAGTGAGAGCCTATAGCTGGCTGCCAAGAATAGGCAGGAAGATTCTATTGGCCAGCGTGAGAGCCAACAGCTGACACGAATATTAACTAGCATGCTAGCATGCAAAAAAAATCGATCGCTGCATTCGTCACAAGTGGGAAAAATTTAAATCTGCATGGCACTTTACTCCAATTGGCTCATTCACTTGCTTAAACTCAACGTTGATTCTGATTCCGCAGAACTAGGTTGGGTGAGAAAAAGTATTTGTTGTTAACATTCTTTTTTCATTCGGTTTTTCCAGTTACGAGTCCTTTTTTAAAGCTGATCGTTTTGTGTTCATTTTGTTTAGTTCTTTTTTCCCAACAGATTTAATGTTTAGTATAGAGCTTATAAAAAATTCGCAGTGTGAGATAGGCAAGAAGTAAGGCATGTAGCAACATCAGCACGGCAAAGGGCACTCCTTTAAAGGCAAGGAAGGGCAAAAATATTTTAAGTCAAGTGATAGCGATTGCTGAGTCGTACGATTTTTTAATCAAGCACGGGCAACGCCGGGCCATGCTTCTAGTCCATAATAATTCTTGACGAGTTTGGAATTATTTAGATTGGATAGGTGGTTTTGGATAGGGGATGTTATGGAGGATGTAGGTAGTATTATATATCTTTTTTTATTTAGTTTTATATTATTAATTGTTATTTTTTGTGTGCCTTTCTCATAGCAGTTTGTATTATTCCAATACCATAGCCAGAACGAGGAAGTTTCAATGAAAATGGAAACAAACAAATGCATTATATTTAGAATAGAATCTAGAAAAGATAGGGAATTGTGGGGAGACATAATCAACGGCTGGAACGGAAACGGCACATAGAACAAAAAGCCACACCAAAAACTGTCAGCAAATTTTCTATCTGCAAAGAAAAGACTTTACGAAAATTCTATAATTATTCACTCTTTTTTTTCTTTACTTTCCTTCCTTTTTCTAACGACACCTAAGATCTCCGTTCAGCTTTACCGCCGAAATCTTTGTGGTTTCTCCACCTTATCGCGACTGGAAGATCCGTTAACATTGTAAGCTGACCACGTGTCAATCACACGAGGGAACCTCTGACAGGCGGACTAAAAGAATTCCGACATTCCGATGACGACCCGATACCAGCTAAGATTTTCGGCGACCCCAGTCAACCAATGATCTCGCTATCAGCATCTATAAATGCTTGTAAGCTATCAGAAACACGTCGTTATTTATATGCATTGGTTTTATTCTATATATCGGTCGGTCGGTTGGTTGGTCGGTCGCCATGGGCGTTGGAAGTGGGTGACGAGTCTTAACCGTCAAGCTTAGAACTGATGGAACTAAGAAATGTAATTCGTTTGAACACTTTCCATGGAAATAGCAATAGATTAGTGAGAGGCTTGCAACATTTCGTCTGTGCGAAAGGAGTTGTAGGGTGGAAAATAATTCATCACCCACAAGGCCGCGGAGACCCTATCAAGACTGGCGACTAGGGAGACCACTTGGTAGCAAATCTTCTCAATAACGGGGTAAAATTCTTGTTAACCCAGTGATGGTGTAATTTTACTATTTTTTTTAAATATTCCAAGTGCTCCATAGATTATAGGAACTATTTTATCATCAGAATCCAAGATTTTAGTAACCTTAATATTTACATTTTTCCAGTCGGAATGTTTTGAATTTTTCTGACATCTCTAATTTTACAAGTCTATTTTAAAAATATTTCCAGTGTTCCAAAGATTATAGGTATTACTGTTATCAACAAATTCCAAGATGTTGGTAAGCTTAATATTTACATTTACCAGTGTAAATAATTTTAATTTTTCTTTCATCTCTATTTTACTTGATTATTAATGTATTTCCAGTGCTCCGAAGATAATAGGTACTACTCTTAAGATGATTCCAAGATGTTATTAAGCTTAATATTTATATTTTTCCAGTCTAAATAATTTGGAGCTTTATTTCATCACTATTTTTAGTTGTTTATTAAAGTATTTCCAGTGCTCCAAAGATTATAGGTACTACTATTATCATCAGATTCCAAGATTTTGGTTACTTTAATATTTATATTTTTCCTCTCTGAATAATTTGAATTTATGTGCCTGTGCAGTTTGGGATCTTTGCCCTTGTGAATATTGGTTGGTACGTGTTAGTTTATCCGTGATTCTAAACTGGGATCTGTTTAATATGCATAATCACAATGACACTGAGATTTAAACTGGTAAATTACCGAACAGATTATGGTGATTTCCTAAGCGTACCTCAGATATAATATAAAGCTGAAACTTTTGGGGTACCCAGTCATGATCGAACTCACTTTTAAGTCGTAATTGATTTAGCGAGACATGCTTGTTAGCCATTACACTAGGTCGGAGCGCCCTTAATAATTTGCTAAGAATAGTTTATATGTTACACAAGGCCAATAAAAGTGTGGAGCACCAGAGAGTATCTCAGTCGTAATTGATCTGGCGAGACAAGCTTGGCAACCATTGCAATACGTTCAAGTCTCCTTAGCGAACTGTTTGTTTGTTTAGCGGCATCTCAACATCTTTATGGTTCATTTAATGACGAAATTTAATTTTCTTGTGAGCATTAATAATTTCTTTTACAAATATTTAATACTGGTAATATTTTTTTTTCAAAAATGTATTGCTGGCATTTTTTTTAACTATGAAAATATATTATTGGTATTTTTACTACAAAAATGTATATTTATACTTTCATAGTTTTTTTTTATCCCAGTTTGGGAGTTAACAATTTGCCCATAACTGGGACCCTAACAGGTGCTACCACCCATGGGTCAGGGTGGATCGAAATACAACAGCAATTAAGAGGTGGTTTCACGTTCCTCAAAACATCCCGATAACAGGTCTTGCTGCCGGATGTAGTTTATCGTCATACCCAGGAGTAACAAAGCATGTGGAACATTTTCAGTATAGTTTTATAACCTTGTTTCCTGGTTAGGATTGGGTTTCCGGTTCCTTCAAAATTTTAATTCAACTCAGTACTTCTAACGTCTCCGTCTGAACTCTGAAATTTGGGCTATTTATTAATTTTTTCAAAATAGGATTATATATGTTCAGCTATCATCCAGTTCACACTCCTCCCTGTTTTATGAACAGGAGTAGAAGGTTTATCCCTTGTTTCCTGTTCAGGATTGGATTTCCGCTTCCCTCTAAAGTCTACTTCAACTCTATACTTCTAACGTCTCCGCCTAAACTCTGAAATGCTATTTATTTATTTTCTTCCTTCAGTAGGAGTAGATAGAATAGAGTAGATTTTTGAATAGGAGTAGAGGTTTATCCCTTGTTTCCTGTTTAGGATTTGGTTTCCGGTACTTTAACTTTATACTTCTAATGTCTCCACTTAAACACTGAATGTTTTGCTATTATTTTTATTTCTTTATTTTTCTGCCGAATAGGAGTAGATATGTTATCTTATCGTCCGGTTCACACTCCTCCGCGGTATTTCGAACAACAAATTTATTTTCTCCACAATAGGAATGGATAGATTAACTTATGTTTGTAACCTCACGTCAATGTGGCATCATATCGCTTCCGAAAACTTAAAAAATATTTTATATTGCGCCTATATTGGGGGTTGTTTTAATATGTATAGTATAGCTTCTAAAATTTGTAATCGTTTTTTACATTTTATTTTACCAAATATTATTACATTATCAAAAAGGATCTGGCTCATTGTAATTTCTGCATTTCTGTTAAATATGTACATATCGCCCTGTTTACACTCCCCCCGGCCATACGAACAGGAGTTTATCCATTATTTCCTGTTTAGGATTGGGTTTCCGGTTCCTTGCAAATTCTACTTTAACTCTATACCTCTAACGCCTCCGCTTAAACACTGAATGTTTTACTATTATTTTTACTGATTTATTTTCTGCCGGATAGGAGTAGATAGGTTATCTTATCGTCCAGTTCACACTCCTCCGGTATTTTGTACAGCAGTAGAAGTCTATCTATTTTTTTCCTGTTTAATTATGGATTTCCGTCTCCTGCATCAACTCAATACTGCTAACATCTTCGTCTGAACTCTTAAATTGTAACTATTTTTTTTTTCACAATAGTAGATATTTTAACACACCTCCGTGGTATTTTGAACAACAATAGAGGTTTATCTCATGTTTAGGATTGAGTTTCCTGGTCCTTCTTGTGTTTTTCCTTCCCTTTCCCTTCCAGTAGCCCGTTGCATCTTAGGGGCTTTATCATCTTGCTTGGTGTGAATTGATTAAAAATATATATAGACCTAAAAGTAATCGAATGCATAGTTTGTCTCAGTTAGGCTACGAACTTTTCAATGAAGATCTGGATAAACGATTTTTATTTGAATGCACCACAGTAATTTTTTCCACTAATTATCAGAGATCGATAATTCGATTTTTGTTAATGTTCGGAAGATATTATTCTTTTTCCATTATTTCTATTGGAATTAAGTATCGGAACTTTATTTTTTATTTTTTTTATTTTTTATTACTTATGTTCAACTTGCCATTTCTCTGACACACTACGTAAAAATATTTCAGTTTTGAAGAGAATGGGAATTTATGCAAAGCGCTTCCAGATACAAGTTAGAATCAAACTCTTTTGGTCAAAGAAGAAATTGCAACGCATTGGGAAAAAAGTAAAATTAATTAAAGACAAGACCCAAAGAATCAAATTTATAATTCTGTAACGAGGTAGAGCGATGGAAGAAAGATTTATTTTCCCATTTGAGTTTTCCCCATTATGGGCACTATTATATCCCTGATATAATAACACCGATATTTCACGGACGGAACAGAATGGGTAAAAGGAAAAAGAATGACAAACATGTTTTATTCTCAGAAAAACTTTTATGTCGCTAAGACATATATATATATATATATATATATATATATATATATATATATATATATATATATATATATATATATATATATATATATATATATATATATATATATAGGGATTGGACAAAATAATTGAAACAGGTGCAAATTCCACTCCTATATTTCAAAATTATCCCACTATAAGGGTCAAGAAACAGGCAGATGGTCACTTAAAATTGAGTTCCACCGACCAAAAAAAAAAAAATGTGGCACAAAATAATAAATACAGGTTGTCGCAAAAATTTTGACATCATTTTAAAAGCAATTATCTTGAAAACTACTAAGTCTAGTTTAATGAAATTGAAGAGTTGAGGTGTTGAACATCATAAGTTTATTATGAGACCGGTTTCATAATTGTTCAATATGTGCACCGCCTGTGACACGGCACATGTCAAGTCGGTAGATAAGCACTTGCCAAACACGTTGTAGCATGTCTCCGGTAGCATTATCCAGTGTGGAAGTGATTCTGTTTGAGTTCATCAATGCTAGCAGGAAGAGGAGAGACATAGCCCAGTCCCGTCACAAATCCCCATGAAATTTTGTATTGAAGACTCGCTTGGGTGACTATGTGTGAGCATATTCCAAGACGCAAAATGACTTCTCTTTGGGATGGGAACGTTATGGCTCAACCTGAAAACAGAACAAAAATAAAACATTAAATATAAAATCTTCATCTACTTCTATATATTCTGTGAAAATGTAAGGTTATTTCAACAAGAACTGCGAAAATTACTGGCCTGCGAAATTACAGGGCTTGGACAAAATAATTGGAACAGGTGCAAATTCCACTCCTATATTTCAAAGACCTATTATATTAAGAACTTTAACTAAAACTTCGTAATTGCAGGTTATATCTATTGTAAATACGTTTATTTATCTAATTTACTGTATTTAGCTTATTTATTTTTAGAATTTAGTAAAATTTAAGCTAAATGCGTGACCTCTCCGAGTTCGAAAAAGGGCAAATTGTTGGAGCTCGCATGGCAGGAGATTCGATCACTAAGGTTGCTGAACTGTTTGGTTTTTCAAGAGCTGCCATATCAAGAACTATGACGCAATTCGAGAAGCAGGGCTAAATCTCTAGAAACCGGAGCAATTCGGGCCGGACTTGCAAACTTACTGACAGGGACCGACGTCCATTGAAACGCAATGTGGCAAAAAATCATCGGACTATTGTGGCCAAAGTGACTGCTGAGTTGAATAATCATCTGAATAGTCCAGTTTTTACTAAAACTGTTCGTCGTAAGCTCCATAAGGCTGGATATCATGGAAGAGCCGCCGCAAGGAAACCTCTTCTCTCCACTCGCAATATTCAGAAGAGGTTGAAGCGGTGCAGAGATCACAATGCCTGGTCTGCAGACCAATGGAAGCATGTCATATTCTCAAACAAGTCCAGTTTTTCTCTTTTCCCAACTTCAGGGCGAGTTTATGTGTGTAGTCAGCCCAAAGAAGCTTACAACCCTGACTGTCTTCTTCCATTAGTGATAGTTTGGGCCGCCATATCATGGAAATGTCTCAGTCCAATAGTTGCCCTCATGGTAGAATCAACAGCAAAGATTACCTGAACTTTTTGGGAAATCATATTCATCCAATGGCCCAGACTTTATTCCCTGATGGTGACTGCATCTCCCAAGACGATAATGCTCCAATACATACCGCTCGAGTGGTTAAGAATTGGTATGAAGAACATGAAAGTGAGCTAGAACACATGGAGTGGCCTCCCCAATCACCAGATATCAATGTTATTGAACATTTGTGGTGCATTTTGGAGCGACAAGTTAGTAGCCGCTATCCTCCACCGGATGAAGTCAGGAAGCTGTATGATTCCATTCATAGACGTATTAAAGCTGTATGTGAGGCTAAAGGAGGACCAACTCCATATTAAATAAATTTTCTTTGAATTTAACAAGTGTTTCAATTATTTTGTCCAGCACCTGTATATACACGCGACCCATACAGAGAATAATATATCACATATATCTACGCAGCAAAGCAAAGTGTAAGGAGAAGCAAAAAGGAAGGGTCATACATATAATATGGAGTAGTCCTGTATCTGGAGAAGCCGTTTTTAGGACTCCAAATTCAAACGGGCCGGATTCATCTATGTCACAGGCGAGGATATATTCCACGAACGGATAACCATGAGTCTTGGGTTTTCCCAAATTGAGGAAACGACACCATGGATTTGTAAACTGCTGAGGAGGCAGATTTAGCCTCTTTCCGGTCCAAGAGTTAAAGAAAGCCACGTTAACGTTTGGTTGCTGTAAACAAACTGAAATTTGACTGCCGCTTTTCATCATTGAGTTAAAGTAAAACAAAGTAAGAAGAATGGGGAGGATGGAGGAAACGTCCCTTCCTACATCCTCCCCATTGTTTCGTTTCATTGGAGAAGAGAACATTTAGTAAAAAAAAAAATCAGGTGAGTCACTTTTATCGAACAGCACTGTATATGAAAAAATATCAAATTAGTCCATAATATTTCGAGGGAAAAACAGCTTTCATACGGACAGAAAATGAACTGGGCCAGAACGCGCACACACAAAAAGGACGTTGGGGGTAATGGCTCTCCACAATTTCCTGTCATTTGTAACTCTTCATAAAATTTGTCTTTTTGTTATCTCTTCCGCCATCAAACACACAAGGTAGTTTGATTTGCGCTGTCAACCTTGCGTTCAATCTGTCCTGTGAGCATCCTATTTTCCAAACCCTCTTTCCTCGTGATGTACCATAGACATTTCAAGTGTCTCTTTCTGATATTAAGTTTCAGTGTCTATTTGGCTTCCATTTTCTCTAAAACTTTGTTGTCTCTCACCTGTTAGATCCATGGTGTCCACTGCATACAGCAGACATGTACTTAGGATGTACACAAATGACACAAGTGTATAAAATATTTATACCCCCCTCCCATCAGTGAGAGAAAGTTGTGTTTCTCACGTAAACATGAGAAGATCTAGGCGATAACACGATATATAGATAAATAGATTGATAGGTAGATGCGAATAGAGTTAGATAGATAGATAGATGTGAATAGAGTGAGATAGAGAGATAGATAGATAGAAAGAGAGAAAGAGGGATGTGAATACAGTGAGATAGATAGATAGATATATAGAAAGAAAGAGAGAAAGAGAGATGTGAATAGAGTGAGATAGATAGATGTGAATAGAGTGAGATAGATAGATAGAAAGAGAGAAAGAGAGATGTAAATAGAGTGAGATAGATAGATGTGAATAGAGTGAGATAGATAGATAGATAGAAAGGGAGAAAGAGAGATGTGAATAGAGTGAGATAGATAGATAAATAGATGTCAACAGAGTGAGATAGACAGAAAGATGTCAACAGAGATAGATAGATAAATAGAAATAGTGTGAGATAGATAGGTATGAATAGTGAGAGATAGATGTGAACAGAGTGAGATAGATAGATGTGAACAGAGTGGGATATATATATATATATATATATATATATATATAGAGAGAGAGAGAGAGATGTAAATAGAGTGAGATAGAATTGAAAAGATTGAGATAGAAGTGAAGACTTACATATTGCACATATTGATATGAGTAATATTAGATAGAAATATATATATATATATATATATATATATATATATATATATATATATATATATATATATATATATATATATATATATATTATGTCATATCGCAACTCATCAGTGCGACTAGACATCCGAATGCCTCAAGCCCGGATCATAACCCAACCGAGACAGAGTTTCTACCAAACTACACAGACAAACAGCTAAATCTAGCATATTATTTTTATGTATGTAAACAAATGCCAATCGGCCGCAGTGCTCCAATTCATTTTACTGAAGACCTTTGCATTTACGCGGGTGGCTGTTGTTTATAGAATTAGCTTATCACTCAACAGTGCTCAACTGAAATACATTTTCAGGAGCTAAATTATGTCATATATATATATATATATATATATATATATATATATATATATATATATGTATATATCAAGAAAGAGTGAGAGAGAGGCGCAAACAGAGTGAGATAGATAGAAATAAATAGACAGATATATATATATATATAATCAGTGATGGATATGAAAAACAAAAGAAATGGAAATGTATAAAAAGAATTATATGATAAAACATAGTTTCAATTTATGGTATATTTATGGGTTAAAGTACTCAATATCAGCGATCTATCTATCTATCTATCTATCTATCTATCTATCTATCTATCTATCTATCTATCTATCTCCGTCAGTTCATATCTATCTCAGTTTGTTCATATCTATCTATCTCATCAGTTCACATCTATCTATCTATCTATCTATCTATAGGTGTGAGTTTGTAAACAGTGACTATTTAAGCTGATATAGCATGACTTTTCGGCAGAATTGAGTCACTGTCAGTCACTGTGTGTTTATCTAAATCTAATAATAATCACGCTAAAATTCACCTTCATCCCGGCAGTACGCCGACGGCTTAGTGGTAGAAGTTCCGACTGACGCCAATTCAGACGGGTTTCGATCTTAGCTAGAGGCAACCGGCCGTCTAGTCACACTGATGAGCTGTGAAACAGCGAAACAGTCTGTCTGTGGATGACAAATATATATATATATATATATATATATATATATGTCTGTCTGTCTACAATCTATCAATCAATTTCTCTAAGTCTGTTTATATCTCTAAGTCTGTTTATATCTGTCTGTATATCTATATGAAACTGTTCATATCTATCTATTTATCTATCTATCTCAGTCCGTTCATATCTATCTATCTATCTATCTATCTATCTATATATATATATATATATATATATATATATATATAGATAAATAGATGTGAGAACAGATAGAGAGAGAGAGATGTGGATAGAGTGATATAGATATATAGTTAGATATGAATAGACAGATATTAGTAGATATGAATAAACTGCGATAAATATATAGAAAAATTATATATATATATATATATATATATATATATATATCCCATCTTGTATTATTTCTCTGGCCCTGGCCGCGTTGAATTCTAACTTTAATTGTCTATTCTTGAAAAACCAAAAATCTTGATAAAATTAAAAATGAAAATCGTTAGAAAACAGATATATTTCAACCGGCAGGACATTCTATTTATCAGCAAAACCAAAATATCTTCTTGTCTGGCAACATAAAACACCATTTCTTCATTCCACAACCAATTTGCAGGCGTCATCTCGTACAACGCGAGGCAAATATAAATCTATTCTATACAATTAGAACTAAAAAAGGCATCAGGAAAATAAGAAAAAAGAAACAAAAAACGATTTATTAAAAGCACAATAAAAATACATTTATCTCCATTTTCTAATCCTCTATGCTACTGTGTCCGAAATAAAATAAAAAACAAAACTCTATTTCCGACAGGATAGGGAAGAAAACGGAAAGTCGGTGGAACGGGGGATGAAATGAAGCAAAAAAAAAACAATAAAACTATGTTCTTTGCTTAGGTTTGTCTACCTTTGGGGGAAGATTTTATTACAATGTCAACAGCCATTATAAATCGCTCACCTTCTTCTCCGGATCTTGCTCCTACCTCTCTTCCTACTCCTCTCCATCCTCCTCCTCCTACTACTACTACAACTAATAATAATAAGAAGAAGAATAATAACAAATTCACAGTTTTACTATTTTTTCTGACGTGAATGAATGGAAACAAAAAAGAAACTGATACTTAACATCAGGAAGAGACAGTTGAGGTTTCTGGGACACATAATGAGGAAAAGGGGCTTGGCGAATTTTATACACTCTGGACAGGTTGAAGACATAAAGAGAGACAGAATAAAACAACGCATAACACAGCGAAAAGGAAGAAGTGGAGAGCCATGTTCGCCTACGTCTTGATGGGATACGGTGTATAAAGAAGAAAACCTTTCGTAAAAGTTCAGTACTCTTTTCCTTGTCACGGTTGATTCAAATCTCTTCTTCATCTGTGAGGAGATTGTCCAGCATTCACTGCCATATAGGAGGACTGATATTACGTAACAGTTCACTACTCTTTTCTTTGTTTCTCTTGCTTCAAGTCTGTTCTTCATCTGTGAGGAGATTGTTCAGCATGCACTGCCATATAGGAGGACTGATATTACGTAACAGTTCACTACTCTTTTCTTTGTTTCTCTTGCTTCAAGTCTCTTCTTCATCTGTGAGGAGATTGTCCAGCATCCACTGCTATATAGTAGGACTGATATTACGTAACAGTTCAGTAACCTTTTCTTTGTTTCTCTTGCTTCAAGTCTCTTCTTCATCTGTGAGGAGATTGTCCAGTATTCACTGCCATATAGGAGGACTGATATTACGTAACAGTTCAGTACTCTTTTCTTCCTTTCTCTTGCTTCAAGTCTCTTCTTCATCTGTGAAGAGATTGTCCAACATTCACTGCCATGTAGGGGGACTGATATTACGTAACAGTACAGTACTATTTTCTTTGTTTCTCTTGCTTCAAGTCTCTTCTTTATCTGTGAGGAGATTGTCCAGTATTCACTGCCATATAGGAGGACTGATATTACGTAACAGTTCAGTACTATTTTCTTTGTTTCTCTTGCTTCAAGTGTCTTCTTCATCTGTGAAGAGATTGTCCAACATTCACTGCCATGTAGGAGGACTGATATTACGTAACAGTACAGTACTATTTTCTTTCTTTCACTTGCTTCAAGTCTCTTCTTCATCTGTGAGGAGAGTGTCCAGTATTCACTGCCATATAGGAGGACTGATATTACGTAACAGTTCAGTACTATTTTCTTTGTTTCTCTTGCTTCAAGTCTCTTCTTCATCTGTGAAGAGATTGTCCAACATTCACTGCCATGTAGGAGGACTGATATTACGTAACAGTACAGTACTATTTTCTTTGTTTCTCTTGCTTCAAGTCTCTTCTTTATCTGTGAGGAGATTGTCCAGTATTCACTGCCATATAGGAGGACTGATATTACGTAACAGTACAGTACTATTTTCTTTGTTTCTCTTGCTTCAAGTCTCTTCTTTATCTGTGAGGAGATTGTCCAGTATTCACTGCCATATAGGAGGACTGATATTACGTAACAGTACAGTACTATTTTCTTTGTTTCTCTTGCTTCAAGTCTCTTCTTTATCTGTGAGGAGATTGTCCAGTATTCACTGCCATATAGGAGGACTGATATTACGTAACAGTTCAGTACTCTTTTCTTTGTTTCTGTTGCTTCAAGTCTCTTCTTCATCTGTGAGGAGATTGTGCAGCATTCACTGCCATATAGGAGGACTGATATTACGTAACAGTTCACTACTCTTTTCTTTGTTTCTCTTGCTTCAAGTCTCTTCTTCATCTGTGAGGAGAGTGTCCAGTATTCACTGCCATATAGGGGGACTGATATTACGTAACAGTACAGTACTCTTTTCTTTGTTTCTCTTGCTTCAAGTCTCTTCTTCATCTGTGAGGAGATTGTCCAGTATTCACTGCCATATAGGGGGACTGATATTACGTAACAGTACAGTACTCTTTTCTTTGTTTCTCTTGCTTCAGATTTCGGTGTCGCAATTTCTGTCCAATGAAAGAAATGGTCATATCTCAGTTTTGGTCAATAGTCAAATTGCATTGAATACAAAATCACGACCAGATTAGACATTCGTCTTTTTCGATAAAAAAGAATGTGACATCTTAAGCGTCAATGCAGTAACGAGGTGAAAATGAAAAGATTCAAATTTGTCAACATATATATAATCAGATTGTGATAGGTAGATAAATAGGTAAATAGATAGATAAAAACGATTCAAGTAGATAGATATAAACAGTTTGCGATAGCTAGCTAGCTATATAGATAGGTGAAAACTATTCAATAAATAGATAGATAGATAGATAGATAGATAGATAGGTGAAAACTATTCAATAAATAGATAGTGTTGTGAGACCGATACTTCCCTACATCATGGACTCTCCCAGTACTATATTATTATGTGAATCATGGGAGGAGTAGCACCAGTAATGCGCAGCCGCGTACGATACCAATATCGGACACCACTGGATAGTAAGCTCTGCTTACACTATTCTTTGTAACTTTTCTGTTTAATATATGTTTCTTACCTCTAACCCGTGTTCCGTGTTTTCCTTCCGTGGCCCCTACTTCGGGTACACATCAGATAGATAGATAGATAGATAGATAAATAGATAGGTGAAAACTATCCAATAAAGTGTTAGATAGATATGAACAGACTGAGATAGATATAAATAGAAAAAATTGATAGGAACAGACTGAGCTAGATATGAAGCGACAGAGATATATAAATATATAGATAGACACAAACAGACTGACATAGATAGATAAATAATGAGCAGACTGATTTAAATATGTGTAGATAGATAGACAATTTTTTAGAGAGAGAGAGAGTAAGCGACAGAGTGTGATCTGAACAGATACAAAATTATTAACCAAATGACAGATAACAGAATGCGATATATCGATAGAAACCTGAATATATATATATATATATATATATATATATATATATATATATATATATATATATATATATATATATATACTCGGTGTAACAGTAAAATTGTTCAAATCGTGTAATATCATAATTGGCCTTCCTAATGTTTAATTCAGATACGATGTTTAGATGTTTATGTAAGAATGACTGAAAAACCCTTTGAGTTATTCAGCTAAAAAGAGAATAGGTTAAATTCGTTTTTTGTCAGATCCACTATGTATTCCCAGCTGAGCAATGGTGAGAGGAAAATGATCATTTATATGAATTGTACTAACATTCAGACTCTTCAAAGTCCATTCAAGAACTATCAAGAGGACGGTGAATAAGTTTAAAAAAGAGGGAACAGTAGAGAGGAAAACTGGATCAGGAGGTCACAACGGACAACGTATCCAAATGTAAACAAATGACGTCACACATTATGAAATGGACAAAGGCCGACAATTATTTAAGACATTGAGCAGATATGAATGTACGTGAGAGATTCATGGAAGATTGAAGTTTAAAGGCAGTAAATTCGACCTTGCTAATCGAACGATCCTCCGTGGCCAAATCGGATAAAAGGCTATATGACGGTTCCATATAGGATACAGGTTCGATTCCTGTCGGAGGACGCATATTTTCCATGAAAATGTCTCGGACATTCAGGCCGGTAAATGTTATTAATACTGTTTATTATAAACAGCATTTACTTAAATATTTGTATCTATAAAAAGAATGTATAAACATAAAAATGTCTTAATATATATATATATATAAAAGGCCCAAACCCTAATATTCCATGGTTATAATTTATTACACTGGAATCATAATCACGAGCGAATAGGTCTGATGAATTTGATCGTGATTACGATTCCAAATTACTAAATTATAACCCTGGAATATTAGGGTTTCAGCCTTTTACATTATATTCTTACTCTGTCCTGGACATCGAGATATGCCTGTATTCTATCCTCTTGGCAATTCATATATATATATATATATATATATATATATATATATATATATATATATATATATATATTGTCATCCACAGACAGACTGTTTCGCTGTATCACAGCTCATCAGTGTGGCTAGACGTCCGGTTGCCTCTGGCTAGAATCGGAAACCGGCTGAATTCGCGTCAGTCGGAAATTTTACCCTGAAGCCGTTGGCGATTGACCACTAATATTTTCTCTCTCTCTCTCTCTCTCTATATATATATATATATATATATATATATATATATATATTGACCACTAATATTTTATCTCTCTCACTCTCTCACTCTCTCTCTCTCTCTCTCTCTCTCTATATATATATATATATATATATATATATAATTTTCCTTATAATTCATTGTGTTTGGAACCGCAATTCTCAACGCACACACATGCAGAAAAGCGTTTCGTCCCTTTTTTTTATCCTCATCAGCAATGTGCATTCTTTACCCACTCTGAGAGTCGAACCCGCACCGCTCTGGTACGAGGCAAGCATTGGGCCAACGGGCTACGGAGGTAATTAAGTTAGTAGACATAATGTAGCATACTCATCCTTTCTGGTAGTGACAGTCTCCATGCATAGATAAGCGACATGGCTGTCCGCTGATATAACCTCTGCTGGATCCAGCTACTAATGCTCTAGATGGGGCGGTCTGATTAACGCCCATCTCGTATAACGGGATGGATTGGCTTTCTTATTTATGCAGCTACTGTTCAGATCATACAGCGTCACTTCGTGAAAGGCTTCCTAGACTGACGCTCGATCGCTGGAGCAGATCATTGAAATGAACTGGCAAGTATCCGTCACCTAGGCGAGCCTTCAAGTTGGAGAATATCACCTGTGCTTCGATCTGGACACACTATGCAGGAGTTAAGAGATCTCCAGTTATGTAAAGGAAACTGGTCAGGTGATTAGCTGCGCACCGACCCTATGACCGCAATTGGTCTATGGTGAATAATTATAGTATAGATTTTATTTGAGGAACGCTGAAATAAATATTCGTGGCGTAATCAGCTGGAATTTTTTTTTTTTTTTTAAATTAATTTATTAAATTCAGCAGTTTGAAATCGATATAACCTTGGAACGAGATGTGATAAACAAGTGGAAAGATTTATCCTTGGAATTATCAGCATTACGACAAGCAGAATCCATGACTGGGGGAGGAAGTTAAAAATGGTTTCCAGTAGAAAAAAAAATGTGCATTCTAAGAAAGGATAAAAAAAAACAAACAAAACAAATAAAAAAACAATTCTACTGATTTTGTTTTGGAAATAATTTTTGAAAATATAAATTAAACTTAGTCAGAATGCAACTGGTTCGAATCAAATGTACAGCCCTTTTATACCAAAGCTCTTTCCATGAGTGCTTCTAAGCACAAAGACTCCAGTATATGATTGCCAAAATTATTATATATGATAAGCTAACGAACAAATAGAACACGTTTATTAATCTAACATGTTTCACTTTTATTAAAGCCTCATCAGAGATTGAGATAAAACAGACAAAAAAACAATTTTGGTATTTTCACTTTTGTTTGGATCGATTCTCATTGGTCACATGCATTCAAACCGTAGATAATTCTATATGTATGTAAGTTTGTAAAAGATTCTAATATGTCTAAGCGGTCATCGGATGGTAATGTGAATTCATAACTGTGTATGCACATCTGTTTAGTAGGAGGAGTTCTAATGATTTCACCTATGTGCAAGTCAGTCAGCACAGTGCAGTGGCCTGACATTTAATCTTCGACTGTTTTTATACAGGTTCTCTTTGTATTAGATAGATATATGCCACACTTTTCAAGAATGGATTCAAAAGTGAAACATGTCGGATTGATAAGCGTTTCCTATTTGTTCTTCATTTGATCACCCTGTCGGATTCCGATTCATATTGAATGTGTATTTCATCCTTAATATATATATATATATATATATATATATATATATATATATATATATATATAGCTTCAAGAATTTTTTTAGTTTTTGTTTATTGTTTTCATGTTTAAGCGAGTTTGTGGTGTGACCAACATAGATATTATACAATCTCCCAAAGGGCACCTGAATTTGTAAACTATGTTGTTTTTTTTCAAATCGCTAACCGGGGGAGAAGAATCATTGCGAATAATTGAGTTGGATATACTAGATTTAATTTTTTTGCTAGGATCTGTTGTAGATATGTTAGTATTTACTAATTTTTTTAGTATATTTTCATCTTGTTTATAATTAGTATGCATTTGATTACGATATAGGAGATTAATATGTTTGAGATTAGTAGAAGCAGTATTATGTACTATTTGCTTAGTATTGAGATTTCTAAGAAAGCATCTTCTTTGTTCATCAATTATATAGTTTTGAAAATTATTATTAACAAGTGTTTGTTTCATATTCTTTAGTTCACTGTAAAAAATTAAATATATATGATAGAAATTGTTAGGAGGATTTGATAATTATAATTAAGTAATTCATTGAGTCTGAAAGAAACCTCAACAGAATACAGAAAGCACTGGACGGCCGTTTCGTCCTATATTTGGGACTCATCAGCAGTGCGCATCCACTACCGAGAATTGAAACCCTGACAGTTGAGTTATCAAGCAAACGTCATACCAACTGTTCCAACAGACCTCGGTGACGAAGAGATAGCAAATCACACCCAATATAGCGCCGCTCGCTCACATATTCCGTGGTGGAACTCAACTGAGATTCTCTTTAAACATAGGACTGTGCCCCCTGGAGCCACGACTACTATCAGAGCATTAGAAGCCTGTTCAAGTAATTGGCTCGTGATTAAGATTCCAGTGTAATGCATTATAAGCATGGAATATTAGGACTGTGCCCCCCGGAGCCACGACTAATATCACCAAGCCGCTCAAACTGAAGCATTAGAAGCCGGATCAAGCAATGATATATATATGATAGAAATTGTTAGGAGGATTTGATAATTATAATTAAGTAATTCATTGAGTCTGAAATATATATATATATATAATAAAGAAAGAATTTATACAAAGAATTAATTAATAATGTTAATGTGATTTATAGTGAAATCACTTAGCTAACAAGACATAATAAGAGATAACTTGCTATCAATTCCTTGAATAAGATCCTTATATTCGAGTTGTTGTCAGATGGAAGACAAATGACAAGTACTTTCTTTAAATTTATTGAGAGTTGAATATATGTTTTGGAGCGAGCGATGCCGCGACGCCAAAGTTCTTGTTCAAATCGATGAAGTGAGAATTTTGTTTGAATTTTGAAAAGTTATAAATCCAGGAATTTCTTGTTATATGTGTTTATCTGTTAAAGGGAAATGGAATTAGTATAATTTACTTAGTAGAGTAAAAAATGTCTTAGTAGTTTTCGACAGAAGTTAAAATTCTGATTATTACCGTCCTGCGGATCTGATGTTATCAATATATTAGAGTGGGTAGCTTTTATATATATATATATATATATATATATATATATATATATATATATATATATATATATATATATTAGACTGTTTATTTATGATATGAAGTATAAGCTGCACACTAATATATATATATATATATATATATATATATATATATTAGGGTGTGCAGATTATATTTTATATCATAAAGAATCAATTTATTCAAAAAATTAAATAGCAATATTAATGTGATTAATGGCGAAATCACTTCGCTAACAAGGCTTAATGAGACATTAACTTACTCTCAATTGCTTGAATAATAAGATCCTTATATTCGAGTGTCAGGTGGAAGTGTTAGCGAAGCGATTTCGTTATTAATCACATTAATATTGCATTTTAATTCTTGTTTCTTTATGATATATATATATATATATATATATATATATATATATATATATATATATAAGCTGGGCACTCTTATATGTATAAAGGTAAAAGTCAATAGAAAGAAACTGTTTTTTACCTTTATACATATTTTCTTTTTCAAGAGGTTAACTCTGAGAAATATTTCACAGTTTAACACACACACACACACACACACACACACACACACACACACACACACAAATATATATATATATATGCAATCGTCGGACCGACGATTGCATCTAGCATGAAAGAGACTGTCGCCTCTAAGTGTTGACTTCTATGTTCACTTTTATATTTACACACGCTCTATCTCTGATATTGAGCACTTTATCCCATAAATATAGCACACTTTAAGACTATATTTCTTCATATATATATATATATATATATATATATATATATATATATATATATATATATATATATATATAAACAGAGATTTGTACCCAAAGAACTGATATATAGCCTTGAACAAAACAGACGTCATACCTAAGGTAACCTTTCGGCCAACACTTTTTCAAAGATATTCGTTGGCACTATTAAATATAAATGAATACAAGGACACTAATTGAAGTGAATGAGGAGGGAAAAGTGGAACAATTAAAATTTGTCTCAGTTCCACCTTTCCGCTCTCATTTAATTCCTTTGAGTGTCCTTGTGTTCATTTATAATTAATAGGGCCAACGAATATCTTTGAAAAAGTGTTGGCCGAAAGGTTACCTTAGGTATGACGTCTGTTTTGTTCAAGATTTGAATATTGCGTTTAATGTTGTTTATGTCGTCGCTAGGTGTTGATCGCAATTTTCGCTTTCATATTTATATTTACATACGCTCTATTCTTGATATTGGGCACTTTAATCCATAAATATAGCATACACTAGCAGCATGGCCCGGCGTTGCCCGGGCTTGATTCAAAAATCGTACGACTCATACAGCAATCGCTATCACTTGACTTAAAATATTTTTGTCCTTCCTTGCCTTTAAAGGAGTGCCCTTTTCCGTGCTGATGTTGCTACATGCCTTACTTCTTGCCTATCTCACACTGCGAATTTTTTCTAAGCTCTATACTAAACATTAAATCTGTTACGAAAAAAGAACTAAACAAAATGAACACAAAACGATCAGCTTTAAAAAAAGGACTCATAACTGGAAAAATCGAATGAAAAAAGAATGTTAACAACAAATACTTTTTCACACCCAACCCAGTTCTGCAGAATCAGAATCAACGTTGAGTTTAAGCAAACGAATGAGCCAATTGGAGTAAAGTGCCATGCAGATATAAATTTTTCCCACTTTCGACGAATGCAGCTATCGATTTTTTTTGCATGCTAGCATGCTAGTTAACATTCGTGTCAGTGTTGGCTCTCACGCTGGCCAATAGAATCTTCCTGTCTATTCGTGGCAGCCAGCTATAGGCTCTCACTCTGGCCAGTAAAAAATGGCCGCAAACTACATGAAAACTACCGAAGAAGCATGAAAAATCGATTATTTCCACTATCGATTGGAGTTGGGAAATGCAAAGTCGGTCTTGGCCTCGTCGCTAACTTCGAGCATGTGCATGTAAATGTTGGTGCAAATCCGTCGAAAATTGCGGGCTTGCATTCGTTACACACATACACACACATCCTTCCTTTTATAGATAGTGATTAAAATGATATTTTATCATACGTATATGTGTGTGTGTGTGTGTGTGTGTGTGTGTGTGTTCGTTTAAAATTTAAGATATACCTGAATATCTGTAAAAGGCCAGTATGAATAAGGACAAAATGAAAATACGGGATATATATATACGGCACGTTTCGTCATCTGATGGACTTTATCAAAGCAAATATAGGCAAATATAAGGCTTTTATTTCCTCCTGAACTTTTTTGTAAAAAAAAAAAAATAAAATCAGCCATATTTTACATTGGTAAAGCCCTTAGTATGATGTGAGCCGGACTTCTGAGAACAAGTTTTAGTATTTCTTTAAAGCATGGGCTACCAGCGATACGTCGAGTGACTTTATAGAAACCTTTTCCAATCAAACCCAGGTCCATCAAGTACATTTGGAATTATTGATCTCTTCATGTGAGACATTTTTTTAGATTTCCACTTGAAGATCCATGTTGATAGATATTGAAGATCTTCAAAGTCGGAGTCTGCAGGAACTGATATGCCAATAAGAAAATATCTTCTTCTTCTTCTTCTTCTTCTTCTTCTTCTTCTTCTTCTTCTTCTTCTTCTTCTTCTTCTATTATTATTATTATTATTATTATTATTATTATTATTATTATTTTATTTTCTATGATTTTTGCTGTGTACTCATTTCTTTCCGGGTCCCGCCCAGAGACCTAAGGTTAGAAATGGCATCATGACATTTTCCACTGACCAATTGAAAAAAAACAAAACACATACACACACACACATACATACATAGATAAAGCCCTTCGTAAGGTGTAGTCTGTACTCATGAGAACAAATCTTTGCATTTCTTTAAGGAATGGGCTTCCAGGAATCCCTTTAATGAATCTAGTGGAATTTTTTCCAACCAATACGAAGGCTCCAACTATAAGAGAGATTGTTGATCATCATCATCATCATCATCATCATCATCTTCTTCTTCTTCTTCTTCTTCTTCTTCTTCTTCTTCTTCTTCTTCTTCTTATTATTATTATTTTATTTCTTACGATTTCTGGTCTGTACTCATTTCTTTCCGGGTCCCGTCCAGAGACCTAAGGTCAGAAATGGCATCATATTTTCCACTGACAAAAAAAAAATTACATAGTTAAAGCCCTTCGTAAGGTGTGGATTGTACTCGTGAGAACAATTCCTTGTATTTCTCTAAGGCATGGGCTTCCAGGAATCCCTTCAATGAGTCTACTCGAATCTTTTCCAACCAATCCGAGAGCACCAACTACAACAGGGATTTTTTATGTTCCCATGTGCCACATTTTTTAAAGTCTTTGTATTTTGATATCTTTTCGAAGATCTTCAAAGACATATCGCAGTCTGCAGGGACCGCCATTATCAATAAGGAGGCATATTCTTTGTTTGCTATTATTATTATTATTATTATTATTATTATTATTATTATTATTTCCTTTGATATCTGGCGTTTATACATTTCTTTCCGGGTCCCGCCCAGGGACCTAAGGTTAGAAATGGTATCATGACACTTTCCACTGCAAAAAAAAAAAAATTACATAGATAAAGCCCTTCGTAAAGTGTGGGCTGTACTTGTCTGAATAATTTTTTGTATCTCTTCGAGGCCTGGACTTCCAGGGATCCCTTCAATTAGTCTACTGGAATCTTTTCCAACCAATCCTAAGGCTCCAACTACAACAGGGATTGTTGATGTTCCCATGTGCCACATTTTTGAGATTTCTATTTCAAGGTCCTTGTAATTTGACAGTTTTTCGAATATCTTCAAATATACATTGCAGTCTGCAGGGACTGCCATATCAATAAGGAGGCACTTATTTTGTTTGTGGTCTTTAATAACAATGTCTGGGTGGTTGGCTTTGATTGTTCTGTCAGTGTGTATTGTGTAGTCCCATAGAATTGTAACAGGTCCTATCTCCGTAACCGGGTCAGGGTGGTGTTCGTACCAATTTCTTCCAGTTTCCTTCCCATAGGAGTTATTATTATTATTATTATTATTATTATTATTATTATTATTATTATTATGTTGTATCTAATGTATTTTTATTTTCAGAAATGGATTAGAAATGCAAAGACGCAATATTTAAATATATAACAATATTTCGACAGTGTGTCTGTGTTCCTCAAATTATTTTTTAAAGATGCATAAAAGTATAAAGATATAAAAACAATTCCTTGTACACACATCGCTTGTCTTGAGAAAAAACGGTTGTGCTGGTAATCAATGCGTCAAAACAAATGAAAGGGAATTAGTGCGAATGGAATGCAACTTATACGTTACTGACATGATAGGAGCTATTCATCTTGATATTTTCCATCTCTTGATAAGTTCATAAGAGGAATTAATTAAACAATTTAATAGAATTTTATAGAAATCTCCTGTCCTTTTGTTCCTTTCCAGGGGTGAGAAGTTTGCATTTGTAATTATCATTAAGGGTTGTAAGGATTGAAATGTCAGTGGCTTCTGATAATATTTTTTTTCAGAATATGTACCTTAAGGTGTTTGTCGAAATTCAATCCTAAACTATTATTAATACAGGGTGACCCCCAAAAAACGGGAACTTTTTAACAATCCAATAAAACCAAGAGTGATGGAAGAAAAATATTTAATTCATAGTAATTGAAACCTTAAAACATGTCATTTAAGAAACAATGATGGAATTTTCATTTTTTTTTTAATTACGTCCTGTAGATGGCGTCCTCCTGTACGAATGCATTCTTGAAATCTGCTGTTGAGATTCCTCATTGACTGCTGCAACATCTCAGCTGGGATACTGTGAATTTCATTCTCGTTACTAAAATGGCGAAATGTTTACTTGCTCAAGGTCACTGTCTCGCAGTGTTGCCACTTGCTCATGTCTGGCAATACGCACTTCAAAAATTCCCGTTTTTTTGGGGGGTCACCCTGTATAAACATTTTCATTTTGACCTGCGTTTGTTTGGCATTTACATATCGCGCCATAAACTATAATGTCCTTCAAGCGGAGGGTGTGATTTTGCTGTTTTCATTTAACTAAACAAAATTCAGCTATTAAAAAATAAACTTAGATGAAAGATGTTACAAAAAGCTTAAAGTGACAAATCTGCGAACAAAAAACACGCTATATTATTAGCTAGCTTAAAAGCCTCACCACCGGGCATCATTTGAGTTGACTCCTGCGGAGGGATCTTGATTGGCCCTTCATGACAATAGGTAGGGAGAAGCCGATACAATAGAGGACAATAAATTACAGAACTCAAAATTTGATCGCTGCATTTAAGTATAGCATTAATATTTAAACTTACCTTTTAAAAGTTCAATGATAATTCTTCTGCCGCCACTTATTTTAAAGACAATTTGATGTACGTAGGTCTTTACTTTCTGTATAAACAATTATTTTTATTTCATGAGTGACTGTTAATTTCGATTATTCCCAAATTTATTTCCAAGTTATAAAATTGTTATCGTACAAAAAAAAATATTATCGCAAAAAGTCACGTAAAAAAATCACCGAAAACAATCGCATTAATGAAAACTTGGGAATCCAAAATGTCAGGTCTGCGGGTCTGGATCTGGGCTGGAATGTTTTTAATTTGCTCACGGAGTCGACCTGATTTCAAAATGGCATGAGATGGTAGGCTATGGCCTCTAGGAGTAAAATTGAAAACACGGACAATTTTATTTTGGAACACTGTAATCTGAGAACAACAACTTTTTCATTTGAACATGAGCTATTGAAAGCTAGAGAGTTATGTCCTTTTAATTGATTTTATCAGTAGAAGCCAAGATGGCGGAATCCGAAAACAATCGCAGTAATGAAAATTTGGGAATCCAAAATTTCAGGTTTGCATGTCTGGAGCCCGGAATGTTTTTAATTTGCTCACAAAGTCGGCCTGATTCCAAAATGCTATCTTGGGCTACGGTTTCTAGGAGTAAAGTTGAAAACACGGAAAATTTTGTTTTGAAACACTGTAATTTGAGGACAGTAATTTTTTTCATTTGAAACATGAGCTATTGAAAGATAGAGAGTTATGTCCCTTTCATTGTTTTTATCAGTAGAAGCCAAGATGGCGGAATCCGAAAACAATCGCACTAATGAAAACTTGGGAATCCAAAATTTCAGGATTGCATGTTCCGGATCCAGCCCGGAATGTTTTTAATTTGCTCACGGAGTCGACCCGATTCCCAAATTGTATATGTTGGGCTACGGCCTCTAGGAGAAAAGTTGAAAAGTTTGACACAGTGACAAACTGACATTCGTATTTATTATATATATGTATATCTGAACGTATTCCCCCTCTATTCCCATTTCTGGTTATTTTCTCAGAGAAGCTCAGCACATTTCTTTCTATCTATCTATCTATCTATCTATCTATCTATCTATCTATCTATCTATCTATCTATCTATCTATCTATCTATCACAGACTTTTCATTATCTATCTATCTATCTATCTATCTATCACAGACTTTTCATTATCTATCTATCTATCTCAGCCTGTTAATATCTAAGTCTGTTAATATCTATCCTTATGTTTATCTCAAAGTGTTCATATCTATCTATCTATCTATCTATCTATCTATCTATCTATCTGCTCTGATTTAATTTTATTAAGGGAGATCCACAGAATTGTAATTAATTTCCGTTTGGGTGAACTATTTGTAATGACAAATGTGTGAGAGAGAGGGAATAGATATATATACTCAGCGTGAGAGAGGAGTTCATTAAATTTGGCTGTGGATTTGGTCGGTGGAATAGTGATAGTCGAGCGAAGACAGGTCATTTGAGTTACCGATAGCTGAAAATGAAATGCTGGTTAATGCTGCCCCATCAACCAAATATTCGTCGTCGATCTGTATTTATATTGATTAAAATGGTTCAAGGCTTAGCGCCTTTTAGAATTCCCAGGGGAACGATTTGATTGGACTGTCACGTGGTAATTCTTTACGTGTAATTTATCGTGTGTGCATGCAGGATATGTGTGGCCCACAATTTTCATTGGGTTAACTCTCACGTTCGGAGACAGTCCTATGGAATCTGAAAACTCGTAAATGTCATGTCTTTCATATGATGCCTATAAATATGCCGTCTGCGAATCCCAAGAATGGAAATACCGATAGGCACATTCCAGTTGAGTTTAGCTCTTTAACGATGCCAAAGCCGTTAGGCATTGAGGTCCTATTCTTTATGGTCCATCATCAGCAGTAGCAGCAGCATTAACAGCAGTAGCAGCAGCAGATGTGGTTTGAGATGAATGATATAAACAGAGATAGATAGATAGATAGATAGATAAATAGATAGATAGATATGAACAGAAGGATAGATAGATAGATAGACTTAAAAAGCCCTTCTAAAGTCCTGGGAAATTTAGATATGAACAGAATTAGACAGATAGATATGAATAGAGTGTGAATGATAGATATGAATTGATAAGTTATATATATATATATATATATATATATATATATATATATATATATATATATATATATATATATATATATATCTGTTCATATCTATCCATCACATTCTTTTCATATCTATCTGTCTAATTCTGTCCATATCTAAGTTTATATATATATATATATATATATATATATATATATATATATATATATATATATATATATATATATATATATATATATATATCAGTTTATATATATATATATGTATATATATATATATATATATATATATATATATATATATATATATATATATATAGAGAGAGAGAGAGAGAGAGAGAGAGATGAAAAAACTGGGATAGGTAGCTATAGTACCAAGATATATATATATACACGCAGAGAGAGAGAGAGAGAGAGAGAGAGAGGTAGATCTCTTTCTCTCTTTCTATATATATATATATATATATATATATATATATATATATATATATATATATATATGTCAGCCTGTTCACATCTATCTCAGATTTTATATGTATCCATATATCTATTTATCAGTCTATTCAAATATAAGTTTAGTCATATCCAGATAGATACATAGATATGAATAAATTGAAATAGAATGGGTTAGATATATATAGAGATGTATATGAACAGACCCAGATAGATAGATAGATAGATAGATAGATAGATAGATAGATAGATAGATAGATAGATAGATATGAGCAGACTGATAGCTAGCTAGCTCGATATATAGACAGATATGAACAAACCGAGCTCGATAGATAGATAGATAGATAGATAGATAGATAGATAGATGTGAATAGAGTGATATAGATAGATACGAA
>OZ038518.1:19856637-19876637 GCA_964036315.1 Acanthosepion esculentum
ATATATATATATATATATATATATATATATATATATATATATGTATAAGAACATACTTGATAAATAGATATGAACAGGCTGGTAGATATGAATAACTCGAGATATATATATAGAGAGATATGAACAAACACTGAGATTATCTAGCTAGATAGATAGGAAATGACTGAGACAGATAGATAGACAGACTGAAATAGATGGATATATATATATATATATATATATATATATATATATATATATATATATATATATAAATGTTATATGCGATGAATAAGTTGTCGTCTAAATTACGCAAAAATTAAAATAGCACTGACATCTCATATATATTTACAAAAATTCCACAAAAATATTTTTCAATACTAAAGAGTAAATTTATTCAAATGCCATTGTCTTCAACCACGGCTTCCAGACGACTGCTGAATCTCCTGCAACTCTTCTGGACGGTCTCCTTGTCTTCAGTTCATCTTTGGTGTTACAAGGAATTTTTGGGTCTCTTGCTCAACTCTGCCCCACACATAATAAACAAGGGGGTTGCAGTATGAGGAGTTAGGTGGCCAGATGTAAGTGGGGATGTGATCTCAGAAATTATCAGACTGCCATGGCTGGGCTCTCCTGCTTGTGTTGCATGGTGTACTGTTCTGTTGCCAGACATGGGCTCTTCCAGCAACCACCCTCTTCACCCAGAGCAGCACTACCTCCTCAAAGCACTTGCTCTAGGCCCCCATGTTGAGTCTGAGACCCTCAACAACAAATCTGGGTGGTCTTTTCTTATCAGAACGATCAGAGTGAATAAACTCATCCAACTCTTCCCAAATCCTCTGCACTGTCCACAGATTCTGAAATGTTTGTATTGGAACTTCTGGTGCAAATGCCAAGCAGTATGGCATACCATTTCCAAATTTCCGGTTGAGTGAATTGCACCATCGTGCACTTTTTCTCACAGATGGTGCCCAACTGACCCTACTATACTGTGCAGTCAACAAAATCAAAAACAAACAACATGCATACACAAAATTAAAAATATAAAATTTCGACAATTTACCCAACACACCTTTTGTGTGTGTGTATGTGTGTGTGTTTTGTGACCAAGTAAATGGTTAAGTAATAACAAATCCAGGTTTGCAGATATATCGTATATTAAACAGTAAGTACACTATGGATAAAATGTGGTCTAAATTACACAAAACTGAAAATAACACTGACATCTCATTTTAACGGACTAAAATTACGCAAAAATATCTTGAAATACTAAAGAGTAAATTTATTCAATAAAATCACCAATTTATGCACACACCACAATCACATATCCAAAAAGATATTCGTGTCTATAAAACAATTTAAATTGGGTCTCTCCAAGAGAACTGATCGAATTTAAAAGACCCACTCCAACTACAGGGTGCGATCGGAAAATAGTTGTTTAAGTTACGCAAAAATGACATCTCAATTTAACAGATATATTTACCAAAATTCCACAAAACTATTTTGAAATACTAAAGAGTAAATATATTCAATAAAATCGCCATCGGCTTTAACCACGACCTCCAGACGACTTCAGAATCTCCTGCAACTCTTCTGGACGGTCTCCTTGTTTAAGTTTGTGAATGCTGCCATAATCCTCCTCTTCAGTTCATCTTTGGTGTTACAAGGAGTTTTGTTGGTGTCCCACACAACTGCACTCCACAAATAATAATCAAGAGGGTTGCAGTCTGGGGAGTTAAGAGGCAAGATGTAAGGGGTGATGTGGTCGCAGAAATTGTCTGACAGCTATGATTTAGGGTCTTCTGCTTGTTTGGCATGGTGCATAGTCTTGTTGCCAGACTTAGGGTCTTCAATTAGCATCATGTTGACTGTATATATCATCTAACTCTTTCCGAATCGTCTGCACTGTCCTCAGATTGACACCCAACCACTCTGAAATTATCGTCTTGGAGCATCCGGCGCACATGCGAAGGAATACAGCATGCCGTTTCCAAATTTCTGGCGGAGTGAATAGCGCCATAGTGTGACACTGAGATCTCCAGAAGTTGATCAAACAAAAAGAGAAAGGAAGAAGAAATAGGAAAGAATATGGTAATTGGATTATAATTATTGATATTGCATGAAAATATATTGAAAAGAAAATTAACTTTGGGAAATTCCTTCTCTCCATCCTCTCTTTTATTATTTCCTCTTACCGTCCCTCTTCAGTGAGCGTAGGTGGTCCCCACCCCCGATGTCTTATCTACGCCTGCTACCTCGATCATTGCAAATTCAGTTATCTAGTTTTTCACTTTCCAGCCTGCATTTACATTTGTGTGTAAATCAAAATTGACCCCCCCCCCCCACCCGAAGTCAGGGTCACTTATTCATTGTTTAAACTGTTCAACAAATAATTCAAGTTTATGTTATGGTCCAGGTTAGGACCAAGGAAGAACAACACGAACACAAGAGTAGAAATAACGAAGATATATTACACGGAATAATAATACAAGATGTGGAAGGTGTTAGTATGACTGTCAGTCTGGTTTGGATTGAACTACTATCGACTCGACTCGATTCGTCCCTCTCTCTTGAGAGGCGTAGTATACACAGTGTTAGGAAGAGTTCATTCTGTAGTTATAGGTAAGGACCCATACCACATAGTAAAATCACTTTCCAATGCATTTTTATAGTGTTAGGGTCCAGGTTAGGACCAAGGAAGAACAACACGAACACAAGAGTAGAAATAACGAAGATATATTACACGGAATAATAATACAAGATGTGGAAGGTGTTAGTATGACTGTCAGTCTGGTTTGGAGTGAACTACTATCGGCTCGACTCGATTCGTCCCTCTCTCTTGAGAGGCGTAGTATACATAGTGTTAGGAAGAGTTCATTCTGTAGTTATAGGTAAGGACCCATAACACATAGTAAAATCACTTTCCAATGCATTTTTATAGTGTTAGGGTCCAGGTTAGGACCAAGGAAGAACAACACGAACACAAGAGTAGAAATAACGAAGATATATTACACGGAATAATAATACAAGATGTGGAAGGTGTTAGTATGACTGTCAGTCTGGTTTGGAGTGAACTACTATCGACTCGACTCGATTCGTCCCTCTCTCTTGAGAGGCGTAGTATACACAGTGTTAGGAAGAGTTCATTCTGTAGTTATAGGTAAGGACCCATACCACATAGTAAAATCACTTTCCAATGCATTTTTATAGTGTTAGGGTCTAGGTTAGGACCAAGGAAGAACAACACGAACACAAGAGTAGAAATAACGAAGATATATTACACGGAATAATAATACAAGATGTGGAAGGTGTTAGTATGACTGTCAGTCTGGTTTGGAGTGAACTACTATCGGCTCGACTCGATTCGTCCCTCTCTCTTGAGAGGCGTAGTATACATAGTGTCAGGAAGAGTTCATTCTGTAGTTATAGGTAAGGACCCTTAACACCCCCCAAGCTTTTACCTTGCAGGGGTCTTTAATATTTTTTCCTCTTCGGATTAATCATCAAAGGCTCTGTAAATTTTCTTTTTCTGCTTGATTTCCGCGGTTCTGAAATTGCTTGAGGCCTTTGCATATTGAATGTGTCAAATATTGTGTCCATTACTTCCTCCTCTTCCTGAGGTAGACCGTTAGAATCCTCTAATAGCCTCTTTCTGATCTGATTTAAGTGCCCTTTATGCGAGAACTTCGGCCCCTGAATTATGTACATCACGTTCCCGATTCGTTTCTCTATTGTACCTGGCTTCCAATAGGATGTGTTGTTTTTGAACATTTAAAAAAAAAATTCTCCCCTGGGTTAAATTTTCTTTTTGGTACCAACGACGTTGGTGATTGCTTTGTCTGTTTTGGCAGTAATTTGTCGAATACCGATCTAATTTTTCGGGCGAACATTGCTTCCGCCGGCGATAATGCCGATGGCGTAGTACTGTTCGGTGTAATTCTATACACTTGCAAGAATTGTTGTAAAGCCTTTTCTGTTGGCACGTCATAAGCTTTCCTTAGAGCTCTTTTTAACGTATCTACAAAACTCTCCGCTTGCCCGTTTGATCTTGGGTGATATGGCGGGGATTTGATGTGTTTCACCTGAAAAGTTTCACAAAATTCTTATGTTTTAACAAAGTTTTTCCGTTTTACCGCGGCAACGACAAATAGTATTACAGTTTATTCGATCGTAAAACAAATGCATAAGAAAGAGAAATGATACACTTTCGTATTAAGGGGAGTGGGAATAGATTCTTCTTTCTCCAGTTCTTGATTAGTCTGGTGTATCAAGAGGACCGAAGCATGGGACAAGATGATAGGTGGTGATTAATGACTGAAAATCTATTTTGTCTTTGCTGCGTCATCTGGAAGTTGAGTTTCTCACTGCAACCCCAGAAAGCCGAGCTGAGGTTGCCTGTTGAGAAAATGGGAGAAGGACGAGAGGGAAGAAGAAAGAGATTAGCACCGACAATATAGAGCAAGGGCACGAGACAAAGTGTAATGAGAGTAGAAGTTAAGCGGTGGCGTGATCCCTCTGACTCCTCTCAATCCCAGATTTGGAAAATCTCTTGAGAAAGACGTATTTTGATAGGGTAGAAGACAACCAAACCCAGTCCCTAGTCAACCCCAACCCTGCTGGACGCAGGACTCCATATAAGATGGAGATTTCGATTCAGAGAAAAGTTGAGGTGAGATTGCAGACACAACAAGCAGAGGGAACAGAGAGGGGCACACTGGAATCCGCATAGTTCAAGGACACATGGCACAGTGGATAAAGGAGTTAGTTAGGTCCAGTGACATGTCCCAAAGAGTTGTGAGTTAAATACCTGGTTAAGGCAGTGGAGAACTTTGAGAGGAAAATGAACAGGAAATAACTGATAAAAGACATCCAGTGGAACTAGAATAGTCTACCCCAGTAAGCGAAATAAAGGGTTCAGTTCAACATTCCAATTACCTGAAGAAAATCAGAGCATACAACGGCCGAAACGTTGTAATAAATATGGCAACAAAGATGAGGACAATAGTCCGAACAATGTAAACAGTGTACATAATACCTCATCCCAGAAATATAGACAGATACTGAAAGGCCGAAACGTTGTAATAAATATGGCGACAAAGATGAGAACAATAGTCCGAATAATGTAAATAGTGTACATAATACCTCATCCCAGAAATATAGACAGATACTGAAAGGCCGAAACGTTGTGATAAACATGGCAGCAAAGATGAGGACGATAGTCGGAATAATGTAAATAGTGTACATAATACCTCATCTCAGAAATATAGACAGATACTGAAAGGCCGAAACGTTGTAATAAATATGGCGACAAAGGTGAGGACAATAGTCCGAATAATGTAAATAGTGTACATAATACCTCATCCCAGAAATATAGACAGATACTTAAGGGCCGAAACATTGTAATAAATATGGCGACAAAGATGAGAACAATAGTCCGAATAATGTAAATGGTGTACATAATACCTCATCTCAGAAATATAGACAGATACTGAAAGGCCGAAACGTTGTAATAAATATGGCGACAAAGATGAGAACAATAGTCCGAATAATGTAAATAGTGTACATAATACCTCATCCCAGAAATATAGACAGATACTTAAGGGCCGAAACATTGTAATAAATATGGCGACGAAGATGAGGATATTAGTCCGAATAATGTAAATAGTGTACATAATACCACATATCAGAAATATAGACAGATACTGAAGGGCCGAAACATTGTAATAAATATGGCGACAAAGATGCGGAGCATAATCCGAATAATGTAAATAGTGTACAGAACGTAGAAATTAAAGTTACTACTAAAAAAAGCTGCAGGCTCCGAAGGGGATCTCAGTGTCATTTGATTATATCAAATAGGTAGTGTTAAACCAGCTGTATGCAAGAAATCTTCTTTTTAAACCGAGTGAATTCTTCATTGCAATGGATGCTTTTTTGTGTAGCTGCCAAAATGGCCGAACCGTTTTCATTCCAAGTTTGCTTCACCAACGATCTTGTCAACCAGTGAGATCAAAAACACAATCAGAGGAGTGAATGGTCGCTAACAACTAAATCGAGTGGAAACGTGAAACCAACAGTATATCAGCAACAAAAGACGTCAGGCAATAACGAGTGAAGAAACATCGAAATGATAACCACAGCGAACTGAAGGCACTTGAGGACCGTTGACTTGGGGACTCATTAGGCTAACGCGCCGGGAGTTTTGCACAATGGTAGCTCTTTTGCCCAACTGACCTTACTATACTAAAAGAAACAAACAACGCGCATGCGTGAAATAAAAATATAAAATGGTGACAATTTACCCATCGTACGCTGTACACACACATACACACATATATATATGTACGCGTGTGTGCGTGCGTGTGCGTGTGCGTGTGTGTGTGTGTGTGTGTGCGTGTGCGCGTGCGTGCGTGTGTGTGTGTGTGTGTGTGGGTGTGAATTAGGAGATATTGAATTCCAATAAAATTTTGAAGAAATATGACAAATGGAAAACCGTTTCATGGAGGCTGGATTTGATTAGATTTTCCTCTTCTTTTTTTCATTTTTTTCTTTTTTCTCATTTTTTGATCTAATAAAGACTATCTATCTATCTATCTAAGTGTTCATATCTATCTATCTATCTATCTTTCTCAGTACTCATATCTATCTATCTGGTCATATCTATCTATCTATCTATCTATCTATCTATCTATCTATCTATCTATCTATCTATCTATCTATCTAAGTGTTCATATCTATCTATCTATCTATCTATCTATCTATCTATCTATCTATCTATCTATCTATCTATCTAAGTGTTCATATCTATCTATCTATCTATCTATCTAAGTGTTCATATCTATCTATCTATCTATGTATCTATCTATCTATCTATCTATCAAAGGGTTCATATTTATCTATATATCTATCTATCTATCTTTCTCAGTTCTCATATCTATCTATGTGTTCATATCTATCTATCTATCTATCTATCTATCTAAGTGTTCATATCTATTTTCATATCTTTCTATCCGTATATCTATCTTATCTAACAGCAAGTTTTAACTCTTTACATTTGACCTAATTTTGTTTATCTATTTGACATACCAACAAATTATTCATCAATTTCCCACCATTTTCTGATTTGTCTAACCGTTTTTTTCATCAGTCCTTCGAATCATTGCTTCTTCTTCGCACAGATGGCCTTTAACATTTCAAAATGTCAGCGTAAAAATAATATGGCCGACCATTTCGTTTTGCGAATGCTGAGCATATCATAAGCCCTACAACTAAACCGTTTATTCACAGCTCGATTCTCTAACGTGTCAAAGTCATTCTTATAACGTTACGTCTGATAATTTTAAAGGTCTCAACCATTTCTTTTAAACCTTCCTATTTTTCAAGTATTTTTATTTCGTAGGCGCCCGTTTATCTCACGAGTTAAGATAGCAGCGTTTGTCCAAAATTCAGTCTTTTTGTGTTAAACCTGGAGTGACCTGTCCATGGCGAAGGCCTGGGCGATGGTATAATGATGCCGTTCGTTTTCCTGATTTCATTGCTCCCTCTCGGCCGTACAGGGTATTGAATTTGGGGACGGCTTGGTTACAGGAATTGCCAGAAAGTTCTCAATGTTGACAGACAACCACCATCGGGGGCTCAACTCAAGGTTGTCTGGATTTACTCCTGCCTAAACAAAATCTGGTGTCAGTGGCAAAACTAACCTGGTCGTTCGTCTCGAAAAGGACCTCCAATCGGTTGTAGACTGGATCAGGAATTGGCTGGTTAACTTTAATGCCTCAAAAACAAAACTGTTCTCTATTACCAGAGAGAACCATCCCCCCCCCCATTAGAATGTCTGACGCTCAACTCCACGAGAGCATCTCTTTGCGACTGCTCGGTCTCACATTGTCCGCTGACCTGAGATGGAACAAATACATTGAGCCAATTGCTTCGTCCATCGCAAGGAAAGTTGGCTCCCTGTTCCGCGCCAGGAAATTTTTCTCGCCGGAGTCGATCCTTCAAATCTACAAATCAATCATTCGCTCTTGTATAGAGTATTGCTGCCATATATGGTCTGGTGCTCCTTCTGTTTGCCTCAAGGTTCTTGATAAGATCCAGAGACGGATATGCAATGTAATTGGCCCTGATCTGGCATCTCGTCTGTAGTCGCTCGCTCAGAGACATGCCGTCGCCTCCCTCTGTCTTATTTTTGGAAATACTGTCATGGTAACTGCTCCGAGGAGCTGCTTTCGCTGGTCCCCAGACTTCATGAATTTAAGCGTGATATTAGGCTTGCATCTCGCTCATACCCTTTCACTGTCAAAACTGTTAAATTTAGCCGTCTCTTCTACTCCATTAGCTTCATATCTCGCACCTCTCGCCTGTGGAAATCCCTCCCCTCTACCTGTTTCCCTGATAGCTATAATCTCCAACTATTCAAATGTAATGTCAATCGACGTCTCTAGATGCCTTGATCTATCCACTACCCTTCTCTTCATCCTTTTCTCTATCACTCCTATTTGCTCTCACTCCAACTATCTATAACCCTATTGCGTGCTAGTGGCATCCCGCCTTGCTTGGGGTGAAACGCTTAAAAAAAAATTTACTCCGTTAGCCTTTTCCTTGTTTTGGATATTACCCCAACGCAGCGGTGGTTTAAAACCAGGGTTTTCTTTGTTTTAGATCAACTCCATCTACCCCAATCAGCTGGTCATGAGACACCAGTTGTACGCCATCGCCCATTTTCCGGCTCGGGGATCGACTATTTGAGATGCATACCACAGAAACATTTGATAAAGAGTGACACCTTGTCCCCACTATTACACTCAGTCATGACAACCTTTGGAATATAAATAAACCATGTATATAAATATTATATACATTACGTCTTTTAGAAGATTGAAATGAAATTAAGGCTTTTTAAATTTATAAAAAGTTAGGTAAACAAAAACACGAGAAACCAAGACAAATTACGAAATTGTCAAGTATAAATAAACAAACTCAAATATGGAAAAGTTTGTTAATTTTAGACAAAGATGGTAGATATAAAAATGTACGTAAAAAATTGGAATCTAAGCCTAGAATACTCGGAGATTATGAAGTCATACACTAAAAATTTATAGTGCCTTTTAAACAATTCCAACAACTAAGCTAGCAATTGAAAGGTATCACCTCTGCTCTGCAAGGACATGGTATTTAAAAAAATAATTTTTTTAGTAGACTATTTGGCGATGGCTTGGCTGCAGAAGTTGCCAAAGAGCTGTCAGTGTTGACCGCCAACCGAGTTTATGGCACCATTCCAGATTTTCTGTCAGGATTTACTTCTATAGCCATTTCCATGTTTGGATACTACAGATAAGGTAGCGAGGGTGTAAAATCAAGGTTTTCATTGCCCTAGATGGAATGCCTTCCTGGGTTGTGGAGCTCTATCTACCCAAAGCAGCTGGTGATGAGGCGCCAGTTGTCCGCCTTCACCCATTTTCATCTTAGAACTCTACTTGTTTGGATATGACAGATTGGCAGCGGGGATTTAAAATCAGGATTTTCCTTCCCCTAGATGCACTGCCTTCCTGGGTTGCCGAGGTCCATCTTCCTGAAGCAGCTGGTGATGAGGCGCCAGTTGTCCGCCTTTGCCCATTCTCAAACGAATTACGAAATAGTCGGGAATAACTAAACAACTTCAAATATCGAAAAGTTTGTACATTTTGGAAAAAGATAGTAGAAAGAAAAAATGAAAATATAAATCGGGATTTAAGCCTAAAATACACGGAAATTATTTAAAATGGAATAAATTTATTTATACTGCCTTTTTGACAGTAATAACAACTAAACTATCTGTTGTAAAGTACCTTTTCATCTGCTCTGAAAGAACATAGCATTTAAAAATGTAATTTTTTATATACTATTTGGGGATGGCTTGGCTGCAGGAGTTGCCAAAAAGTTGTTAGTGTTGACAGCCGATCGCCTTCAGTGCTTCACTCCAGGTTTTCTGTCTGGATTTAATACTATAGCCTTTTTCATGATTGGATTTGACAAATAAGCAGCGGGGTTTTCCTTCCCCTAGATGGACCGTCTTCCTGGGTTGTCGAGCTCATCTACCTGAAGCAGCTGGTTATGAGGCACCAGTTGTCCGCCTTTTCCCATTCTCAGCGGACGTTAGGTAAACAAAAACGATAGAAAGCAAGACAAATTACGAAATAGTCGGGCATAACTAAACAAACTCAAATACCGAAAAGTTTGTTCATTTTGGAAAAAGGTAGAAAAAAAAGAAAAAATGAAAATATAAATCGGGATTTAAGACTAAAATACTCGGAATTTAGGAAGTCCTTATTATACATATACTAAAATTATTTATACTAACTTTTTTACAATACTAACATCTAAATAATCATTTGTAAGGTATCTTTGGAGATTCATTATCACCTCTACTCTGAAAGGAAATGGCATTCAAAAATCAATAAAATTATTCGGTGTACTTACAACTAAATTATCAATTGATAGAAAAACTTCAAACAAATATAATAATCATAATATATAAATAATAAATGAAACAAAATAAAAAAACAATTGCAAATTATTATATAACCTAATATAATATTAAATTATATTATAATTATGTTAATATTATATAACCTAATATAATATTAAATTATATTATAATTATATTAATATTATATAAACTAATATAATATTAAATTATATTATGATTATATTAACCTAATATATTAAATGAACGAGATTAGAAAATGTAAAGTAGTTACGCAAAAACAAAAAGTAATATTAAGACAAAAGATCTTCAGGTTAGGTGGACAAAAAAAGTTAAACCTCATCATCACCATCATCATCCTCACCATCATCATCGTCCCCATTGACCTTTGTAATCGTAGTCGGGGGGATCCGAATGCAGAAGGCACACTAACTCTTTCCCCCCAACGGTCTATCAACGGCAGCCATCAGGAATTCTGGTGCAGTCATACCTTTGACATTGGCCAACTAGTTTTTTTTTTTTTTTTGGCGTTGATGTCCTCTCTTACGTCCAACAGTGCCTTGCATGATGGTCTTGCACAGGCTCTCGAGCCTTGTAATGTGTCCAAACCACGCCATTTTTCTCCGTTTGACAATGGCGAGGGGAGGTTCCTGGTGTCCCCCAAAACTATCAGCCCTTCCTACATAGACTCATTGGTCTTTTGTTCCCAATAGAAGATGCCAAGGAATTTTCTCATGCAATTCTTCTCAAACGCTTGGATCCTTCTCTCTGTATCCGCCAACAGTGTCCACGTTTCACCTCCATATATAGGAATGAAAACAATCAGCGATTTGTACTGTCTGTATTTTTGCCCCTCCATATTCTTGTCAATTTGGTTATCACTGCCATGGCTGAGACAATCCATATGCGAATTTCCGAGTTGCAGGTACCATCTTTAGACAAGATTTCTCCCAAGTATTTAAAACTCTACACTTTCTTTCAATGGATTCCCGTTCATGGTAATGTTGACCCAGGTGTTACTGTTTGTACTATTCACGATTACTTTGGATTTCTCGGAGCTGACCTCCATTACATATGCTTCTGCTCTTTCAACAAGTTTATTGGTCAAGTCCTGAAGCTCACTTTTACTACCTGCTAAGTGGTCAATGTCGTCTGCAAAACTTAGGTTACAGACGTGCCTCTCTGTAACCCTTTCGAGCTAGTGGCACGCCCGCCGTGCTTGGAGGGAAATACCTTTAAAAAATGAAATAAAATCAATAAAAATCGCGAATTATTATATATCCTTAAGCAATATTTACGCTTCTCAGCTAAACTTAAAATCATTTAATTCTTGTGATCTTCAAGAAAACGTGTTATCCTTCCTTGAGTTCAGAACGCTAATATTTCGCGTCGACGTCGGCTTTATAACGTCTCCATGAATTTAATTTCTTCTTTCCTGATCGTTTCTTTTATGATGATGAAGGTGATGACTAAATTTGTCGACAACGTGCAGGCTAAGCCCTAGAAGCTTCCAGTCTAAAACAAAACCGCTACCGTCATCCATTCCCTGTTGCCGTTTGGTTTTGCAACAGTTGGTTTGAGGTGTAAGAAAAAATAGTGTAAGAAAATACCGATGGCGTGTATTTGTTTAAGGTGAACCTAAACTTGCCCGAAAATAACCCACAGAACTTGATTTCAAGACCCTCCTTTGAGGCACATATGGAAATAGAGCAGCAGTAAGTAAGAAACAATGCAGTTAATTATAAGAGTTGAAATTAATGAGGGTAAGATTTCACAGCTCTAGCATCACTCCTTCATAGTCAGCCTATGAACTTTTCAGCCCACTCTCGTATCTGGAAAGAAACAATGCAGTTATTAATAAGAAGAGCTGAAATGAATGCATGCAAGATTTCAGACACTCTGAAATCACTAGACGTTTCTCTCGCCCTTGAATTACATTCTAAATAATAACTTTTAGCATGCTGCTAGATTTGGAAAATACTCATGTGATGTCCTTATATTTTCCGCTATAAATCGCTGACCAAAACTTTTTTTTTCTGTTTGAAGAAACGAACATGTGAGTTTCAACAATAATTTGTCTTTATGGTCTTCAATTTTATAATCTTCCCTTTCATATTCCGTCTATTGATCAACTTAATTTTTAAAATTAAAAAAAAAAGAAAATAAGAAAAGTATTCGTCGTTTTCATTCACGGTTAAATTTCAAGAATTAATTAAATTTGTCTAACTCAATTATAAAATTGAAGGAAATGGTCTTAATTAAATTAATCAAAGGGAGTAATCAGATCTGTATATGCAATACGCTCCAACATGATATTAAAATCAATAAAATACTAATAAAATAACGGTCATCCAGTCACTAAATTTCATAAAGTTAAGAGATAACGGTCAAGTTTTACGTTTCAAATTTCACATTGGTCCATATGAAAAGATATATTTATTTTATATAAAGTTTATATCTATCTATCTATCTATCTATCTATCTATCTATCTATCTATCTATCTATCTATCTTTATATATATATATATATATATATATATATATATATATATATATATATATATATATATATATATATATATAAAAAGGCAGGATGTGTGTATGTGTGTAACGAATGGACGGCCGCAATTTTCTAGGGATTTGCACCGAAATTTACAGGGACATGCTCCGAGTTGGTGGAGAAGCCAAGACCGACTTTGCATTTCCCAACTCCCATCGATAGTGGAAATAATCGATTTTTTCATGCTTCTACGGTAGTTTTCATGTAGTTTGCGACCATTTTCTACTGGCCAGATTGAGAGCCTATAGCTGGCTGCCACGAATAGACAGAAAGATTCTATTGGCCTGCGTGAGAGCCAACAGCTGAATGACACGAATGTTAACTAGCATGCTTGCATGCAAAAAAAATCGATAGCTGCATTCGTCACAAGTGGGGAAAATTTAAATCTGCATGGCACTTTACTCCAATTGGCTCAACGTTGATTCTGATTCCGCAGAACTGGGTTGGGTGTGAAAATACATTTGTTGTTAACATTCTTTTTACATTCGGTTTTTCCAGTTACGAGTCCTTTTTTAAAGCTGATCGTTTTGTGTTCATTTTGTTTAGTTCTTTTTTCGTAACAGATTTAATGTTTAGTATAGAGCTTAGAAAAAATTCGCAGTGTGAGATTGGCAAGAAGTAAGGCATGTAGCAACATCAGCACGGCAAAGAGCACTCCTTTAAATCCATATACCTATATATATATATATATATATATATATATATATATATATATATATATATATATATATATATCATAAAGTTTCATTGAATCTTGGATATGTTTAAGGTTGTTTTAAAAAATTCAATTGATATAATTTTAATAAAAATATATTATAACAAAAGAGTAACCGTAAGTTCTATGTGAAGGGAAATTCGGATTCAAGCCCACGTAAAATAATAAGGAAGACTGACCAACTTCAGCTTTGCTAGGCCAGCTAATATATGATAAGAGCAATTCTTAATTCAACCCCTCGTAAATAATAGGGAAGATTGGGCTCTTTAGCCTCGGTAGGCCAAGCTGTCTCGGAGAAGTTCGACTCTGAATTCAATTCTTAGTAAACAATATAGAAAAAAAACTGCATATTTCTAAGTTAACCAACCTAGAAGAAAGAGAACTCTGTATTAAATGCCTTGTAAATAATAAGGCAGATAGACCTCTATAGCCTTGTGAGGAAAAGTAAAGATTATTAAAATAAGGAAGCAATAAAAGAACAAGAATTCTGAAGACAGAAGATAACCGACTGCGTTTACATTTTTGAAGATCAAAATTGACTAGAAAACAAGTATCCGGAAGAAGGTTTCACAACTTGAAGTTACCAGAGAAGAAACTGTTAGCATAAAACTTACGGCGACATCTAGACATTTCCACTGTAAAATGATGAAACCTTGTCGCCAAACTAGTACTACGATTAAATTCATAAACTCTGGGCCCCAAAGAAGAAAACTCATCCGAACAATTACCATGAAAATATTTAGAGTGAACGCCCAGGGAACTTACATTACGTAGGTGTGGATTTGACTGAAGCCGAGATGGCAGATCCGTACCAATACGATTGCATATTCTTCTTAGGATTTCATCGAGAATATCTAAATATACAGGAGAAGCACTAGATATGGTGTGATATCAATAGTTAATGCAGGGTGGCATGGTAGACTTATAAATATGTAAGATAGATTGTGGCGAAAAAAATTGTCAAGCACGACACAGTGAATCACTTTTCTTAGCAGCAGGCTTAGCAGTTGATGCCAGCGGAAAAAGTCAGCTCCAATAGTCTTCAACTTCTCGTAAATAACAGGGCATACTATGCCGTTTAGCCTTGATAGGTCAACCAACCTAGAAGAAGGAGAATTCAATTCCAGCCTTCTATATATGGTCACTTTAGTTATGGATACAGGGCATATGGTAACTCACAGGCTCTAATGCTTTCCATGAATCATAATCAGTTTTTTAGGACATGAACCCGATTCCGATCTTATGACCACTGCATAAGAAAAGTTATTCCTGTTGTGAGATTACTCCCCCTTGCTTGTAAAGAGGATAACATTCAAAAAGAAAGAGGAAGATAAGAAAAGAAATCGTAGAGTAGAACAAAGATAAATGGTTTGGGAAGAAGACAGAATTTATAAATTTTAAAAAATACTGGTTGTCCAGTGAATGACAAAAGTTTCCTTATAGGGAAAAGGCTATTACAGGGTGAGGCAGAAATAGGTTCCACATTTTAACGTTTAACAAAAGACCAAGAGAACTGTCATTAAAAAAATATTTTGTTTTTGTTTAAACAAAGGTTCATATTCGTTTTCTTTTAAAATAACATTCTTCAAGTTGTGGCCTCTATTCGCCATTAACTGTTGTAGATGTTTTCAACATTTTTCCATCATTTGAAACGTTTCTGGAAACTGATCAGAGTTTAAAATGATTGCAGAATATTCTTCCAGGCGAGTAATTGTTCTATTGCAATGTTCATAATATAGGTAATTGCTTGGTTTGGTTTATTTTGTTTTAAGGCATATCAAGATCAAGGGGTGCTTTAATAACGACACCATTTATAGGATAGATTCGTATGAATAGAATATGTATTCTTTGGATTAGATTGGTTTATTTTGTTTTACGGCATATCAACCTCAATTGGTTATTTAATGCTGACAACATTTTTTGGATAGATTCGTATGAATAGAATATGTATTCTTTGGAACAGATTGGTTTATTTTGTTTTACAGCATATCAACCCCAATGGGTTATTTAATACTGACAACATTTTTAGGATAGATTCGTATGAGCAGAATATGTATTTTTTGGTTTAGATTGGATTTGTTTATTTTGTTTTATGGCATATCAACGTCAATGGGTTATTTAATGCCGACAGCATTTTTAGGATAGATTCGTATGAATAGAATATGTATTCTTTTGATTAGATTGGTTAATTTTGTTTTACGGCATATCAACCTCAATGGGTTATTTAATAACGACAACATTTTTATGATAGATTGGTATGAACAGAACATGTATTCTTTGGTTTTTCAAAGATTTTTTATGGTAATAGTTAACTATTTGTCCATAGCTGGGACCCTAACAGGTGCTACCACCCTGGGTCAGAGTGGACCTGGGAACACCAGCAATTAAGATGTATTTCCACGGTCTTCAAAACCTCCTGGTCAGAGACCATGCTGCTGGATATTTTTATCGTCTTACCCAGGACGCGGATGTAGTTTAAGGTTTTACCCAGGACGATTGTCTGGTTTAGTTTAGCTTGTTTTACTGTATATCAACCTCAATTGATTATTTAATTCCGACGATATTTTTATTGCTGGTAATATTTTTGTTTTCATAAATGTATTGTAGGTAATATTTTTTCCAAAAATGTATTGCTGGTAAACATTTCTCCCAAAAATTATTGCTGGTATTAAAATCTATCTTTAAACTTTAATTCTGTCTTGACCCCTTTTTTGGTGGGGGGGGGTAACTTTTTGCTCATATTACGGACCCCTAACAGGTGCTACCACGCCGGGTTAGGGGAGACGTAGGAACACTCCTCAAAACCTCATCAAAGACCCATCTCTCAGATGTAGTTAAATATCCTACCCAGGATGCGCATTTCAGTTTATCGTCATAGCCAGGACTTTAGGAAATTGTGGAGCGTCTTGCTGATTCATGCCCTGAAAGAACTTCAGGCCATAAATCTGCATGACCCTCTACGATTTCCTATCTTATGACCATTGCATTAGAAAAATGTTCCTGTTCTGAGATTACTTCATCTTAGCATGTCAGGAGACTTTTGACGTCCGCTAGGTGGCGTTGTAATCATCAACATGAAAGAAAGGACATATAGTCTTTCTCTTCTTTTTCTATTCAATCAAAAGATGTCATTGTGGCCAGACTTGTCTTGTTTTCTCTTAATCCCAGGGATTTGTTCTTAATCCCACAGCGAATTAACATTTCAGTCAACGGGCTAACAGACTTAATCCCCAGGCATATCCGGTGTTACACGCAACACATCCATAATTCTTTTTATGTACCATGTTCCTTCAGGCGATCATGGCTCACAAAAATTCCTTGTCCCTTGCAACTCTAAATAAATTCCGTCTTTTCTATTCTTAAACCCTGTCTGTCATCCATTTTCTAAAGTGGCTCACATGGTATCCTCAGAATCCTTCTGTAGAACCACATTTCTTTTACTTGGAGTCTCTAGGAGAGATATCCCATAACAATTCAATACTCTTTTCTTTGTTTCTAGGCTATGAGAATAGAAAAAAAAGAAAACAAAATAAACAGTAAATACAGTAAAAGTAAAAACGAAATAAGATTATAAGAAAACGTAGAGGAAAAGAAAGAGAAATGACTTTGGAAGAATACAAAATTTAAAAATTTAAAAAAATACTGGATGCCAGAGAATGACAAATGTTTCCTTATAGGGAAACGGTTAATTCAAGGTGCGGCTGAAATAGGTTCTTTATTTTAAAGGTTGAAAAAAGACCAAGATAACTGTCATTAAAAAAATATTTTAAAGGGGTACAGTTCTTATTCGTTTCGTTTTTAAAATGACCTCCTGCATGTGGTGGCCTCTATTGGCCATAAACTGTTGTAGATTATTTTTAAAGTTTTCTATCATTTGAAACATTTTCTGGAATTCGGGCACTTCCAAGACTTTCATGTAGCTTTTCTTTAAGCGCTAAAAATATGGACCTGAAATTTTCAAACCAAAGCAGTATCAATTTTTTAACCGATTGAAAATTGTTAAAATCCTCAAATATTCTGATTATTTTCATACTTAATTCTTGTAAAGTTGATCGGATTCATATAATTTGAAAAACAAATTATTTTAATTCTGTATAAATATGATATACATGATATATAATTTTAATTACATATAATTAGCTTTGAGAATTATTATCGGAATGTTGTTTTTCGTCAAAATAATGACTAGAAGTGAAAAGTCTTAATGTAAAATTAATAAAAAAGTTCCTACAAAAACTATAAGAGATTAAATCAGCCGAAAACAAACTACACCAAATTAATTGAGAAAAAAACGAATAATTCCGTTATTATTTACTTTTTTGAAATGTAACATGACCCAGTGAACATGTTAGTATTTTCTTATGACCATTCCACGAAGTCGTTCCTTGCAGATTGACCACAGATTCTCGATTTGATTTAAATCAGGCTAGTTTCCGGGCTAGTCTATAATACTGTGCTTTGTCCACTGGTAAAGTTTGCCAGTATGTTCGTTACAATTTTCGTACGCTACTGGGAGTAACGTCCATCGCAGACATTGGTCATATGACAACTAATCGACTGTCGAGACAATAGTATCTGGGCGTGATATAATTCTGAGGCAATCACAGATGACGCAAGAATTCCGAGTTCAAACAAATTTCATTGTGCACCCCGAAAATAGATTCATATTAGTGTACACCTATGAAAAAATGGAAATCGATTACACCCTGTCACACCAGTATGTTTGAAACTGACGGTATGGACAAAGAAAGGAAACTAAAGCGTTTGTTTCAATTAATTTTCACAAGGATGTAACAACAATGATAAATGTATATCAGAATAGATTCAAGAATAAAACTGATTAAAAAAAAGTTCCAAGAAAATACACGAGTGAATTATTTAGGAATTTAAACAAACAAATTCTACGAACACAAAATAGATATTTTACAAAGGAATGCATTAGTTGTTCATAATAAAAAATAATTTCAACTTAAGGAATGCAGATTTAATTTAAAGAAAAAATAATACGGGACTGAACAGATAAAGCACCCACTTTTTAAAGGTTAGCAGAATGACCAAGATAACTGGCATTAAAAACAAATTACTTCACTTTGTTAAAACAACGTTTCGGCCGTTGTAGGCTCCGGCCTTCTTCAGGTGATTGGAATTTGGAACTGAAGCCTTTATTTCGCCCACAAAGCTTTGGTTCAAGTCAGTGGATCCAACTAACGATTTTATCCACTGGGCCATGTGCCGTGGACATAATAATAAAGATGGGGACAACAGTCCGAACAATGTAAATGATATAAATTATTACAATACCTCATTTCGGAAATATAGACAGATATTGCAAAAATGTTGATATATACGCTCCATCTATTAAGAATTAAGTAAAATACCCACCATATATATATATATATATATATATATATATATATATATATATATATATATATACACGCTAGTCGCGTGAATTTTTGTAGAAGACACACCCACGCATATATATATATATATATATATATATATATATATATGATAAAATAAAGAACAAATAAAAAACCAATATCAATCTAACATGTTACACTTCGAAGATTTAATATATATATATATATATATATATATATATATATATATATATATAGAGAGAGAGAGAGAGAGAGAGAGAGAGAGAGATACAGAGAGAGAAAGAGAGTGAAAGCCCAAAAGGAACAAAGTCAACTACGAGTATAGCAACAAACTTCTTAAATGTTTCTAGCAGCAACGTGTTATATATAAAACGCTATATATATATATATATATATATATATATATATATATATATATATATAAAAGTGGACAAGTAAGTCAGCACTTAGAGGCGACAGTCTGTTACATGCTAGTGCAATCGTCAGGCAACCTGGCGATTGCATTAGCATGAAACAGACTGTCGCCTCTAAGTGCTGACTTCCATGTCCACTTTTATATTTACACACGCTCTATCTCTGATATTGAGCACTTTATCCCATAAATATAACACATATTAAGACTATATTTCTTCATATATATATATATATATATATATATATATATATATATATATATATATATATATATTGAAATTACGGTGTTACGCATATAGATGTGCAACCCCAGACCGATGCTCTCAGAAGAGATTGAACCTACTTTGTAAAATAAATATTATTTGAAGGAAAATTTTGGTATTTTCCATAATCAATTTTCTACAGCTGCCAAGAAATTAATTCGTGGACTTGAAAGGATTAACACTAAAATAGACATAATACGTCTAAATTATTTAACCAAAC
>OZ038518.1:19881637-19886637 GCA_964036315.1 Acanthosepion esculentum
ATTTCTTTCTTTCTTTTTTTTCGTTCTTTCAAACATTCTGTCTTTCTCTTTCAAACGTTCATTCATTCTTTCTTTCAAAACATTTATTGTTCCTTCAAAATAAAATTATCTTTAATTCTACCGCCATGTTTGTTCTTTTTCCTTTCAAACATTCTATCCTTGTTTCTTTCTTTTTGTTCTTTCTTTCAAAATATCCATCATCTGTTTATCTTTTTTCAACTTGCTTATTCTTTCTTATCCATGCTTCATTCCCTCAAAATATCTAACTTTAAGACTTTCAAATTTTCTTCCTTTCCAATTCTCAAACTTTACTTTTTCAATCTTTCTTTTTCATTAGACATTGTATTTTTAAAATATTTGTTTTTGTTTTCCTCTTTCTTTTGTGCCTTGGAATTAGAATTTAATGGTATTTTGGCTGTAAAACCCCACGAGTCGTATCATTTAAATCAACTTTCGACTCTGTCGTAAAACGACGCGTTTCATTGGATTTATCGCGGAAGTTTACAAATATGACATTTTTCACTTTTCTAAATGAATTGAATTTATTGAATTTCTGAAATGGATTCCCTACGATCATTCATAAAAAATCATTAAAATAAAAAATAAAAAAACAACTAATTTTTTTTAAAAACAAAACAAAATCCAGTAGATGTCCAAAAAGTTGCTATTGGCCAATCATTACTCTCCGAAAGAAATCAGAAATTATCCTACTAGCTGAAGCCATACGTCATCTCATAGATACCCAGTAGTGTGTTGTGCTTTTTTATTACTAAATTTCAACAAATACAGGTTTCGAGAGCTACTCGAAGTCAATAGTTCTTTAGGATTTGTTCGCCTTACGTCTTGTTCATTGTTATGTCTATTAAAAACAATCCTCCTTTAATTTTTGTCAGATTTAAAAAAGAAATTAACTTGAATAAATAATTGTTGTTGTTGTTGTTGTTGATCTTCTTCTTCTTCTTCTTCTTCTTCTTCTTCTTCTTCTTCTTCTTCTTCTTCTTCTTCCGCTTCTTCTTCTTCTTCTTCCGCTTCTTCTTCTTCTTCTTCTTCTTCTTCTTCTTCTTCTTCTTCTTCTTCTTCTTCTTCTTCCGCTTCTTCCGCTTCTTCTTCCTCTTCTTCTTCTTCTTCTTCTTCTTCCGCTTCTTCTTCTTCTTCTTCTTCTTCCGCTTCTTCTTCTTCTTCTTCTTCTTCTTCTTCTTCTTCTTCTTCTTCTTCTTCTTCTTCCGCTTCTTCTTCTTCTTCTTCTTCTTCTTCTTCTTCTTCTTCTTCTTCTTCTTCCGCTTCTTCTTCTTCTTCTTCTTCTTCTTCTTCTTCTTCTTCTTCTTCTTCTTCTTCCTCTTCTTCTTCTTCTTCTTCTTCTTCTTCTTCTTCTTCTTGTTTTTATTTTCTTTGATATCTGGTGTTTACACATTTCTTTCCGGGTCCCGCCCAGTGACCTAAGGTTAGAAATGGTATCATGACACTTTCCACTGCAAAAAAAAAAAAATTACATAGATAAAGCCCTTCGTAAAGTGTGGGCTGTACATGTCAGAATAATTTTTTGTATCTGTTTGAGGCATGGACTTCCAGGGATCCCTTCAATTAGTCTACAGGAATCTTTTCCAACCAATCCTAAGGCTCCAACTACAACAGGGATTGTTGATGTTCCCATGTGACACATTTTTGAGATTTCTATTTCAAGGTCCTTGTATTTTGACAGTTTTTCGAATATCTTCAAAGATGCATTGCAGTCTGCAGGGACTGCCATGTCTTTAAGGAGGCACTTATTTTGTTTGTGGTCTTTAATAACATTGTCTGGGCTGTTGGCTTTGATTGTTCTGTCAGTGTGCATTGTGTAGTCCCATAGAATTGTAACAGGTCCTATCTCCGTAACCGGGTCTGGGTGGTGTTCGTACCAGTTTCTTTCAGTTTCCTTCCCGTAGGAGTTGCAAATTTTCCAGTGCAGATATTGGCCCATTCTGTCATGCCGGGTTTTATATTCAGTGGGTGCCAATAACGTGCAACCTGATACAAGATAATCTGCAACCTGATATTGTTATTATTATTATTATTATTATGATTATTACAAGGGAGCAATTTTTCACGCTATCACATTTAACGTATAAAAAGTATCTCCGAATCAGTAATTCTATAATATCTATATTCAAATTTTTCAAAATTATTTTCCTACAACGACTTTAACAACACATCTAAGTACATATAAGTAAATAAAAAAGTGAAAGAAAAAATGTTATTTTTATATACATTAAAATGCTACTTAAAAATTATTTAAAAAGACTTCTTATGTACGTAAGAATAAGAATATCACACACACACACACACACACGCGCGCGCACACACACACACACACACACACACACACACACATATATATATATATATATATGCAGGAATATAGTCTTAAAGTGTGCTATATTTATGGGATAAAGTGCTCAATATCAGAGATAGAGCGTGTGTAAATATAAAAGTGTACATAGGAGTTGCCTGACGATTGCATCTAGCATGAAACAGTATATATATATATATATATATATATATATATATGTATGTATTACAATGAATCATTCATACAATAAGTAAATTAGCAAAGTTAATGATATATAATGGCGAATTCCCTTCGCTAACTAAATATTTATAAATCCATTGTCCCAGTAACCACTTGATGAATGTCATGATGATGGGTTTTAAAAATTATAAACTGTATTAGGTCTTTCTTAAATATGCAAGTATTTTCGACAGATTCTCCGGTCATCATCAGGTATGGTGTATGTATATATATATATATATATATATATATATATATATATATATATATATATATATATATATATTTGAGTATTTAGGCAGCAATCCTTCTTTCATGCACATTTCATTAAAAACGACTGACAAGGTGCTTTTATTTAGTTTTTTATATAATTTCTCGTGCGATCTAATAAAGTCTTTTCCTTTCAGAGGATAAATTATATAAAAACTGTCCGAATGTTCTTTTTATCCGAGCGCTTTCGGCTATACATTTAGCCATTTTCAAGGATTATATATATATATATATATATATATATGTATATATATATATATATATATATATATATATAAACAAACACTTCTATATATATATATATGTATAAACAAACACTTCTAACCACAGAAGAAGAAAATAGATTTTAATAGAATGAACGTCATTATTTTACCTTATATATACATACATATATATATATATATATATATATATATATATATATATGAACAAAGATTTCTATCCACAGAAGAAGAAAATAGAAAACAATCAAAGACACATTAATAAGACAAATAAGGAATGAGGAGGGAAAATTGGAAAACAATTAAAATAGATTTTAATTATAAATAAAATAACGCCTAAAACAAAATACGAGGTTCCAAAAAGAGCATAAAATGGGAAAAATAGTCACTCGTAATCCCTCGATCAAACATAAGGAACGAAAGAAATGATCCTTTTGTTTATATAGGGTCGGCTGATGAAACTTAATATAAACAGCCTCAGGAACTCGGTGATGGTGAACCGAGCGAGCACTCTGTAAAATGGAAAAAGAAATGGGTCATTATAATCGACGGTATAATAGCTGCCCAATGAAGGAGTCATCCACCGATTGGGTGTTTCTTTTAGCACGACTCTGACTACTAGAACGCAAATAGGCCGAGAAGGTTCCGTCAAGGTAAAATAATGACGCACATTATATATATATATATATATATATATATATATATATATATATATATATATATATATATATGTATTTATAAATATAAATGACAATAATAAAACACTATTAATTGCTGACGTCTTTCGTCCAATGTGGACTTACTCAAAGCAAAAAACAAAATAAATTTAATTAAACAAGGAAATTAATAAAAACAAAGACAGAGTGTTCTTAGCAACTGGAATGCAGGAAACGCTATTTTCATATTGTTAACTGAAAATAACGTCAGTTAATGTCACGTGTGGAGAATATTATCTGTGTTGGCAGATTTAACCATTTTCTGTTGTTTTTACGATATTGTTGTGTATGTTTGTTTGTTAGAGCAGTAATTTTGTTAAAAAAGGTGAAATAGGGAAAAAGCCTGGGCGTAGATTAATATTTGGGTAATGTTCTATGGCGGCACTCTCTAGAATTTTCCTTCTGAGTGAGTTATTTTCTTTTTTTTATAAGTATTGCATTATTAAAATCAAAATTATGTTTGAATTTATTCCTATGTATTACTAGTGCATCAGCTAAGTTGTTTATTGTAAGGTCTCTTTTGTGTTCATCGATGCGTTTTTTTTAAAGTTCCTACTTGTTTCTCCAGTATACTGGGAGGAACAGTTTTGGCAATTTATTTCATAAATGCTTCAGAAATGTTACTGTTATTATTGTTTGAAGGTCTTATATATGGAGAAAGAAGTAGAACCTTTAAAAAACGAATCTATGAACACAGAAGAGACCTTACAATAAACAACTTAGCCAATGCACTAGTAATACATAATGTAATGTATTAAAAATATTTTTGAGATTAAAAACAAATCACACTAAGCATATGGCGAAGAAAAACAAGGACATCATTCTACAACAAAACATCTGAAGGCTGTAAACTCTGCCTGGACAAAAATTAACTGTAATTACCTTCCCAGACCAAAACAAACTACTAAATAAGCGAGCAGAACTCATCTCAAAATGCAGACGCGAAGACAAATTTTTACTACGGTACTTAAAAATCGAAAACTGAAAACAAAAATAAACAAAAATAAATAAACAAAAATAAGTAAAATAAATTAATCTAAGAAAATAAATAAATGAATAAACTAAGTAAATAATAAACAAATTAGCAAACCACGAACGCACAGATAAACACAACAAAACGTAATAATAACAATCAACAATAAAATAATCAATGATAAATCAAAAAAACAAAACAAACAACACTAGAAATAGCTAAAAAGCTACATTCGGATCCACAATTATTTCCACTCAATATCCCCTACAATAATT
>OZ038518.1:19891637-19989137 GCA_964036315.1 Acanthosepion esculentum
TAGTTTTTTCCTACCCAATTACTTTCGATCTCCTCCAAGATCATTCTCTGCGGTAAATTTACAAAGACAAATTTATTGTAACTGTGATATAATCAACATTTCGACGTGACGAAGATTAAAAAAAACACACGCGTAAATTTAAATTTATCCGTTGCAGTTATGGGATTTTTTGCAAAACAAGGGTCCTAATATAAAGGAGCTGAACGGAAACTGTTACAAATGTAAAATGGCATTAAGTATTTGTTATATGCCCTTCAACATATTGTTACTCCACACGTAATAAAAATTCAGTGTTGGTTGCTTGCTTTTGATATAGAGGGACCTTTGACATTATTTACATTATTCGGACTATTGTCCTCATCTTTGTCGCCATATTTATTAAAACGTTTCGGCCGTTGTACGCTCCGGCCTTCTTCAGGTGGTTGGAATGTCGAACTGAACCCTTTATTTCGGTCACTGTTCTAGTTTCACGTGCCATGTTTAATGGATGTCAGTTATCAGTTATCTCCTGTTAATTTCCCTAAAAGACACATGGCACAGTGGATAAAGGCATTGGTTAGATCCAGTGACAGGACCCAAAGAGTGTGAGTTCAATACCCGGTTAAGGCAGTGGATAACTTTCAGAGGGAAAAATTAACAGGAGATTACTGATAACTGACATCCATTAAACATGGCACGTGGAATTAGAACAATCAACCCCAGTGAGCGAAATAAAGGGTTCAGTTCGACATTCCAACCACCTGAAGAAGGCCGGAGCGTACAACGGCCGAAACGTTGTAATAAATATGTCATTCGCAGATAGTTCACTGTATCACAGCTCTTCAGTGTGACTAGACATACGAATACCTCAAACGAGGACTCAAACCTAACCGATTTGGTGTCAGACAGAGTTTCTACGACTGATTTATATATGTATATTTATATATATATATATATATATATATATATATATATATATATATATATATATATATATATATGTGGGGGGGGTGAGTGCTCGATGTATAATCAGAGCTATAATTTATTTTAATATAAATATAATTCTTTTCTTGCCAGTAGCAAAAATCTTGAATTTCATGAAAATGAGCTCCAATCGGTTGTGACCTGGGGCAGGAATTGGCTGGTTAACTTTAACGCCTCAAAAACAAAACTGCTCTCTATTAATCACCACAGGGATCCTTCCCAGACCCCCATTAGAATGTCTGTACGCTCAAATTCTCGAGAGCACCTCTCTGCGGCTGCTCGGTCTCACGTTGTGTGCTGACCTGAGATGGAACAAATACATTGAGTCAATTGCTTCATCCACCGCAAGGAAAGTTGGCTCCCTGTGCCGCGCCAGGAAATTTTTCTCCCCGGAATCGATCCTCCAAATCTACAAATCAACCATTCGCCCTTGCATGAAGTATTGCTGCCGTATATGGTCAGGAGCCCCTTCTGTTTGCCTGAGGGTTCTTGATAAGGTCCAGAGACGGATATGCAATGTAATTGGCCCTGATCTGGCATCTCGTCTGCAGTCGCTCTCTTACAGACGCTCCGTCGCCTCTCTTTTTTACAAATACTTTCACGGTAATTGCCCCGAAGAGCTGCTTTCGCTCGTTCCAAGACTTCATGAATTCAAGCGTTCTACGAGGCTGGCATCCCGCTCCCACCCTTTCACTGTAGAAACTGTTAAATGTAGCCGTCTCTTCTATGCCAATAGCTTCATGTCTCGCACCTCTCGCCCGTGGAACCCCCTCCCCTTTTCCTGTTTCCCTAGTAGCTATAATTTCCAACTATTCCAATGTAATGTCGATCGACATCTCCAGTTGCCTATCCACTATCCTTCTCCTCATCCTTTCCTCTATCACTCCTATCTGCTCTCGCTCCAAATCCTCTGTAACACCTTGCGTGCTAGTGGCTTCCAGCCTTGCTTGGGAGGGAAATGCTTAAAAAAAGATAATGATATACGAAAGTTTTAAATCCCGTCTCCTGACAAGATTTAGCCAACGAAATTCTTGTCTATCAAATTGACACATTTAGAACGTGAGCGGACTTAGTTCTCGATAGCTTACTTTCCCAAATGGCTCTGAGCAACGTTTTACCCTTTGCCAAGCCACAACCACGATCGTTCCGATAGCCATTCAAGCTACATAGTTAGCCCACTGTCTTTCCCCGATTTTTCTGGTCCTTGGTATGCCCCGTGAGTTTTAAGTTTTCCAAGCATCTCTTTTTCATATTTAAAAAAAATCGAAATCACCCCAAGCCACTAAGACACAAGGGGTTCCTGGGTGCGAAAGGATGAGGATACAAATATTACTGAACCCCGAGAACATTAGAAGAGAAACCAGCAAGTCAGTAGATAGCGACTGACGATGCATTTAAATACCTGAAGATCAAATTTAATTGGAAAGCAAGAAGCAGGAAAAGAGTTCCACAAGCGAGAAGTGCAGGAGAAGCAACTATATGCATAGAATAATCCCTCACTTTGTGTTCACGGTAGTTTCTATAAACTGATACCTCACTTTGTGGCCACGTTAGTTTCTGTTCATTTCTATTCCAGAGAATGTAAATCAATCTAAAAGACATGCCTGTGTAGCTAATCAGTATTTCATTGATTGATTGATTCGTTTTATTCGACTTATCAACAAACAAGAAATTACAAATTGTATATAAAGTGGGGGATCAATTCTATATTACAATCAATATATAAACTGATCCCTCACTTTATGACCACATTACTTTCTATCCATTTCTATTCCAGAGAATGTAAATCAATCTAAAAGACATGCCTGTGTAGCTAATCAGTATTTCATTGATTGATTGATTCGTTTTCTACGGCTTATCAACAAACAAGAAATTATAATGTGGATATAAAGTGGGGGATCAATTCTATATTACAATCAATATATAAACTGATCCCTCACTTTGAGATCACGGTAGTTTCTATCCATTTCTATTCCAGAGAATGTAAATAAATCTAAAAGACATGCCTGTGTAGCTAATCAGGATTTAATTGGTGGATTGATTCGTTTTCTACGGCTTATCAACAAACAAGAAATTATAATGTGGATATAAAGTGGGGGATCAATTCTATATTACAATAAATATATAAACTGATCCGTCACTTTGAGATCACGGTAATTTCTATCCATTTCTATTCCAGAGAATGTAAATAAATCTAAAAGACATGCCTGTGTAGCTAATCAGTATTTCATTGGTGGATTGATTCGTTTTCTATGGCTTATCAACAAACAAGAAATTATAATGTGGATATAAAGTGGGGGATCAATTCTATATTACAATAAATATATAAACTGATCCCTCACTTTGAGATCACGGTAATTTCTATCCATTTCTATTCCAGAGAATGTAAATAAATCTAAAGGACATGCCTGTGTAGCTAATCAGTATTTCATTGGTGGATTGATTCGTTTTCTATGGCTTATCAACAAACAAGAAATTATAATGTGGATATAAAGTGGGGGATCAATTCTATATTACAATAAATATATAAACTGATCCCTCACTTTGAGATCACGGTAATTTCTATCCATTTCTATTCCAGAGAATGTAAATAAATCTAAAGGACATGCCTGTGTAGCTAATCAGTATTTCATTGGTGGATTGATTCGTTTTCTATGGCTTATCAACAAACAAGACATTATAATGTGGATATAAAGTGGGGGATCAATTCTATATTAAAATAAATATATAAACTGATCCCTCACTTTGAGATCACGGTAATTTCTATCCATTTCTATTCCAGAGAATGTAAATAAATCTAAAGGACATGCCTGTGTAGCTAATCAGTATTTCATTGGTGGATTGATTCGTTTTCTATGGCTTATCAACAAACAAGACATTATAATGTGGATATAAAGTGGGGGATCAATTCTATATTAAAATAAATATATAAACTGATCCCTCACTTTGAGATCACGGTAATTTCTATCCATTTCTATTCCAGAGAATGTAAATAAATCTAAAGGACATGCCTGTGTAGCTAATCAGTATTTCATTGGTGGATTGATTCGTTTTCTATGGCTTATCAACAAACAAGACATTATAATGTGGATATAAAGTGGGGGATCAATTCTATATTAAAATAAATATATAAACTGATCCCTCACTTTGAGATCACGGTAATTTCTATCCATTTCTATTCCAGAGAATGTAAATAAATCTAAAGGACATGCCTGTGTAGCTCATCAGTATTTCATTGGTGGATTCATTCGTTTTCTATGGCTTATCAACACGGTAATTTCTATCCATTTCTATTCCAGAGAATGTAAATAAATCTAAAAGACATGCCTGTGTAGCTAATCAGGATTTCATTGGTGGATTCATTCGTTTTATACGGCGTGTGTGTAAAATGAATAAAAGATAAAATGCAGATCGAGTATGGATTAGGAATCCCACAAAAAGTTAGAATATAAATTTTTACTTTGACCTCTGATGAAGCTTTAATTCTTATTTTGATATCTATTTCCTACTTGTTCATTACCCATGGTATACTAGTGAGCCATCCAAAATGAGCTGACTTATTTTATAGTTCACCAATAGAAAGTTTAACCAATCAGAAGGCTCAAAATATTGATTATGACGTGTATAAAGGCGGCCATATTTTTTCCGGAATATCCACTGCCAACCTTTGATATCGAAGACTGAAGAATTACGGAACAGCTGCTGCTGCTGCTGCTATTGGCAATATAGTCAGATCCAGTAGAGTGTCGGACTCGTGAGTGTTAATCTTTAACGTTGTTTCATTGAACAGATTACGTACTGCGCTGGATTCTATATTCATAGACTATGGTGAACATGGTCAACACTAATAACCCCATCTTTGTTGTTATTTTCTCGACGTTTCAAAAGATCATATAAATTTAAATCGACAGTCACACTAACTGTTCGATCAGTGAATGTTTTCTGTATGGAAACGTCCAATCCTACCATTAAAATTACTTCAGTTGTTGCCATTACAGTCTCGTCTGATGGTTTGAGTAAACGTTTTGTGATCACGCGAGAATCGACGAGAGCTCACATAATCCTTTGCTTCGGTTCATTCTATTTGATATTAAGTTCTTAATTTTTTTATTGACAATATTTTTAAGTACGATTTTCACCACACATATAGACACAAATATATCTATATAATAAATGCGAATGACAGTGTGTCAGGCTTTTTCAACTTTAGTCCTAGAGGCCGAAGCTCAGCATATCATATTTTGGAATCAGGCCAACTTTGTGGGCAAATTAAAAGCCGGATCCGGACCTGCAATCCTAAATTTTTTAATTCCAAAGTTTTCATTATTGCATTTGCTGTCGGTTTCCGCCATTTTGGCTTCTACTGTTAAAAACAATTAAAGGGACACAACTCTCTAACTTTCAATAGCTCATGTTCAAATGAAAAACTTACTGTTCTCAAATTACAGTGTTTAAAAATAAAATTGTTCACGTTTTAACTTTACTCGTAGAGGATGTAGCCCAACATATTATACCATTTTGGAATCAAGCTGGTTCTGTGAGCAAATTAAAAACATTCTGGGCAGGATCCGGAACCATAATTCTGAAATTTTGGATATTCAAGTTTTCATTACTTCGATTGTTTTACGCCATGTTTTTACGTGATTTTTTGCGACGATTTTTTTCGTACGATAACAATTTTTATAATTTGGAATTAATTTTGGAACTAATCGAAATTAATTGCGAAATCCAGCGAAAGTCACCCATGAAATAAAAATAATTCTTGTACGGAAAGTAAGGCCCTACGTACATCAAATATCTTTAAATTAAGTGGCGACAGAAGAATTATCGTTGGACTTTTAAAACATTAGCTTAAATATTAATGCAATACTTAAATGCGGCGCTCAATTTTGAGTTCATCTGTAGTATATTGTTGCCTATTGCATCTATTCGTTCCGATCTATCATGGTGAAGGCCCAAACAAGAGCCCTACGAAGGAGCTAGCTTAAATTTCTTAAGCTAGTACACACACACACACACACACACACACACACACACACACACACACACACACACACACACACATAAAATAATTCATATTTATCTGTATCTCACTCATTTAAACCGTCATTTAACTCCTGTCTTTAAAACTTCTATCTATTAAATTTTAATCCCCATTTTCACTTTTAAAAATTCCTGTTCTTCTCTCGTCTGTTACCCCTCTCTAGAACTTTCATTTACCTCTCACATTCGTCCCCCACTCTCATACATACACACTCACTAAATTTTAGTTTTTATTCCCGGAGTTATTTTTTTCTGATTTCTTTTTGAATTTGTAGGTCATGAATTGGATCGTAATTACGATTCCAATGTAATAAATTATATAACCATGGAATATTAGTGTTTAAGCCTTTTTATTATATTCTTACTTTGTCCTGGACATTGAGTTCTACCGAGATTCTATCCTCTTGGGAATTTATATATATATATGTATGTGTATGTATGTGTATATATATATATATATATATATATATATATATATATATACGAAAGGGGACATTGAGGTGAACATCCAGCGGTGGCAATCTCTTCTATGTTTAAACGCCATCTCCAGCTTTGAATATTGCGTTTAATGTTGTTTATGTCGTCGCTAGGTGTTGATCGCAATTTTCGCTTTTATATTTTATATTTATATACGCTCTATTCTTGATTTGGGCCCGATGATTGCATCTAGCATGAAACAGACTGTCGCCTCTAAGTGTTGACTTCTATGTTCACTTTTATATTTACACACGCTCTTTCTCTGATATTGAGCACTTTATCCCATAAATATAGCACACTTTAAGACTATATTTCTTCATATATATATATATATATATATATATATATATATATATATATATATATATCGTGTGGGTGTGTATTAACCACTAATATTATCTATCTATATATATATTTAAAGACATTTTTATGTTTAACATTCTTTTTATAGATACAAGTATTTAAGTAAATGCTCTGTTTATAATAAACAGTATTGATAACATTTACCGGCCTGAATGTCCGAGAAATTTTCATAGAAAATATTCGTCCTCCGACAGCATTCGAACCTGCATCCTATACGGAACCGTCATATAGCCGGACGTGCCTTTTAACCGTTTCGGCCAGAAAGGATCTTTCGGATGGCAAAGTCGAATTCACTGCTTATAAACTTCAATCTTCCATGAATCTCTCACGTACATTCATAACTGCTCATGGCGTATCAAATGTAAACAAATGACGTCACACATTTTGAAATGGACAAAGTCCGACAATTATTTTAAGACATTTCATACGCTCAATCTCTGATATATATATATATATATATATATATATATATATATATATATATATATATATATATTCATCCTACATATTGTTTCTCACTTTAAATACTATTTTTAGGGTTTAATCGTATTTGAGAAGATGTTTTCTTTATTGATGAAACAGTATAGTATATTTATTTATTTTTGTCTACCGGCCTCAATGTCCGTGAAATCTTATTAAAGAAAAAGAAAGCTCACTGAAATGAATAGATCTCGCGTACATCTGTGTAGAAGGGAGTTATCATTCATGTCTGCAAACTCTAACCAACAGAATTACTGAGATCTACTACACTTGCCCATAGATGGAGGGAGAAGAAGAGGATTAATACCTTTCACAAGTGTATTAACACGCAATGTAATGGATTCGACCGGAAGTCGAACTCGGCTTATGCCCCTGTCTAAATGAATGGCTTTCTCTGTATCCTTGGAAACAAAAATTATGAATTGTATGTGCGTTTAAAACTCAGTAAATCTAAAAATAAGTTATTCCAAAATTCGCTTGAAGATGAAACAGAATTAATGCTTTTAATTAAATTATATAATTAATTTTGAAGATCTTAGCTTCGGTTTTGAAACATGGTAATTCATGTGTAGCGAAGGAATCATATTTTAAATCAGTTAATTTATAATATTTATGCTCTGTAAATTTGCATTGAGCACTCTTTTCTAAAAATAAAAATATCAATAAGAACACCGGATTATATATTTTACTGTTCTTTCTTTTTATTATAATATATATATAACAGCATGAAACAGTCTGTCGCCTCCGAGTGTTGACTACAATGTTCACTTTTATATTTATATTTTCATATGTTCAATCTCTGATATTGAGTACTTTATCCCGTAAATATAGCACACCTTCAAACAATATTTCTTCATATATATATATATATATATATATATATATATATATATATATATATATATATATATAAATATTGTCATTCACAGCTCTTCAGTCTGGCTAGACATCCGATTGCTTCAAGCCGATTTTACATCAGTCAGATATCTTACCCCTAGGTCATCGTCACACTGCAGAGAAGAAGGTAAATTTTAACGTTTTTTTCTAAACGAAATACGCCAGCGGACCGGAGAACTCAATTCGTACTTGAAGAGTAAAATCATTAATAGCATTAATAGCAGTAGGAGCCGCTGTTTTTAAAATCTCCTTTCCCTCGAGAGCTCAACGAGATTTCCCGGGAGATATATATAACAGAGAAAAAGATTAACTGACTGAATAATCTTATATTTTATAGTAGAATTCTTTATCATACCTCTTTCAAGATACGATGAAGTTCAGTATATTTTGTTCATGTTTGCCGCTAATTGTAAAGTTGAATAGTTATAATATTTGGATTTGAATGGACACGTGATTCGCTGGGAGCTAAGATGTCCCGTGGAGAGAAAACGAGACAAGTAAAGGTAACCCTTTGTTTAACTGCCTTTACCTCCCTCCATATATATCTATGGAAATCATTTTGCCCCTCTTTCTTCGCCTAACTTTCTGCGACCTTATTTGCCGTAAAGATTGGCTGCTATGTAATTGTCCGAACTGTCAGCTTAGAACTGAGCAAATGCGCGATGCAACAACTTTTTGAATAAATAGTCATCAAACATTTTCTCTTTTATCGTGAGTCTTTTTAATATTTATTTTTTGTCGCTTGAAGCCATCTGTTCGTTTCTGGTTTTGGGGTTTTCAATTTATCTTTCTTCTCAGCTTACCGTTTCTCGTCCACATCATGCATCAAGTCTCGCAAATTTAGCGCCTGAACTTGTATACCTACTTAACTATGACAAATATTTGTTGGTTCTTTGCACAAAGGCTGTCAATTTGCTATTCTTTTATGAAGTTTTTTTAAAATTCTATTTGCTTATTGCAAAGTCACGGCATGATAAAACTAAGTTGTCCGAATTCTGTTTAAGTTTTGCTCATTAAGGCGAAAGAAATGTTTTTCGCTTTTAGACTTTTATCAGTTGTTTTCTTTATTTAATTGTATAATTTTTCTGTCTTTTGTCGATTTTCCTTTCTTTCCAGAGATTCTTTCTTACTTTTTCTATCTTCGTTTGGTAACCTGAGGGATTCTTGTGAAAAAATTTCCGGTTAAAAAAAAAACAAACCCAAAAAACAGAAGCTTTTATTTTCTTCTTCATTTAAAGTTTTTTTTTAAATTTATCGGTTTCTTCCTTTTGTTATATATATATATATATATATATATATATATATATATATATATATATATATATATTTTGATAATATTAGTGGTAAATATACACATACATATGCAATCATATATCTAAAATATATAAATAAATATACATACATACACATACATATGTGTATAAAAAAATAATTCCAAGAGATTTTTTTTTTCCCGGAGTTGTTTTTTCTGTTTTCTCTTTGAATTTGTAGGTCTGATGAATTTGATCGTTTTTACGATTCCAATGGAATACATTATGACCATGGAATATTAGTGTTTAAGTCTTTTTATTTTATATATATATATATTCATATATATATATAATAAAAAGACTTAAATATATATATACATATATATATATAATAAAAAGACTTAAATATATATATACATATATATATATATAATAAAAAGACTTAAATGTTGGGAGTATATATATATATATATATATATATATATATATATATATATATATATATATATATATATATACTCCCAACACTTCTGGATATTTATGGCCACCACAGGAGCCTGTGACTAACACCACAACAGCACATTGGTTTAGTTTGGTTTTTGTTTTACGGCATATCAACACCTCAATGGGTTATTTAATGCCGAGATAATTTTTATTGCTGGTAATGTTTTTCTTCAAAAATCTATTTCTGGGAATGTTTCCTTGAAGAAATCTATAGCTGGTCATATTTTTTTTTCAAAGAATGTATAGCTGTTTGTATTGCTGGTATTTTTTTTTTAAATTACTGCTGATAATAATTATTCCTTCAAAAATTATTGCTGGTAATAAACTATTTGCCCATAGCTGGGACCCTAACAGGTACTACTACCCCGGGTCAAGGTGGACATAGGAACACCCGCAATTAAGAGGTGGTTCCACGCTTCTCAAAGCCTCCTGATCAGAGGCCTTGCTGTTGGACGTAGTTTATCGTCTTACCCAGGACGAGCAACAACACATCTGCACCAACGCAAGATCATGCTTTGTATCTGGTGGGCTAGTTGACAAGTGGCGCACTAGGAGATGCTACTAGTGGGCGAGACCATCAGTGCGGGCCAGTGCTCTCTGCAGTTGGAATGTGTGCAACAGAAGACATTGTGCCATCTACCTTACACACCTGAGCTTGAACCAAAATAATACCACATTTTCTGTTCCAAGGGCAACAACTTTCGTGTGAAATACTTTGCTCATTAGGCAGACTTTTAGGACACGATGACGAGTGTTTTGAGGGTTGACAATAAATTGCTGTATACCTGAGCTAGTCATAAATGATCTTAACTGGTCTTAGCTTGCCCAAGCTTCTCAGATCTCGTCTAAGCTAGTCATAGCTGCTCTTAGCTGGTCATAGCTTGTACAAGCTGGTCATATCTCGTCTAAGCTAGTCATAGATGGTCTTAGCTGATTATAGCTTTTCCAAGCTGGTCAGAGCTCGCCTTAGTTATAGCTGGTCTTAGCACGTTAGAGGTCGTCTGAGCTAGACATAGTTGGTCTTAGTTTTTCATAGCTCGTCTGAGCTAGTCATAGCTCGTCTTAGCTGGTCAGATCTCGTCCGAGCTAGTCATAGCTGGTTAGAGCACGTATGAGCTAGTTATAGCTCGTCTTAGATGGTCAGAGCTTATCTGAGCTAGTCATAGCTGGTCACAGCTCGCCCAAGCTAGTCATAGCTTGTCTAAGCTGGTCACAGCTCATCTAAGCTAGTCATAGATGGTCTTAGCTAGTCATAGATGGTCTTAGCTAGTCATAGCCAGTCCAAAACGGTGAAAGCTGGTCCAAGCCAGTCATAGCCGTGATACCTCTTGCCGCAGGGACGTATCCCTGTGGCAGGTAAGTATAAATCTGAAAATGGAAAGTCAGTCTTTCTACACAACAGTTTTTGAAATACTTAAATTTATTAAGGTTAGTATTTTGCTAAAATGTTTTGCACGTTGTTTAAAAATAAAATAACGATTTATTCCTTTTTTTTTTTTATTATTCCCTGATGCAAAGACTCATACTAATCTGGGTCAAATTTTGAAGTCTTCAAAATGCCTGCTCTAGAAACAATTACTTCGTCCTCCATCTTTTCACTTGATCAAACGTATATACACTATTTCCATTATTCGGCTTGGTCTAGTTCCATGCCTTTTCCAGATGACTCAGTTGTCTCCCTTTAATTCAACTCTCCAAGTTTTTGTTACCCACTGCAGTAACCAAGTATTGAATTCACAACTCTTTCTCTTTTATTCAAGTCACTGGATCCAACCAACGCCTTTATCCACTGGGCCATGTGTCATTAAAATAAATGGGAATAGTGTAAATAATTACAATACCTGATCTCGGGAATTAACTGAGACCTCCCCACAAGGTGGGATGTGACACAAGGCCAGTCTTTTTTTTAGGTGGGTCGTTCCGAGTCCGTAGTCTCGGGCAAAAATTGCCCGTAGACCCCGTATACACAGGGTCGGGTAGATGTCTAACTCCCCAGACGAGACTTCGCCCTTCGGCATAGCCTCGTCTGGGTTCCTATCCGGAGGCAGAGATTCGACAAGCATACCTCATCTCAGAAATATTGACGGATATTGATCAAACTTATAAGTAAAGTTTTTGTGCCAGTGACACTTCATTTCACACTTAGAGGACTGGAGAATAACTAATACAATTTTTTTAATGTTCTGAAAGGGACTTATTATTATTTTTTTTGGCTGTATTGAAATTTCACGAAGTCCGTACATGACGCTAGGCAGCACGTGGTCTCCAGTTAACGTTTGGAGGCAAAAGGAAAGAAATTCATTCTTTATTTATATCGTTCTATTGAAAAATGTTTGAACTAATTAGCTATAAAAAATGTTTTTTACTATCCTCTGCCAACCACAATGATGGAAAAAGCATTACCTCGAACAATCGTAAGCGAGATACGCCGCGAGATCCACCCCGTCCCGAGACGCTAATCCTCCAATCGAGACGCAATCGCGTCAATCCCCAGAAGGAACATTATCGAACGAAGGCCAACAACCCCAGGTGAGAGGATTCGGCCGCTTTCCATCACCACGGTCGAGGCCTACGAGTTCGATTTGGGAAAGGAACCCACCTGCATCCAAACCTCTTTTAATGATGTCGTTTATTGCTGCATGCCGTGGAAAGCGGCCGGCATAAGACGACAGGAGAGAGGATCCGTCCGCTTTCCATCAACACGGTCGAGGCCTACGGGTTTAATTTGGGAAAGGAAACCAACTGTATCCAAACCCTTTCTGATGATGTCGTTTATTGCTGCATGCCGTGGAAAGCGGCCGGCACTACGACGACAGGAGAGAGGGTCCGTCCGCTTTCCATCAACACGGTCGAGGCCTACGGGTTTAATTTGGGAAAGGAAACCAACTGTATCCAAACCCTTTCTGATGATGTCGTCTATTGCTGCATGCCGTGGAAAGCGGCCGGCACCACGAATTTTTATTCTCAATACAATCATTAGCTTTTCTTGAAAGATTCAATTACTCTTTTCCCTTAACAATTGTTTTAAAATTATTTTTTTAATTTTATAAGTTCAAAAGGAAAACAATCTGAAACTAGAAACAGATGTAAATTTATATAAAAAAAAACAAGCTCCCCGTTCCTTGTGTTTCTGTTATAAAGTTTGTATAAAATTCGTATAATGCTCATAGTTGCTGGTTGTAAGACTAAGGAAAAATACTGAAACAAAAAATGAGTGAAGAAGGGTTTAATCACATGAGAACATGGACTGACAATACAGTAGTTCAGTGGGACATGTGTACGAGCGAAAAGTGTTACATCTTTGAACCGACTTTTTAGCCACTGTTCCATGAACAGACATTCTACTCATAATTGATGGACAAGTCCATGTTTCAATATTAGGTGTAAAGAAGGTTAGTCAGTCTTTCTAAACAACAGCTTCTTAAATTTACTAAGGTTAGTATTTTGCTAAAATGTTGTATAATGGTTTATTACAGAAGTGGTTTCATTTGAGCAGTGAGTTCGATCCTCACTGGGTGCCCCATACTTTCGGCCTTGTGCCACATCTAAAATACGCTTGGTAAATAACTTTGGCGCACCTCGACGTGGTGTAAGGGTTAGAAAGCTTGTCTTGCTAGATCAGTTACGACTGAGTAGTGAGTTCGATCCTCATCGGGAACCCCATACTTTCGGCCTTGTGCCACATCTAAGCTACGCTTAGAAAATCAATAGACAAGACGGTGTAATGGTTAACAAGCTTGTCTCGCTAAAGCAGTTTCGACTGAGTAGTGAGTTCGATCCTCATTGGGTGCCATATTTTTGCCACATCTATGCTCCGCTTGGAAAATCAGTTTAATTCATATTGATTCCAGGAACCAGGCTTTTTTTTAAAGCATTTCACCCCAAGCAAGGCGGGAAGCCACTAGCACGCAAGGGGTTACAGAGAGTTGGAGCGAGAGCAAATAGGAGTGATAGAGGAAAGGATGAAGAGAAGGATAGGGGATAGATCAAGGCAACTGGAGACGTCGATTGACATTACATTTGAATAGTTGCAGATTATAGAAGAGATGGCTGCATTTAACTGTTTCGACAGTGAAAGGCTTAGAGAATTTATGAAATAAAGATCTTTTATGTAAAAAGAAAAAAAATACTCACGTAAAGCTCTTTTACGAAGTGGCACCAAATAGGTAATATTCTTGCAGAAAACCATTTTCATTAAATGGGAGTCTTCGGAACTTGATAGTTGCTGGTTAGTAAAACTGTAAGGAAAACACAGGGACAAAAAGTTGGTTGAAGAGGGGTTTAGTCACTTGAGCACATGGATTGACAAGTGTACGACTGAAAAGTTCTACATCTTTGGGACCCACTTTTTGCTACTGTCCCGTTCTCCTCATATCAAGTCCAGGTTTCAGTAACAAATGTAAAGAAGGTTTCTATACAATGTCTTCCCTCGTGGTTTATCTTGATATTTATTGTAATTAGAATACAAAGTGCGGCACAAGGCCAAAATGGGGAGGGTTTTAGTCTGGTCCTCACGAACTATCTTATACCTAGCTAATCCGATTCACGACCCATTCATACATTACAATTTCCATATTCACCACAAGAACTCGTCCGTCACCAATCAACCCTCCATGCACCATAATACCACATTCTCTCAAGGGGGACCTACAAAACGCGCCCCATGGCATAAAAATGTAATGATAATAAATTATAATACATAAAAATCCAATAATGAAGAATGAGAGGGGAGGGAGATGAACCCACAAATAAACTAAAAATCAACACAAAGTAAACTAAACATAACTGACGTTAGTAAGGCCCGTCCTACCCTCTAAAAGAAGAGGCCGCTGTATTCTGCCCATTGGACAAAATCAAGAAGCTCTCTCTAAGGGAGTGGGAAAAGGAGAAAAATTATATGGGCATGGGAAAATATAAAGCTGACCCAGACGAGATAAAAAGGGGCCAAAAACAAACTGGGGGGGTTGGGAATCTCAACCTGGATCATAACCAAAGATGTGGCCGAGAACAACACTTACTCGCATTAACTAGGTACACAAAGCTAGTCTAACCTAACCAGGGGAGGGCTCCACAGGAAGCCGCCCCGATGTGACATAGGTTGACCTAAAAGAGAAAATCGAGGCTAGCCCCGTTCAAACGAACCAGGCTCGCCTCTTCCACCCACCTTTGGCTGGAGACTGTCGAATGCAATCGTTTTCTATTAGCTCTGATCTTCATCTTGAGCTGATGCGCAAAGAATCGGATTAGATCCTGATGAGAAAGACGGTTACTTCGCAAGACTTCCTCCTGTCGCGTCGTCCTCATGGTCTCCAATACATAGCAGAAACACTACAACACGTAGAGCAGAAATCTGTCTCTCCTGGCATGAAAATTTAAGAATTATTTACGAAAAAGGTACCCAGAATGGGTACTTAATAAAAGAGATAAAAATAAAATAAAATAAAACAACAGAAATCTATTCAATACACCTAAACAAAGAAAAAAAATCTATTCTCCGTACTAATCATCCGTCGCGTCCAGCATTTCAGACGTAACCCCACCTACAACATCCCGTATCCCTCAGGGGAAAAGGAGCATAATTCACAAATTCAATCAGGATCAGAAGGCCACAATCAACGAAATGCGACTGAAGGCCGGACTTGATGATTTCCTCTGGGAGCAAAGAACGTTACCTATTCATGCGCCCGCCTTACCTGTCCAGTCTCCAAGGCGCATGCGTGAACTACAGTTTTAAAAGAAATATATTGTTAAATTCGTGGTAGAGAGGTGAAGAAGCGGAATGTAAAACGCCAAGAAAGGAAAAGAGAGAAGAAACGGGAGTCTTAGAGAGAAGGCTAATGGAAGGGGAAAAAAAGAGATATTTAGAGATAAAGGGAGAACGAAATAGAGAGAGAAAAAGGAAGAGAATAAAGAAAAGGAGAGGAAAAAGATGAGATCAAGAGTGAAAAAAAGGAAAGAAAAAGCCTAAAGAGGAAGAGAAGAGAAGCGAGAAAGAGAGAGAGAGTGAGAGTGAATGAGAGTTAGAAAGAGAAGAAAGAATATAAAGAGAGAGAAGGGAAGATAGAGAAAGTGAATCAGATGTAAAGAGAGATGTAGAAAAGAAATATACCGGGTGTTACAGCAAAATTGTCCATCCCACAAAATGTTTAATATCTAAAAAATCACCAAACTATTTGAGTTTCTTTTTTGCAGGCTTTCAGATAAGACGTTTAGCCATCTTGACACCATTTGTCGTAAGAATCACAGAAAAAAAACCTCTGATCTATTCAGCTAGAAAGAGAAGAGGTTAACATTGTTTTATGTCAGCCTCATTGTTTTCCAAATTGAGCAATGGTGAGAGGAAAAAGATCCTTCAGGTCTTCAGTAATGGTACCAAGATTCATACTCTGGCTTCCATCTACAAAGTCCATCAAGTGAACGGCGAATAAGTTTAAAAAAGAGAGGACAGTAGAGAGGAAAACTAATCGTTAATATTAATCGGACAGCAGAGTTCCAATGTCCGTTATATTCACTTACACGCAAATAGCCAAAGAAAAAAGGTATTAATCCACATTTCCCCCAGCTATGGGTTAATTAGTAAAACACTGAATTATTAATATCTAAAAATATTTTTACAATGTCAATGTATTTCCTGGTTTTAAATAACCTGACAAGCTGTAAAAAATTAAAGGGTTGGGCTTTTGGACGGCAATATTGGGGCTTTTCCGTCGTTGGTTAATTAATTACTCTCTTAGTTAAATATCTGTCCGTTGACTAAGAACGCATCTCAGATACAGGGTCTTCTTCTTATGTGCCATGTCCTTTCTGGACGTAGGGGATCATGGCTCTCCACTTCCTCCTATCCCTTGCAGCTCTCAATAAGTTCCTTTCTTCTTCTTCCTCCTACAGACAACGTTCTGTCATCCACTTGCTTAAGTCCACCAGGTACACGTTGTTTTCCCTTGTCTCTCTTTCCCTCTATTCGACCTGTGAGTATCAGATTCTCCAGGCCCTCCTTCCTCATTATGTGTCCCAGAAACTTCAGCTGCCTCTTCCTGATGTTAAGTATAAGCTTCCTCCTTGTTTTCATCGTCTCTAAGATCTCATCTTTGCTTACACGCTCGGTCCATGATATCCTGTTCCACAAAAAAACAGGGAATTTTAGATTTGCTATATGATGAAGAAAGTTTACCTGACATATATGAAAAATATCTTTTTTAGTTTGAACACATATAACATTTGTGTTTTTGTTTTGTTTTAAGCTACTAAATTTCTTCCTTTTGCTTTGTTTCAAATAACTGTTACAAAAATTCCAACAAACTGTACAAAAGTTCCTGTTGTTTTTTTTCGTGGGGCACCCTGTAGTTAAATTTGAGGTTTCGAATCCATACCTCGCAGCTTGTGTTGTTACAATATAAAAGATTTAATATAAATCTGTTACAATATAAAAGATTTTGATTTAAATATTTTTGTTGTTACCAATTTAACAACCATATATTTTTTGTTTTTTTCACTTGTTTGTTTTTTCTTTACAATATTGTAAACAGTCTTCTCTCTTTTACTCCCATCAACACTGCCATCTGTATATTTTATTTCTCATACAACTCTCATCGATAGTGGAAATAATCGATTTTTTCATGCTTCTACGGCAGTTTTCATGTAGTTTGCGGCCATTTTCTACTGGCCAGAGTGAGAGCCTATAGCTGGCTGCCACGAATAGGTAGGAAGATTCTATTGGCCAGCGTGAGAGCCAACAGCTGACTGACACGAATGTTAACTAGCATGCTAGCATGCAAAAAAAATCGATAGCTGCATTCGTCGCAAGTGGGAAAAACTTAAATCAGCATGGCACTTTACTCCAATTGGCTCATTCGTTTGCTTAAACTCAACGTTGATTCTGATTCCGCAGAACTGGGTTGGGTGTGAAAAAGTATTTGTTGTTAACATTCTTTTTTCATTCGGTTTTTCCAGTTACGAGTCCTTTTTTAAAGCTGATCATTTTGTGTTCATTTTGTTTAGTTCTTTTTTCGTAACAGATTTAATGTTTAGTATAGAGCTTATAAAAAATTCGCAGTGTGAGATAGGCAAGAAGTAAGGCATGTAGCAACATCAGCACGGCAAAGGGCACTCCTTTAAAGGCAAGGAAGGGCAAAAATATTTTAAGTCAAGTGATAGCGATTGCTGTATGAGTCGTACGATTTTTGAATCAAGCACGGGCAAGGCCGGGCCATGCCACTAGTATATATATATATAAGTAATGAAAAGTTTGCTAATCCTAAGGAGGATCTAATCCAGAAAGATCAATGCCAAATCAGAGCAATTATTAATTCAATTTCAATAGAAAACAGACAACGTTAAGGGTTCATTGGTTATAAGTTATTTCTCCAGGTATGTGATTTTTGCCTGGTTCAACAGACCCCTCAAAAGTGGATAAAAACTATATGTAAATTTAAAACATTTTTTTCACCCTTGGAATTGCGGTCTGATGAACCAGGTAAAAAACATATACCTGGGGAAATACATTATAACCAATGAACCCTTAAGGTTGTCTGTTTTCTATTTAAATTGCATATATATATATATATATATATATATATATATATATATTGATTTAAAATATGGTTTTTTGGCTACACAGTGATAACCATGTTTCAAAAAACTATATTTTAAATCAATTAATTTATAATATTAATGCTCTGTAAATTTACATTGAGCACTATTGTGTAAAAATAAAAATATCTAAAAGAACACCGGATTTTATATCTTACTGTTCTTTATATATATATATATATATATATATATATATATATATATATATATATACATATTATAAATTTACTTATTTATGCTCTGTAGATTTGCATTGAGCACTGTTTTGTAAAAATTAAAATATTAATAAGAAAACCGATTATATATCTTTTTCTCTTCATTATAATATATATATATATATATATATATATATATATATATATATATATTTAAAGACATTTATGATATGTTTAACGTTCTTTTTATAGATACAAGTATTTAAGCAAATGCTCTGTATCTATAAAAAGAACGTTAAACATATCATAAATGTCTTTAAATAAATTGTCGGACTTTGTCCAATTCATATATATATATATATATATATATATATATATATATATATATATATATATATATATATATATATATATTACCAGTAATAATTTTTTGAAGAAAGAATTATTACCAGCAATACATTTTTGAATTAAAAATTGACCAGCAATAAAAATCTTGACGGCATTAAATAACCCGTTGAGGTTGATATGCCGCGAACTAAACCAAAAATGTAACATAAACCCTATCATTTGAGGAATACCAAAGGAATCGGAAACTAAATTAGATATCAAATGTAACTCGAAGAGTAAATAAGGACTTAATGAAGATGTTGATATTACACACTACTTCAAATGAAAGGTTAAGAAAGAAACACGCTTCAATACTAGAAAGATTAACAGCTACTGGACGTGGAGATCATGTCCGGTCAATGAATACCTAAATGTTTCCTTATAAGGAAACAGCTAATACTACCTGTACATCAGCATTCTTGCATCAAAACCGACGATTATCAGAGTCGGGAAAACGAATCGGGGGTCAAGAAGTGGCTGGAGGCGACCATTTATTTTCTGCATCGAACTTTCGCCGACCTTCTACTGAAGTTTTGGTCGGAGTTCCCATTCAACTATTTTCCCGACTTCTATTAACGTATTCTTTTCTTCAAAACCATTTTACATGAAGACATTTTGATGGAAATAAGCGCGGACAATATTCGTTAGGGCGTCTGAATTGGCTGCCTTTCAGCGTCAGCGGAAGAGTTACGAAGGCACACGAATTTAAGGCGGCAATATTAGGTTACGCTGATCCCTCAGGTGAGTAGGGACGGTGTCTAATTGAAAATCAGTACGCTAAATTGCCTTTTTTATATGCGCTATTCAACCCAGTCTGTACCTATCCAACTATTTCAGTGTATTTCTTTCTTCCATTCTTTCTTTCTTTCTATCTATCTCTCTTTTCAATCGATTCATATCTATCTATCTATCTATCTATCTATCTATCTATCTATCTATCTATCTATTTCAGTGTATTTTTTCTTTCTTTCTTTCTTTCTTTCTATGTATCTATCTCTCTATTCAATCGATTCATATCTATCTATCTATCTATCTATCTATCTATCTATCTATCTATTTCAGTGTATTTCTTTCTTTCATGCTTTCTTTCTTTCTATCTATGTATCTATCTCTCTTTTTAGTCGATTCATATCTATCTATCTATCTATCTATTTTAGTGTATTTTTTCCTTTCTTTCTTTCTTTCTTTCTTTCACAATCTGTCCATTTTTGTCTATATATATTTTATATATCTCCCTTTCAGTCGATTCATATATCTATCTATCTATCTATCTATCTATCTATCTATCTATCTATCTTTACTACATTCATTATCTATCTATCTATCTATCTATCTATCTATCTATCTATCTATATATATATATATATATATATATATATATATATATCTTTGCTACATTCATTATCTACCTATGTACCTATTTATCTCAGTCTATTCATTTCTATCTATCTATCTATCTATCTATCTATCTATCTATCTATCTATCTATATATATATCTATCTATCTATCTATCTATCTATCTATTTATTCTTCCTGTTCATATCTATCTATCTATCTATCTATCTATCTATCTATCTATCTATCTATCTATCTATCTTTACTACATTCATTATCTATCTATCTATCTATCTATCTATCTATCTATCTATCTATCTATATATATATATATATCTTTGCTACATTCATTATCTATCTATGTATCTATTTATCTCAGTCTATTCATTTCTATCTATCTATCTATCTATCTATCTATCTATCTATCTATCTATCTATCTATCTATCTTTGCTACATTCATTATCTATCTATCTATCTATCTTTGCTACATTCATTATCTATCTATCTATCTATCTATCTATCTATCTATCTATCTATCTATCTATCTATCTATCTTTACTACATTCATTATCTATCTATCTATCTATCTATCTATCTATCTATCTATCTATCTATCTTTGCTACATTCATTATCTACCTATGTATCTATTTATCTCAGTCTATTCATTTCTATCTATCTATCTATCTATCTATCTATCTATCTTTCTATCTATCTATCTATCTATCTATCTATCTATCTATCTTTCTATCTATCTATCTATCTATCTATCTATCTATCTTTCTATCTATCTCCGGTCCAAGTAAAAGTTCGCCTGAGAGTTGTTAGGTCCCTATTGTAGGATTACTTTCGAATACATGTAGTGAGCATTCTCATCCTACGTTTGGGAAACTGTTCGCACCATACTAATTAATAAATTTTTCCCTCCCGTACTTTTATTGCCCTTTCTAACTACCAACGTCTTCGATTTTTTCTTATTTTTTTAATAAGGGCCTTGCGTTTTAGTGGCTTTATCGCCTAGCTGGGGGTGAAATGATTAACAAAGAGACACACACTACGAGGTCTGATGTAAAAGTATCGGGGCTGCTATAATGGTAGGGCAGATAAAGTGTGTAGAATGATGCCGCTTCATACAGACTGACCTTGGAAGGGAAGTGTGTAGAGTGTGGTCGTCTCACCACCCCACAGTCGTCATGGCTTATGTAGCAGTTGTATGCCAAGTGCAGCATTCCCCAGTTCAGAAAAACACCACATTCGCCAGATCAATTTCCATGGAGAATGTTTAGATGAAATACAATCAGTTCAAACTTTCACGGTTATGAGCCGCCCATGTCATGCCCATGCCACGCCCATTGTAGCGAATCGCCCTCATTCCTTTCGTATTCGATTGGTGAGATATAAATGCCAACGGGCAGGTTCTTACCACGAACCACGGCCTGGTGGAACTGACTCCCAAGAGGATGCTTCCCCGATCACTGCAATCTTAACCTGTTCAAGTCTAGGGTTAACCATTATCTTCCCCACCTATCCACATAAACTGTGTCTCTTACTCTGTAGCCCCCTACCTGCTTTGTGCAACTGACTCCTAAGTGGATGCTTCCCCGATCACTACAATCTTAACCTGTTCAAGTCTAGAGTTAACCATTATCTTCCCCACCTATCCACATAAACTGTGTCTCTTACTCTGTAGCCCTCTACCTATTTGTAGAACTGACTCCCAAGAGGATGCCTCCCCGATCACTACAATCTTAACCTGTTCAAGTCTAGGGTTAACCATTATCTTCCCCACCTATCCACATAAACTGTGTCTCTTATTCTGTAGCCCTCTATCTGATTTGTGGAACCGACTCCCAAGGGGATGCTTCCCTGATCACTAAAATGATCAATATCTGTTCAACTCTAGGGTTAACTGTTATATTTCAAACATATCAGCGTAAACTGTGTTTCTTACACTGTAGTCCTCTACTTCGAGTGGCTCTTGAGCCTTGTATAAAGTAAACATCATTGTAAAAAAATTAAAATCTCACCCCTTGCGAATTTTTCCTTCTTTTTAAAACTCAAATCCATCTTGAAAGGAAGAAAGTTTTCATACATCGAGGAAATCCAAGTGAATGCGGTGTTTACTCTGTCCCCCCACTTGGACGAGATGTGATACAAGGTCTATTTTTAGGTGGGGAGCCGTGCGCATAAACCCGGGACAGGAACAAAAATTCCCCTCAGCCCCCGCAAACGTCAGTTGCGCTGGCCTCGGTGTGAGCACCGATCCCTCCCTCTGGTACGATTGGGGAGGGCGCAGCCTCGGGCAACTGATCCCCAGTGCTGGGAACCTCTTCAGTATTATATTCCTCAGTTGCCCCCCCCGTCTTTTGACAGAGAAGCCCCTGAGCGCACTCTGTCCAAAGACAGTGACTCAAATGAGAGATGATAAGTAGACGTGACCTTACTCAAAAAGAGTAAGGTACACGCTAAAGGTAACACGCTAAATCCAAGTGAATGCGTCCGGCTAGCCCCCAAAAGGGTGTTACAGGAATGTTTGCTTTAGGGAAAACGACGTTGGATAACGGCAATCATTGCTGTTGATACAATCATATGCTCTCCTTTACGAAGGAGAGCATATGATTGAACTAAATTAAATTAAATTATTTCAGAGAGAGTGCAGTCCGGTGTGTGTTTTCTTTTGTGTTCATATGAATTTGTTATTTAAATTCCTCGATGTTTTCTCCTGTTGTAAGCATTACAAGCATATTCCCCAATTTAAAATTCTGAATTGATAAGATACTTCAAAAGCAGAAACGACGCAGGTTAAGGGCGAGTTTTTCTTTTTTGTTGAATTCTTATCATTTTGGATAAAAAAGAACGTCATTTGTAAAACAAAGGGAAACGAAAGAGGAGCAAAGCAAATAGGCAAAAAAAGGTTACTGAATGAGGAATAACCAAAACAGAGGTTGGAAAGGAAATGGTAATGTGTCTATATTTCTGAGATGAGATATTATGTACACTATTTAAATTATTCCGACTATTGCCCTCATCATTGTCGCCATATTTATTACAACGTTTCGGCCTTTCAGTATCTGTCTATATTTCTGAGATGAGGTATTATGTACACTATTTACATTATTCGGACTATTGTCCTCATCTTTGTCGCCATATTTATTACAACGTTTCGGCCCCTCAGTATCTGTCTATATTTCTGAGATGAGGTATTATGTACACTATTTACATTATTCGGACTATTGTCCTCATCTTTGTCGCCATATTTATTACAACGTTTCGGCCTTTCAGTATCTGTCTATATTTCTGAGATGAGGTATTATGTACACTATTTACATTATTCGGACTATTGTCCTCATCCTTCTCGCCATATTTATTACAACGTTTCGGCCCTTCAGTATCTGTCTATATTTCTGAGATGAGATATTATGTACACTATTTAAATTATTCCGACTATTGCCGTCATCATTGTCGCCATATTTATTACAACGTTTCGGCCTTTCAGTATCTGTCTATATTTCTGAGATGAGGTATTATGTACACTATTTACATTATTCGGACTATTGTCCTCATCTTTGTCACCATATTTATTACAACGTTTCAGCCTTTCAGTATCTGTCTATATTTCTGAGATGAGGTATTATGTACACTATTTACATTATTCGAAAGGTTACTGAATGAGGAATAACCAAAAACAGATGTTGCAAATGATATATATATATATATATATATATATATATATATATATATATATTGTTTTAACCTAGGAAGGGTAAGTGAATGAAGAATAACCAAAAACGGAGGTTGGAAATGAAATGGTAATCTTTATAACATCAATAAAATACAATACTCACCAGCGGCGTGAAGTAGGTAAACTACTGCTAGTAGTGGACTACTTAAACAGCATATTACCCCCACTTACATTAGTGTCCCACGTATTTATGAGGATTGAGACATGCCCATTAGTTTTCATAGGTATGGGGTATATAACAATTAAACTCTTTGAAATCTATAGGCGCCATTATTTCACAAGACGTCTTCAAGTCGGTTGTTTTGTTTCGTGGCATATCAACCTCTATGAGTTATTTAATGCCGAAATTTAAATATTTTGTACGTAATTTTATTTTTTGGGGAGATAATAATGGTTTTAGTAACACAAGTTTTACTAATTAACCCATATGCGGAGGAGAAGAGATGGATTCTATAATTCCCAAGGGTATTTGCGCGTAAATGATTGAAAACAAACTCAACTGGAATTGAAACTCTGCTCTCTGATTAACTGTTCCGAGCCATTATCCATTACACCACCCGCACATCCAAGCTTACAGCACTTTGTATTCCCAAGCGGTTACCCATCAAGGTAGTCACCAGGCTCGACGTTGCTTAACTTCAGTGATCGTACGGTGTTTCTACGCGATGCGGACGTAAGCCAGACGGCTTGATGGTGATATCGATGCCAGCTTTGCGGAAAAATATTTTGAAATGACGCAATAGATATACTGGGAAAAAGGCAACGGTTGCTTATTGCCTTTTAGTAGACAGGTACTTCTTAATATAGGCATCTCCCAGCACGTACATGTTCCGTTCGTAAGAATTCTTAGATTAAGCAAAAATAAGTAAATCCCTGACACTGAGATGCAAAACCATAAAGCCATTGCTCAACATAATCCATCAGAAATCTCCCTGGATAACTCATGCTTGTTTCAAATCAACAAAAACCGCAAGACTCCCATCTTGCACCCTCTATTACAAGCAAACACTATCCAGTCTAGCTTCTCTACTCACTAATCTCCCGTTCTTATATCGGATTTACAGGTCGATAAATTGAAACATGGCGGACGGAGTCGAAGAAGAGAAAGTCCTATCGTCAATCTCCCTTTGATTTTCGCGTCTTGCAGCCTCCTCATCAAGCCGTTGTCTTACCGGACATCGGTTTTATGTCAACGTAGTTGAAAAATAGGTTAGGGAAGAGTTGTTTTCTAAGTAGGATTTTTTCATTTTCCAACGTTTTGATTCCACCTTATTCTTTTTCTTTTTTCACGCTAACTTTCCTCAACCATGCGTGCTCTACATCCGGTGAGCGCAAATAAGTTATAGCTACACGCAATTTGATGTCCCATTGTGCGCATGCACGAACGGAAGTACAGCTCGAAATAGTTTCAGATACTTTTTTCTTCTATTTCTTTTTTCTTTTTCATCGTCTTCGTTTGAAGTTTTTCTCTCTTCAAATTTGAAGATATCTTTCCTTCTATATAATATTAGTTAGTCATTCATTTTTTGCTACATATTTTCATTCATCAAAATTTATTTTATTTTCATTTTCTTTCTTTCGTCCATTTTATTATCTGATCCATTCTTTGTTTCTGTTTCTTTGTTTATTTCTATCTATCTATCTATCTATCTATCTATCTATCTATCTATCTATCTATCTATCTATCTATCTATCTATCTATCTATCTCGCTTTGTTCATATCTATCTATCTATCTATCTATCTATCTATCTCGGTCTCATCATATCTATCTATCTATCTATCTATCTATCTCGCTTTGTTCATATCTATCTATCTATCTATCTATCTATCTCGGTCTCATCATATCTATCTATCTTGGTCTAATCATTATCTATCTATTTATCTATCTATCTATCTATCTATCTATCTATCTATCTATCTATCTATCTATCTATCTATCTATGTATCTCGGTCTCATCATATCTATCTCTATATCTATCTATCTTTGTCTAATCATTATCTATCTATCTACCTATCTATCTATCTATCTATCTATCTATCTATCTATCTATCTATCTGTCTGTCTGTCTGTCCTTTCATATCTATCTATCTATCTATCTATCTATCTATCTATCTATCTCGCTTTGGTCATACCTATCTATCTATCTATCTATCTATCTATCTATCTATCTATCTATCTATCTTGGTCTAATCATTATCTATCTATCTATCTATCTATCTATCTATCTATCTATCTATCTATCTATCTATCTATCTCAGTCTCATCATATCTATCCATCTGTCTGTCTGTCTATCTATCTATCTATCTATCTATCTATCTATCTATCTATCTATCTATCTTGGTCTAATCATTATCTATCTATCTATCTATCTATCTATCTATCTATCTATCTATCTATCTATCTATCTATGTATCTCGGTCTCATCATATCTATCTCTATATCTATCTATCTTTGTCTAATCATTATCTATCTATCTATCTATCTATCTATCTATCTATCTATCTATCTATCTATCTATCTATCTATCTGTCTGTCTGTCTGTCCTTTCATATCTATCTATCTATCTATCTATCTATCTATCTATCTATCTATCTCGCTTTGGTCATACCTATCTATCTATCTATCTATCTATCTATCTATCTATCTATCTATCTATCTATCTATCTATCTTGGTCTAATCATTATCTATCTATCTATCTATCTATCTATCTATCTATCTATCTATCTCAGTCTCATCATATCTATCCATCTGTCTGTCTGTCTATCTATCTATCTATCTATCTATCTATCTATCTATCTATCTATCTATCTATCTATCTTGGTCTAATCATTATCTATCTATCTATCTATCTATCTATCTATCTATCTATCTATCTATCTGTCTGTCTGTCTGTCTGTCCTTTCATATCTATCTATCTATCTATCTATCTATCTATCTATCTATCTATCTATCTATCTTGGTCTAATCATTATCTATCTATCTATCTATCTATCTATCTATCTATCTATCTATCTATCTATCTATCTATCTATGTATCTCGGTCTCATCATATCTATCTCTATATCTATCTATCTTTGTCTAATCATTATCTATCTATCTATCTATCTATCTATCTGTCTGTCTGTCTGTCCTTTCATATCTATCTATCTATCTATCTATCTATCTATCTATCTATCTATCTATCTATCTATCTATATCTATCTATCTCGCTTTGGTCATACCTATCTATCTATCTATCTATCTATCTATCTATCTATCTATCTATCTATCTATCTATCTATCTATCTTGGTCTAATCATTATCTATCTATCTATCTATCTATCTATCTATCTATCTATCTATCTATCTCTCTATCTATCTATCTATCTCGCTTTGTTCATATCTATCTATCTATCTATCTATCTATCTATCTATCTATCTATCTATCTATCTATCTATCTATCTATCTTGGTCTAATCATTATCTATCTATCTATCTTGGTCTAATTATTATCTATCTATCTATCTATCTATCTATCTATCTATCTCGCTTTGTTCATACCTATCTATCTATCTATCTATCTATCTATCTATCTATCTATCTATCTATCTATCTCAGTCTCATCATATCTATCTATCTATCTATCTATCTATCTATCTATCTATCTCGGTCTCATCATATCTATCTATCTATCTATCTATCTATCTATCTATCTATCTCGGTCTCATCATATCTATCTATCTATCTATCTATCTATCTATCTATCTATCTATCTATCTATCTATCTATCTATCTTGGTCTAATCATTATCTATCTATCTATCTATCTATCTATCTATCTGTCTGTCTGTCCTTTCATATCTATCTATCTATCTATCTAACTGTCTCGCTTTGTTCATACTTATCTATCTATCTATCTATCTATCTATCTATCTATCTATCTATCTATCTATCTATGTATCTCGGTCTCATCATATCTATCTATCTATCTATCTATCTATCTTGGTCTAATCATTATCTATCTATCTCTCTATCTACTGTCTATCTATCTATCTATCTGTCTGTCTGTCTGTCTGTCTGTCCTTTCATATCTATCTATCTATCTATCTATCTATCTATCTATCTATCTATCTATCTATCTGTCTGTCTGTCTGTACTTTCATATCTATCTATCTATCTATCTATCTATCTATCTATCTATCTATCTCGCTTTGGTCATACCTATCTATCTATCTATCTATCTATCTATCTATCTATCTATCTATCTATCTATCTATCTATCTATCTATCTTGGTCTAATCATTATCTATCTATCTATCTATCTATCTATCTATCTATCTATCTATCTATCTATCTATATATCTATCTATCTATCTATCTTGGTCTAATCATTATCTATCTATCTATCTATCTTCCTTAATTTCATTCCTAATTATTCTGTTTATTTCTTTCTTTTTGCTATATAGTCTTCCATTTTTCCTTTTTTTCTTTCATTTCAGTACGTCACTTTTCCCTTCTTTCTTTTTCCTTTCTTACTATAGTTTTGTTATAGTGACATACTTCTTCCTTTTTTTCTTTCCTTCTGGAATAGCATTCTTTCGTTCGTTCGATTTACCATATATACATTCTTTTCTTCATTTTTTCCTTTCCTTCTGATATATCGTTCCTTCTTTCCTTCTTTCTTGTTGCTATGTAGTCCTTTTTCCTTTAATTTGGGCATATTTCCACTTCTTTCTTTCTTCCTTTTTTTCTTTCGTTTTGCTATATCGACCTTCATTCTTACTTTTATTCTGGCATATCGTACTTTCTTTCTGTCTTTCTTTCTGTCTTTCTTTCTTTCTTTCTTTCTTTCAGTCTTTCTTTCTTTCTTTCTTTCTGTCTTTCTTTCTGTCTTTCTTTGTCTTTCTTTCTTTCTTTCTTTCTTTCGTTTTGTCAGATAGTTATACTTTTTTGTTTCATTTTATCATTCATTCATTCATATTTTCTTTCTTTCTTTGATTTTCATATATTTTTGCTTCCTTTTTAATTATTTTCGTTCTTTCTTTCATTCATTTTGCATTAAACACCTTCATTTTCCTTTTTTTTTCTTTTAGTCTTTCTGTTTTTTAATTTTGGCGCGGTTTTCTTTTTTTCATTTCTTGTAGGCATATTTTCCTTTCTTTCTTTCTGTTTTTCTTTCTTTTTTCTTCTTTCGGCCTTTCTTTTTTTCTTTCCTTCCTTCTGTCTTTTTTTTCCTTTCCGTATTTTCGTCTTTTTTTCTTTCCTTCTTTCTGTTATTTTTTTCGCTTTACAATACAGTCTTTTTCTTTTTTCTTTTATTTTGCCATAACTTCCTTCTTTCTTTCTTTCTTTCTTTCTTCAGACTTTCCTTTAGCTTTTCTTTCTCTTTTTCTCTTTCAGTGAATTCCATGCCGTAAACGCAAACCATCCCCGTATACGGGTAGATGAAAAGCAAACTGATTGACACACAGACATCCAATTACCATCCAAGTTCACCAAACACATCTGGCTCTCTTGTGGGGAGGGCATGACAATTCTAATATTGAATATCCATTGTGGACATGCGAAAGTCGAGGCTATCCAATATAGGATCGATAATCCGTCATAAAACATGGCATTTTTCAACACTTACGTGTTGATTGCTTTTACTATTCATTGAAATATATATATATATATATATATATATATATATATATATATATATATATATACACACTGCGGTACTTAACCCATTACCTGCCATGAGCCCCTTTGGGCATCTGTTAAAATTAAACTCACTACATGTTATTCCTTGTATTTACATTGAATTGCTTACATACATTGCATTTGCAGAGGTATATTTTACAACACTTAGCCTTTAAAGTTTTTATTATTAGCCGTAAGAAGACACTTCCTGTCGTTATTTTACATTTCACGAGTAGAAAAATAATGACTATTTTGAAAAGTATTATTTCTAATCAATATTATTTTTTGATGTTTTATACACATATATAATTGATGTTCTAGTTTCCATAAAGCTTCATAGTACCAGCTATTCGAAGAAAATTTTAATATTGTATGTTGTTTTAACTCCTAAAATACATGTGTGGGACAAAAATGTGCATTAAAAAATTTGGCAGTTAATGGGTTAAATTGCAAAAAAGAGGTGAGGTATTCTGCGATGACCTTACGGGGGTCACCCAAAAGGTTGGAAATATTCACATTTATGATTAAAAATATTAGATGTGCTCTGAAATTGGTAAACAGAGAACTTGATGGGCGAAAAGACATTTCAACAGAATATGGCGATGATAATAGTGAAATTTGGCGTTTCCTGATAAGGAAATATACTGCATCCATTACCCAAATGGCAGAACATTCTTCCGGCGTCTTGCTTTGCAGTGAATTTTGATCTTGGAAAAATTAAAAGCAATGTCAATCATTCTCTTCTAACTTCCTGAAGCCTGTTCTTATATTTTCTCTGAAGTCTTTTAATTCTCTTTATCACTCAGTAGCCGCTTCAGTTTTGAGGGATCTCTTAAATCATAGACACTATATTCTGATCTATGCCAACAGTCTTTTCTCTGTCGCATAGGTCCCTAATGGATTCCCCTTCAGACTTCTTTATTTCCATCATGATTTAGATCATCAAACATTTAAATACATTGTCAAGCGTCAATGTTCTGTCTCACTGTGCATTATATATATATAAATATATACATTAGTCGGACTATTGTCCTCATCTTTGTCGCCATATTTGTCACAACGTTTCGGCCGTTGTACGCTCCGGCCTTCTTCAGGTGGTTGGAATTTCGAACCGAACCCTTTATTTCGATCTCTGCATGATAACAGCAAAATTGCAATATGAGTACTGGTAAAAAAGTGGTTGCAGAAAAATTAGGTTTATAATACTCAGAAATTCATACCCAGATGTCCTCAAGGACACATGGCACAGTGGATAAAGGCGTTGGTTAGATCCAGTGACAGACCCAAAGAGTGTGAGTTCAATACCCGGTTCTGGCAGTGGAGAACTTTCAGAGGGAAAATTAGCAGGAGATAACTGATAACTGACATCCATCAAACATGGCACGTGGAACTAGAACAGTCTACCCCAGTGATCGAAATAAAGGGTTCGATTCGAAATTCCAACCACCTGAAGAAGGCCGAAACGTTGTGACAAATATGGCGACAAAGATGAGGACAATAGTCCGACTAATGTAAATACTGTACATAATACCTCATCTCAGAAATATAGAGAGAATATAAATGTATATATGCAAGTTTCATTAAAAACGACAGACAAGGTACTACGGTTAAGACTTTTATTTAATTTTTCTTGTGTACGAACAAGAGCTTTCTTTGCTGGACAAAGGGTGTGTAAGAACTGTCGAAAAGTTTTATTTTTCCGAGCACTTTCGGCTATACCTTTAGCCATTATCAAGGATGATTTGATTTTTCAGCTTAATTGAGTGTGTGCATTATGTATATGTCTTAGTGTGTAGTAGTGGTGTTTTAATTTCCAAATACGGTTAGCACGTTGTGGCTTTGTTCGTAGTTAATATTGTTAAGGTATAGCCGAAAGCGCTCGGAAAAATAAAACATTTGGACAGTTCTTACAAACCCTTTGTCCTGTAAAGAAAGCTCTTGTTCGTACACAAGAAAAATTAAATAAAAAACTTAACCGTAGTACCTTGTCTGTCGTTTTTAATGAAACTTGCATAAAAGAAGGATTGCTGCCTAAATATATATATATATATATATATATATATATATATATATATATATATATATATATATATATATATATATATAAAACCACACACACACACGCACATATATATAGATATGGATGTGGAAATGATCTAAATAAAGAGATGCGATCAAACACAGATATGAGCGATTACATACAAATGTGCGTGTGCGAACACACACGCACACATAGATATATCATTCTGTTCATATCTATCTATGTATCTGCATATTTCGTTATTTTCATATCTTTCATTCTGTCAGTCTATATATCTATATCTGTATGTATGTATGTATGTATCTATTTCGTTCTTTTCATATCTATCCATCCTTTTCTTTTTCTATCTATCTATCTATCTATCTATACATATATATATAGAGAGAATTATAGATGTAGAAATTATCTAAATAAAGAGATATAATCAAACATATTTATGAGCGATTACCTATATATATATCTGTTGAGTCTTGACTCAATGTTGAATCTCGCCTATTACATGGAATAATAATGCAACACAAAATGTACTTAGAACAAGAATGTATTATAACAAGAAAGTGTACACAATAAATACATATAGTATTTCTGTATATTTCTGGGAAGACGTTCCTGGAGAATGTGTTGACTAGTCGCAGTCGATCAGAGTCTCTAGTTGGATCTCGTGATTCCCCTTCTCTCGTCTTCCGGTACCAACCATTATTTATATAGTTGATAGTCACCTATGCAGATTAGGTGGATCCTACACAACAATATCTATATCGATATATATATATATATATATATATATATATATATATATATATATATATATATATATAATTCTGTTCACATCTATCTATCTTTCTATCTCTGTATTTCGTCCTTTTCATATCTCTCACAATATCTATCTATCTACATATAAATACATATCTCAATCTATCTATCTATCTATCTATCTATCTATCTATCTACACACACACACACACAAACACACACACATATACAAACACACACATATATATACCTGTTCATTATCTATCTGTCTCTCTGTATATTTCCTTCTTATCATATCTATCTATTTCCTTCTTTTCATATCTGTCTATCTATCTCTGTTCATAACTTTCCCAATCTATATACACATGCACACTCGCGCGCGCACACACACACACACACACACACATATATATATATATATATATAAAAGTGAACATAGAAGTCAACACTTAGAGGCGACAGTCTGTTTCATGCTAGATGCAATCAAAACACCTTGTCTGTCGTATTCAATGAAATGTGCATGAAAGAAGGATTACTGCCTAAATACGCACACACACACACACACACACACACACACACACACACACAATATATATATATATATATATATATATATATATATATATATATAACAATAATAGATTGCCAAATTAATTGGTCAGGATTCAAGAACACTCTCCATTGTATGGCTTTAAGAAATACTCTTGTGTTCTTGAAATATTCACCTTTGGGAAATGGACTCGAGAGCAAACCGGCTTTGATGGAAAATTCTAACTTGATCCATTTGTCTTTTGTGACCGGATAATCGTTGTCGGTCACACAAGATGAAATCGTTTTCCTGGATTTCACTTTGTTTACATGACTACTTAGGCTAAGCGTTGGATGAGTTTTTTTCACGTGTTATCGAGAAATTCATCCACCAGCAGAATTTCAGAGGGAGAAAAATTTAAAAAAAAACAAACTTTTCAAGAATTTCTTTACGCATTCTCCACTGTCAGCGGCAGGTTCTTGTTTTGGGAGCTGACAAATTTTCCTCCTATATTTTTTTTTAATCACTTCTTCACATGCAAGACACTAAAGCCAATAAGACGCAAGGGGTAACTGAGAGTGAAGTAATATGCACCAGGATAAACATTATAATAATGTTTATCCTTGTCCTTATTATTTCACTCTCAGGAGTGAGATAAATACAAAAGTAATTAGTAGATATCGATGGACATTGCATTTAAATTTTTGATGATCAAAGTTGGCTAGAAATCACGCTGCAGGAAGTGTGTTTTTTTAAAATCATTTCACCCGAAGCAAGGCGATCAATCCACTAAGAATATGAGAGTATACGGGAAAAGGTGAACCATCTTAAGGAGAGAAAACAGAAAATGACGATTGATATTAGATTTACATTTTTGACGATCAAATTTGAATGTAAAGTAAGAAACCGGAAGTTGGTTTCAAAAGCGAGAAGTGAGAGAGAAGATATATATATATATATATATATATATATATATATATGTTAGTATAGGATTTACAGTTACCATGGTCCACTATAAAATAAATAAAGAAGTATAAATTTATCGTGAAATTTTTAAAATTATGTATAAAATATCTGTAGTTGAATATATAAAATTGCATTCAATACATCTATCTATCTATCTATCTATCTATCTATCTATCTATCTATCTATATATATATATATATATATATATATATATATATATATATATATCAATATATATGTTTGTGTGTGTGTGTTTTGAACAATAAAAAAATATCAAAAAATTAAAATCTTCACATACACTGGGTTGTATATTAATAATCTTTCATTTTTATTATTTCATTTAGATTCCTCGACAAAATTTGGCCAGCATGGCCTTCATCAGGAGAAAAAAAATCTGCTTGTTAGTAGCAGTGAACTACAGAAATGAATGACTTGACGGAGAAAATGAACTTTTTATCTGTAGTTTTAAATTTTCATTTTTTTTTTATCATGGATTTTGGTCAGAAAATCTCTTTTAAGTTGTTATTTAAGATGGTCTGGGCGTATTCATGCTGCTCTGACTTTCCTTGGCCATTTTGAAGGTTTTATTGGTTCCTGGAACCTAGGGTGAAAGGATTTTATATACATATATATATATATATATATATAAATCGCCATTGGCTTCAACCACGGCCTATAGACGACTTCGGAATATCCTGAAATTCTACTGTACGGTCTCCTTAAACAATATCTGTCTATATTTCTGAGATGAGGTATTATGTACATTATTTACATTATTCGGAATATCAGGTGTGGCTGACCACATATGGAGAGATCACCGCCCGCTGTGGCATCAGGTTTAGATCATAGACAAGGAACACCTTTGGAAAATTCCTAAACTTAAGGAATCAGCACATATCCTAGGCCACAAAAACCTCCTGAGCCGACCAAGGATGGGAATAAATACAATATGGGAACCAGTAATAAGGAGTGCCAGAGAAAAGCGATAATAACAACAAAGTTGCAATGTGAGCTCTGGTAAAAACATGAAAGGATAACAGTAAAAATTGCAATATGAGCACTGAAGACATTAGGTACCCAGAAACTCATACACAGATGTCCTCAAAGACACATGGCACAGTGGACAAAGGCATTGGTTAGATCCAGTGACAGGACCCAAAGAGTGTGAGTTCAATACCCGGTTAAGGCAGTGGAGAAATTCAGAGGGAAAATTAACAGGAGATAACTGATAACTGACATCCATCAAACATGGCACATTTAAAAACAAAAAAATGGCCAGAAATAAATTTGATTCTTGACAAAATCCCTCTTTAAGTCAATGAAACCTGATCGAAAAACTGATTTCTATTCATACGAACCTATCTTTACAAACTTGTCGGTACTAAATGACCCATTGAGGTGTTGATATGTCGTAAATGAAAATAAACCAAACCAGACCAAATCAAAGTCAACTGTAAGTACGAAAATGTAGTTGAATTAACCGGAGATAACTGATAACTGTCATCAATTAGACATGCCACGTGGAACTAGAACAGTCTACCCCAGTGATCGAAATAAAGGGTTCAGTTCGACATTCCAACCACCTGAAGATAAAGAAAGAAATTTTAGAAAAAATCAACCTCATCCTCAACCAATATTAATATGCAGTCAATGCCATCGGCTCTTCCAAGCAAGAATTGGTCTACTTTGTCATGAACGCCATCATCAGAAAGGAAGCGACCAGCAAGGAAATGTAATTAAAGACTTGGGTAGCAGATAAAACCGACGATATATGATGGTTGTTATACCAATGTCAATGGATGTTACACTTCCTTTGGGAATTGATGACAAAACAATTTTCATATTATTTACTGTCTGTCTCTAAAGCTATTGCTATGCAGTCCATGCCATCGGCTCTTCCATGCAAGAATTGGTCTACTTCGTCATGAACGCCATCATCAGAAAGGAAGCGACCAGCAAGGAAATAAAAAGAAATTGGATACCAGATAAAGCCGATGATAATACGGTTGTTAATCTAATGTCAATGGATGTTACACTTCCTTTGGGAATTGATGACAAAACGATTTTCATAATACTTACTGTCCGTCTCTAAAGCTCTTAACCTGTTTTGTTCAACTCCGATATTAATATCATGTTCTTCCATTTTGCTTTCCTGGAGACAATATATATTTCTGTATTTATATATGTTATAGCTGTCAACACCCCGAGCCAATAATTCATGCTTATTTCATTTTTTTATTTGCACTAAAGGATGTATAAAAAATAAATACATGTTTTTACAGTGTATTGCGGTGTCCTGGGCATGACGATAAACTACATCAAGCAGCAAGGCCTCTGATCGGGACGTTTTGAAGTGCGTGAAACACATCTTAAGTACTGTTGTTCCCAGGTCCATAATTAGCATCAAACTGGGGTCAAATCCCTATAAAAGTATAAAAATGCATTTTAATAGTAAAAATTCTAGCAATAAATTTTTATAGTTTGGTTTGTTTTACGGCATATCAACCTCAATGCTGACAACTTTTTTTTTCCTGGTATATTTTGTTTAGGCAATAATCTATTTCTGGTAATATTTTTCCTCAAAAATGTGTAGCTGGTAATATTATTTTCAAAAATGTATAGCTGGTAATAGTTTTTTTTTCCTTCAAAAATTTATTTCTGGTAATAATTTTTACAAAGTATTTCTAGTATTAAAACCTATTTTTACACTTTTATAATGCCTTTTACCTTAGTTTCGGGGATAACTATTTGCCCATAGATGGGACCCTAACAGGTCAGGGTGGACCTGGGAACACCAGCAATTAAGAGGTGGTTCCACGCTCCTCAAAACCTCTTGATCAGAGGCCTTGCTGTTGGAAGTTTAACTTCATACCCAGGACGGAATTTTGTATGGTAAAACAATTACTAGTAATACATACTTGTAAAAAAAGTACTAATTCTCCTCCCCAAATTGAATTTCGATATTAAATGATACACAAGAATTTAATATGCTGCTAAACCAAAAATAAACAGTGTATAGCTCAAGTGAACTTCGTTTTCTTTTCAGATTTATCGTTAGTACTACAAATGACATACAGGCTTGGCTTTGAACAAAGAAAGTTTATGCTGAAATTCTACTGGAAGTGCAATGTCCTGGGTGTGACGATAAACTACATCCGGCAGCAAGGACTCTCTTAATATCACATAGTTGACCTTCAAACTGGGGGTCACATCTTTATGAAAGTGTAAATATAGGTTTTTATAGTGAAAATATCAGCAATACATAGTTGAAAAAATAATTATTGCCAGCAATTCATTTTTGAAAAAAAAATGACCAGAAATAAATTTGATTCTTGACAAAGTCCCTCTTTAAGTCAATGAAACCTGATCGAAAAACTGATTTCTATTCATACGAACCTATCTTTACAAACTTGTCGGTACTAAATGACCCAGTGAGATGTTGATATGTCGTAAATGAAAATAAACCAAACCAGACCAAATCAAAGTCAACTGTAAGTACGAAAATGTAGTTGAATTAACCGGAGATAACTGATAACTGTCATCAATTAGACATGAACTAGAACAGTCTGCCCCAGCGATCGAAATAAAGGGTTCAGTTCGACATCCACACGAAGAAGGCCGGAGCGTACAACGGCTAAAACGTTGTGATGAATATGCCAACAAAGATGAAGACAATAGTCCGAATAATGTAAATAGTGTAATGTAGCTGAAGTTCAAAGGTCGTACCGAAGATCCATCCACACAGCTGACAATCTCACGAATTAGTATTTAGGTTTGAAGCTGATGGTACCTTTACACGACGTGCACAATAACCATTCGGAAGAATACGTATATTAACCACGCCCTGTAAAGCAAGGAAGGGTGATGGAAAGTTTTCACAGAAGTTCAAGAAACCTATCGAAATATTGATTGCTGTCGGAATTCCATTGCGTCACGTTGTCAGCAATGTCTGTATCAAAACGGACATCAATTTGAAAAAAAAGCGATGACAAAATCTTAAGAGCAGGCGTTTATAAGAAACACTGTCTTCATATGCATTATTGTCATTCGATAGAGTTGCTTCCAGTTGCTTAAAGTATTTCTTGAAAAGCCTGCAAAATGTTTGTAGATAAGAAAGCCGTGAATCTTAAACCCCAAAAGTCGTAAGCAATGAAAAAATAAATATTTATGTTTTAATAATTCATAGAACGATGATTATATTACGTTTCGTCAAATGTTTTAATTCAAGAATTAATCAATAATTCAAAGACTTTATTCATGAACACATGTCCCATTCTATTTTGCTGTTTGTTGCAATCATTATGCCAGAAGCTCGAATCGACGCTTGTGTCATTTAGCAGGTTTAATGCCAAAAACGCCCTTCACCCATTTTCAACCTAATCCACATTGTGGAACGTCTGTCTATTTATGAAATGAGCCATGACTCGTAAAAAGTGGTAATCTGATGTCTCTAATTCTGAACTGTCTGCAGGTTTAGGACTCACTTCTGGTTCCTCGATTTTCCTCCTGTTTGTGCTTGGGAATATTAGCAATGTGTTGTCAAGGAATAGTAGTTCTCATCTTCGAAAGACCAGTGATTGATAACGAGTTTTCAAATCATCCTATAGTCTATGCAGTTGTGTGGGAATCAAATCGCCTCGACAACATCAGCATCTGGGGCGACCTCAAAGTGCACAAACTCGAAATTCCACCAAACGCACAACATGACCTTCTGTTCAAATCTCTCTTATTTCACAATACAGGTTATCCCCAAAAATTCATATAATTTCGCAGACCAGTAAATTTGGCAATTCTTGTTGAAATAACCTCAGACTTTCACAAAATGTATAGAAACCGATCAAGATTTTATAATTGATGTTTTATTCTTGTTATCTCAAAGAGAATCAGCCAGAGAGATGGATCAGGCGTGGTACCGATGAAGACAGTTTTCTGATGAAATGGCCAACGCGGTAACCCAACCTGTCCCGGAGTGATTTCTTTTTATGGCGATATGTGAAGGAACTAGTGTATGCTCCCCCTCTAGCATTGATGAATCATTTCCGCACTGGATAATGTTACCGGAGACATGCTACAACGTGTTTGGCAAGAGCTTAACTACCGACTTAATAATTCATAGTACAATGATTATATTACGTTTAGGCAAATGATTTAATTCAAGCTTTAATTAATAATTCAAAGACTTTATTCATGAACATATCTTCCATTCTATTCTATTGTTTGTTGCCATCATTATGCCAGAAACTCAAATATACGCTTGTACCATTTATCTGGTTTAGAGGCAAAAACACTATTTTCACGTTTTCAACCTAATCCATATTTTGGAACGTCCGTCTGTTTATGAAATGGGCCATGACTCGTAATACGTAGTAATCTGATGTCTCGAATTCTGAACTCTCTGCAGGTTTAGGACTCACTTCTTGCCCCTCAATTTCCTCATGTTTGTGCTTGGGAATATTAGCACTGTGCTGTCATGTGATAGTACTTCGCCTCATCGATTGATCAATGCTTGGTAACAAGCTTTCAAATCATCCTATACTCTAAGTAGTTATTTGTGCATCAAATCGCGTCTACAACTGGGACGACCTCAAAGTGCAAAAGCCCCTCGAAATTCAACCAAACATACAACATAACCTTCTGTTCAAATCCCCCTTGTTTCACAATACAGGTTGTCCCATCAGGGTGACATCATTTCTCAGGCGAGTAATTTTGGCAATTCTTGTTGAAATAACCCCACAGACTGTATAGAAACAGATCAAGATATGATAGTTAACGTTTATCTCAATGAGAATCTGCCAGAGAGATGGATTCGTCGTGGTGGATATGAAGACAGTTTTCTGATGAAATGGCCGCCGTGGTCACCGGATATGTCCCCGTGTGATTTCTTTTTATGGGGATATGTAAAGGGACTAGTCTATGTCCTCCCTCTTCCTGTTAGCATTGGTGAACTCAAGCGGAGATAATGCACTGGATAATGTTACCGGAGACATGCTACAACGTGTTTGACAAGTACTTCATTATCGACTTGTGTGCTGTGTCATAGGCGGTGCACATATTAAACACTTATGAAATCGGTCTCATAATAAACTTAGGATGGTCAACAACTAAACTGATCAATTTCAGTGAGCTAGACTTAGTAGCTTTCAAGATAATTACTTTTAAAATGAAGTCAAATTTTTGGGGACACCCTGAAGGTTATGAAGCCTGTACAGAACGAAGTCACTGAAATAAATCCTCGTAATTCCACCAAACCCACAACATGGCCTTTTGTTCAAATCCCCCTTGTTGCACAATAAAGGGTGTACCCCCAAAATTGACATAATTTTGCAGGCCAATAATTTGGGCAATTCTTGTTGAAATACCCTCAAATTTTCACAGAATGTATAGAAACAGATCCAGATTTTAAATTTAATGTTCTATCTATGTTATCTCAATTAGAATCTGCTGTGTGATTTCTTATTATGGTAGCATTGATGGACTCAAGCAGATATAAGTTTGAAGCTGATGGTACCTGTACACGATGTACATAATAACCCTTTCGAGAAAAAAAAACGTATATAAACCACGCCCTGTAAAGAAAGGATGGGTGATGGAAAGTTTTCACAAATGTTTAAGAAACCTATCGAAATACTGGCCACACCAGGAAGGGGTCCAGCTACTACAGGACTATGTGAACTCAATAGGATCCTCGATATAGTTCACAATGGAGAGGGAATACGACAACTCGACTTCCTGGATGTAGTAATATCTCGAATAGAGCAGGGGTTAAAGACATTGGTATATCGCAAGGCAACATTAACCGGACAATACCTCAACTTCAACTCACACCACCCATCCAGTGTAAAGAAAGGCCTCGTCCACTGCTTACAACATGGAGTAAAATTATAAGTGGCGACCCAGAGATATATTAACAAGAAATGGTCAGTATAAGCAGTACCTTACAACGTAACAACTACCTCGGGTACGTGGGCAGAAGCTCCGACTAACTGGGATAGAGGGGTACAAGAGAATAGCAACACTCACAAAACAACTGCCTACCCTATCTGAAGTGGTTATCGGAAGAAATACAAAAGATCTGTGGTCCTTATAACATCAGGACAACCTCCACAAATTGCTCGACACTTCGTAGATACCTTTTATGCGTACCTCCCGCCATAGAAGAGATCAAGACTAAGATCTATGCGTACGTCATCCTGTGCAGCTGTGTGAAGAAATATAAAGTTGAAATAGGCTGCCCCTTTAAGGTAAGACTTCAAGAACATTTTAAAATCGTAAGACGAGGAGAAATAGAAAAATCAGGCGTGGCGGCCACATATCTAAGGAAAAGGGAGATCATAGCTCCCTGTTTGATGAGGTTGAAATAATAGACAGAGAACATCACTGGGAAATACGAAAACTTAAGGAATCAGCATATATGCTTGGTCAAAAATCTACTAAGCCGGCCAAGCATAGAAAGGAATACAATATGGGAACCATTAATAAGGAGTTCTAGGAAAATATGATAATAACAGCAAAATTGCAATATGGTAGAAAATGATTACTAAGTCAAAAAAATTCATACACAGGTGTCCTCAAAGACACATGTCTCAGTGGACTGGAACTCGTGACTTAACCCAAAGAGTTGTGAGTTCAATCGTAGCCTACAGCAGGTATGAACAAAAATTTGGAGAGTTCAGTTAAAGGGAGATAATAAAACACCCAGAAGAGGCATGTCACGTGGAACTCGGACAATCTACTCCTGTGGGTGAAATAAAGGGCTCAGTTTTAAATTTCAATCACCTGAAGAAGGTCGGATTGTACAACGGCAGAAACGTCGTGAACATGGCAATAAAGATGAGGGCCGAAACATGTAAATAATGCAAAAGTTTTAAGAAATCCTGTATTTACATTCGGGTTATTGCCCTCGTCTTTGTTGATGTTACCACAACCTTTCGGTCGTCGTACCTTTTGCCTTTAATCTGAATAACTGAGCAGTACAATAAAAATAATAACTGAACGTGAAATTCATGAGCAGTGGAACAGTCTACAACCTATTGATTAAATAAAGTGTTAAGTTCGGAGTTATTTTAGGTTACCCGTGTAACACCATTTAGCAACAGCAGGTTAATTAACCAATTAATTAACCACAGAAGTTAATTACGGGGATTACTTAAACCGATAGATAGAAAGAAAGACATACTGAGCGATAACTTAAACCGATAGATAGAACGAAAGACATACTGAGCGATATTCTTTTTGTTTTGTTATTTTCCCAAAACAAGGGATCGGTGAAAAGATATTTTATTTTGTTATTTTCAAGTGCGAATCAAGATAATCATTTTCCTTTCTCGCAGAGGGACAAGATTTAACAACTTAGATGATAAGGAAAAAGGCCACCCACAAAGCGATGCTGTTTTGATAACGGACGGCGAAAATTCTGATGATCATTGTCGTAAAAATTAGTTGATGAATCCCAGAGTTTTTGGGCAGATAAAACATTAACTGTGTCATGATAGCCAAAACTTATATTATCGGGAAAGGATTTAATAGGTCATCTGCCGACCGCACACAGGGCCCGGCCCTGAGTTAAGGAGATGTCGGTTGGACAGGATATCTGTGTTCTGTTGAAATTCGTTTGTGATAACAAAAGCCATGTTATTGGATTTTTTTTAATTAACTCGATTTCGCCAAAATTCCAATTGAAGAATTCCATATGCCGTGACGTTGGATAAAAATTGAGATTATCAGATTCACACTCATTTGACGCCTATTGGCCGAATAGCCAGGCGGAGGTGATCATGTGACGCAGGAGGGAGGCCTGCCACCACCCATTGAGAGGCTAGGTATGAGATGTTGCTGCGAGGAAGTGGAGAAACCGTTGACGCCCTCTAAAGTATGGTGAGATACCCATATGAGAGCAGAAGAGGGTGGGATGGAAGAAGATTTCCAAAAATGAAAAATGATAAATATTTCTGACCGAAAACAAAGAAAATCCTTATTGGGGATTTGAAATCAACGTGGTGGCCACACCACGTTCGACCCACGCCGGGTTTGATCGGCGTCCATATAAGCAAACGTCTTCGGGCGTTTGGCAGTAGTGTGAAGTTAGTTTTTGGCAGTGCAGTCCAAGAGCAGTGCATTTCGCAGAGAGATCCAGTCGAGCCCAAGAGACAAGGGGACTCGGAAGATAACGCCTCGCACAGGTGACCGCACGATTCCATGCCTTCCGACTTAGACTTCTAACCAAGAACAAATTTGTTGAAGTCCGACTTTAGATTTCCCACCAAAACAAGTTTCCGACTTAGACTTCTAACCAAGAACAAATTATGGGAGTCTGACTTATATTTTCCACCAGAGCCGACTTTATTGAAAAACAACCCAGATATCCAGAACTAGCAAAAAGTGTTACAATCCACATTTTTTCTTCGAGCTGGGAGAGAAAGAGAGAGACGCACTCCTGTAAATCAACAAACCGACATAAAATTAATCACTATTCCTAACCAGTCGCTCGCCTTGAAGTTGTTGTTTGTGCTTTTGTTTTTTTTGTCTACATTTATTGTACAGTATCACCTTGACCCGGATTCGGCTGGCACTACGGCCCGACGTCTGATTGATCTCGTCAACCTAAGATCAAATCACAACGTGGGTAGGTTGAATCGAGATCAAAGCAGTTGCTTCGGTGACCAGGCGTTGGAAGCGGGCCGAGTACGACAAGTTGGTACTAGAACCCAACAAGACTTCAACTTCAATTCTGTCGTGTTTTTATTTTATCTATCTATCTATCTATCTATCTATCTATCTATCTATCTATCTATCTATCTATATATATATCTATCTATCTACCGATGTCCCAGGGTTATCCCGTCACAAAGAACTGACGTCACATTTGGCGTCGTGACCAAAAAAAGTCGGGTGTCACAAATGGTGCCGCGACCAAAAAAGACGGGTGTCACACCCGTATGGATATCCACCTAATGAATGTAAATAATGATAACTCCTCATCTCAGATTTTCTGAAAGAAATTTATTTGAAATCCTGTAAGATCAAATGAGATAATGGCAAACTGCAAAGATTTAGATAAGTTTTCAATTTTAAACGCTTGACAACCGAAGAGGATAATAATTCCCCCCTCCAAAGACATTTAAAATACTTAAATGGACACACGGGAAGCGATGAGATAAACACGTGACGTCCGCAAAAACCAATGAAAGCTAGAGTTAAAAAACGAGAGAACAGCTCTCAAAAATGTCGGATGAAATTAAACAAACAAAAGTTAAATTTATAAGGAACTGCCTAATTGATACTTACTTAATCATTCTGTCGTGTTTTTATTTTATCTATCTATCTATCTATCTATCTATCTATCTATCTATCCTTCTGTTCATATCTATCTATCTATCTATCTATCTATCTATCTATCTATCTATCCTTCTGATCATATCTATCTATCTATCTATCTATCTATCCTTCTGATCATATCTATCTATCTATCTATCTATCTATCTATCTATCTATCTATCTATCCTTCTGTTCATATCTATCTATCTATCTATCTATCTATCTATCTCAGTCTATTCTTATCTATCTATCTATCTATCTATCTATCTATCTATCTATGTCAGTCTATTCTTATCTATCTATCTATCTATCTATCTATCTCAGTCTATTCTTATCTATCTATCTATCTATCTATCTATCTATCTGTCTATCTATCTATCTCAGTCTATTCTTATCTATCTATCTATCTATCTATCTATCTATCTAGCTAGCTAGCTATCCTAACCTGTTCATATATATTTATCTATCACAGTTCGTTCATATCTATCTATCTCAGTCTATTGATATCTATCTATCTATCTATCTATCTATCTATCTATCTATCTATCTATCTATCTATCTATCTATCTATCTATCCAGCCATCTATTTCGTTATCTATCTATCTATCTATCTATCTATCTATCTATCTATCTATCTATCTATCTATCTATTTCGTTCTCTTTCCATCTATCTATCTATCTATCTATCTATCTATCTATCTATCTATCTATCTATCTATCTCACCAATGCCGCATCGAAACTATCTTGCTCATTAAAAAAAAATCACTCATGCCTGATGGAAATGAAATCCTCATCAGTTTTCCTAGAGCCTCTTTCACTTGCTCTCATTCAAATTCTCCTCGACTGCAAAAGTGACATGCAAAGCCACTTGCCTCTTATCCTTTCGCAGCCGATGCAAATCGAATACAAATCCAATCCGTACATTATTCGATTGATTTTTGATTGGATTCCGCCGATAACCTCTTCGATTCTTGGAGCCTTTTGAATCCCCACATTTTTTTCTCTCTTCCTTTCATGTGATTTGTTATTTTCCTGTCTGGGAAAAAAAAGACTCCGATTGAAGCAATCTTCATTGTCATTAGTTATTTTTTTTATTTCTAAATACGTCTTTACAGCCATTTATTTTCTTCGCTGGACATAAAAATCAAAATATCATCCGTAGATTAAAAACTACCTTCTCACGTCCCCTGGAGTTTCACCTATCGCGATGAACGAAGTTTCTCTCAAGTAAGACCCAAGTCTAGAGCTGCTATTGGGGTTTAAACCCAGATTCAGATATGGGAAATTAGCAAAGACATTATTTATTACGTGATCCTTCCCCAAATTCGTACGCTGAATCCAGACAAGTAAGATTCCCGAGTTGAAACGATTAAATTCAACCGACGTTGAACTACCGACACTTTACCTTCACCGTGCGGGACCTATTTCTATCTGGGCTTAAACCCAGACGTCAAGTCAAATTCGTACATACGGCCCATCGTTAAAGGTGCTGGGAAAATGGTCAAATTCCTGTACAGTTCCAGTAAGTACCTGACACCCCAGACTATCATCTAATATGTCATAGATATTTTCGACGTTGGACATCGGTCATAGATATTTTCTACTTTGGACATAAATATGTCATATATATTTTCTACTTTGGACATCGGTCATAGATATTTTCTAATTTGGACAGAAATGTGTCTTAGATATTTTCAACTTTGGACATCGGTCATTGATATTTTCTACTTTGGACATAAATATGTCATAGATATTTTCTACGTTGGACATCGGTCATAGATATTTTCTACTTTGGACATAAATATGTCATAGATATTTTCAACTTTGGACATCGGTCATAGATATTTTCTACTTTGGACATAAATATGTCATAGATATTTTCAACTTTGGACATCGGTCATAGATATTTTCTATTTTGGACATAAATATGTCTTAGATATTTTCCACTTTGGACATCGGTCAGAGATATTTACTACTTTGGACATAAATATGTCATAGATATTTTCTACGTTGGACATCGGTCATAGATAATTTCTATTTTGGACATAAATATGTCATAGATATTTTCAACTTTGGACATCGGTCATAGATATTTTCTACTTTGGACATAAATATGTCATAGATATTTTCTACTTTGGACATCGGTCATACATATTTTCTGGTTTGGACATAAATATGTCATAGACATTTTCCACTTTGGACATCGGTTATAGATATTTTCTACTTTGGACATAAATATGTCATAGATATTTTCTACGTTGGACATCGGTCATAGATATTTTCTATTTTGGACATAAATATGTCATAGATATTTTCCACTTTGGACATCGGTCATAGATATTTTCTACTTTGGAGATAAATATGTCATAGATATTTTCTACGTTGGACATCGGTCATAGATATTTTCTATTTTGGACATAAATATGTCATAGATATTTTCCACTTTTGACATCGGTCATAGATATTTTCTACTTTGGACATAAATATGTCATAGATATTTTCTACGTGGGACATCGGTCATAGATATTTTCTATTTTGGACATAAATATGTCATAGATATTTTCCACTTTGGACATCGGTCAGAGATATTTACTACTTTGGACATAAATATGTCATAGATATTTTCTACGTTGGACATCGGTCATAGATAATTTCTATTTTGGACATAAATATGTCATAGATATTTTCCACTTTGGACATCGGTCATAGATATTTTCTACTTTGGACATAAATATGTCATAGATATTTTCTACATTGGACATCGGTCATACATATTTTCTGGTTTGGACATAAATATGTCATAGACATTTTCCACTTTGGACATCGGTTATAGATATTTTCTACTTTGGACATAAATATGTTATAGATATTTTCTACGTTGGACATCGGTCATAGATATTTTCTATTTTGGACATAAATATGTCATAGATATTTTCCACTTTGGACATCGGTCATAGATATTTTGTACTTTGGACATAAATATGTCATAGATATTTTCTACGTTGGACATCGGTCACAGATATTTTCTATTTTGGACATAAATATGTCATAGATATTTTCCACTTTGGACATCGGTCATAGATATTTTCTACTTTGGAGATAAATATGTCATAGATATTTTCTACGTTGGACATCGGTCATAGATATTTTCTATTTTGGACATAAATATGTCATAGATATTTTCCACTTTGGACATCGGTCATAGATATTTTCTACTTTGGACATAAATATGTCATAGATATTTTCTACTTTGGACATCGGTCATAGATATTTTCTATTTTGGACATAAATATGTCATAGATATTTTCCACTTTGGACATCAGTCATAGATATTTTCTACTTTGGACATAAATATGTCATAGATATTTTCTACTTTGGACATCGGTCATAGATATTTTCTATTTTGGACATAAATATGTCATAGATATTTTCCACTTTGGACATCGGTCACAGATATTTTCTACTTTGGACATAAATATATCATAGATATTTTCTACATTGGACATCGGTCAGAGATATTTACTACTTTGGACATAAATATGTCATAGATATTTTCTACGTTGGACATCGGTCATAGATAATTTCTATTTTGGACATAAATATGTCATAGATATTTTCAACTTTGGACATCGGTCATAGATATTTTCTACTTTGGACATAAATATGTCATAGATATTTTCTACTTTGGACATCGGTCATACATATTTTCTGGTTTGGACATAAATATGTCATAGACATTTTCCACTTTGGACATCGGTTATAGATATTTTCTACTTTGGACATAAATATGTCATAGATATTTTCTACGTTGGACATCGGTCATAGATATTTTCTATTTTGGACATAAATATGTCATAGATATTTTCCACTTTGGACATCGGTCATAGATATTTTCTACTTTGGAGATAAATATGTCATAGATATTTTCTACGTTGGACATCGGTCATAGATATTTTCTATTTTGGACATAAATATGTCATAGATATTTTCCACTTTTGACATCGGTCATAGATATTTTCTACTTTGGACATAAATATGTCATAGATATTTTCTACGTGGGACATCGGTCATAGATATTTTCTATTTTGGACATAAATATGTCATAGATATTTTCCACTTTGGACATCGGTCAGAGATATTTACTACTTTGGACATAAATATGTCATAGATATTTTCTACGTTGGACATCGGTCATAGATAATTTCTATTTTGGACATAAATATGTCATAGATATTTTCCACTTTGGACATCGGTCATAGATATTTTCTACTTTGGACATAAATATGTCATAGATATTTTCTACATTGGACATCGGTCATACATATTTTCTGGTTTGGACATAAATATGTCATAGACATTTTCCACTTTGGACATCGGTTATAGATATTTTCTACTTTGGACATAAATATGTTATAGATATTTTCTACGTTGGACATCGGTCATAGATATTTTCTATTTTGGACATAAATATGTCATAGATATTTTCCACTTTGGACATCGGTCATAGATATTTTGTACTTTGGACATAAATATGTCATAGATATTTTCTACGTTGGACATCGGTCACAGATATTTTCTATTTTGGACATAAATATGTCATAGATATTTTCCACTTTGGACATCGGTCATAGATATTTTCTACTTTGGAGATAAATATGTCATAGATATTTTCTACGTTGGACATCGGTCATAGATATTTTCTATTTTGGACATAAATATGTCATAGATATTTTCCACTTTGGACATCGGTCATAGATATTTTCTACTTTGGACATAAATATGTCATAGATATTTTCTACTTTGGACATCGGTCATAGATATTTTCTATTTTGGACATAAATATGTCATAGATATTTTCCACTTTGGACATCAGTCATAGATATTTTCTACTTTGGACATAAATATGTCATAGATATTTTCTACTTTGGACATCGGTCATAGATATTTTCTATTTTGGACATAAATATGTCATAGATATTTTCCACTTTGGACATCGGTCACAGATATTTTCTACTTTGGACATAAATATATCATAGATATTTTCTACATTGGACATCGGTCATAGATATTTTCTACTTTGGACATAAATATGTAATAGATGTTTTCTACGTTGGACATCGGTCGTAGATATTTTCTATTTTGGACATAAATATGTCATAGATATTTTCCACTTTGGACATAAATATGTCATAGATATTTTCTACGTTGGACATCGGTCATACATATTTTCTATTTTGGGCATAAATATGTCATAGATATTTTCCACTTTGGACATCGGTCATAGATATTTTCTACTTTGGACATAAATATGTCATAGATATTTTCCACTTTGGACATCGGTCATAGATATTTTCTATTTTGGACACAAATGTGTCATAGATATTTTCTACTTTGGACATCGGTCATAGATATTTTCTACTTTGGGCATAAATATGTCATAGATATTTTCTACGTTGGACATCGGTCATAGATATTTTCTATTTTGGACATAAATATGTCATAGATATTTTCCACTTTGGACATAAATATGTCATAGATATTTTCTACGTTGGACATCGGTCATAGATATTTTCTACTTTGGACATAAATATGTCATAGATATTTTCTACTTTGGACATCGGTCATAGATATTTTCTATTTTGGACATAAATATGTCATAGATATTTTCCACTTTTGACATCGGTCATAGATATTTTCTACTTTGGACATAAATATGTCATAGATATTTTCAACTTTGGACATCGGTCATAGATATTTTCTACTTTGGACATAAATATGTCATAGATATTTTCAACTTTGGACATCGGTCATAGATATTTTCTATTTTGGACATAAATATGTCTTAGATATTTTCCACTTTGGACATCGGTCAGAGATATTTACTACTTTGGACATAAATATGTCATAGATATTTTCTACGTTGGACATCGGTCATAGATAATTTCTATTTTGGACATAAATATGTCATAGATATTTTCAACTTTGGACATCGGTCATAGATATTTTCTACTTTGGACATAAATATGTCATAGATATTTTCTACTTTGGACATCGGTCATACATATTTTCTGGTTTGGACATAAATATGTCATAGACATTTTCCACTTTGGACATCGGTTATAGATATTTTCTACTTTGGACATAAATATGTCATAGATATTTTCTACGTTGGACATCGGTCATAGATATTTTCTATTTTGGACATAAATATGTCATAGATATTTTCCACTTTGGACATCGGTCATAGATATTTTCTACTTTGGAGATAAATATGTCATAGATATTTTCTACGTTGGACATCGGTCATAGATATTTTCTATTTTGGACATAAATATGTCATAGATATTTTCCACTTTTGACATCGGTCATAGATATTTTCTACTTTGGACATAAATATGTCATAGATATTTTCTACGTGGGACATCGGTCATAGATATTTTCTATTTTGGACATAAATATGTCATAGATATTTTCCACTTTGGACATCGGTCAGAGATATTTACTACTTTGGACATAAATATGTCATAGATATTTTCTACGTTGGACATCGGTCATAGATAATTTCTATTTTGGACATAAATATGTCATAGATATTTTCCACTTTGGACATCGGTCATAGATATTTTCTACTTTGGACATAAATATGTCATAGATATTTTCTACATTGGACATCGGTCATACATATTTTCTGGTTTGGACATAAATATGTCATAGACATTTTCCACTTTGGACATCGGTTATAGATATTTTCTACTTTGGACATAAATATGTTATAGATATTTTCTACGTTGGACATCGGTCATAGATATTTTCTATTTTGGACATAAATATGTCATAGATATTTTCCACTTTGGACATCGGTCATAGATATTTTGTACTTTGGACATAAATATGTCATAGATATTTTCTACGTTGGACATCGGTCACAGATATTTTCTATTTTGGACATAAATATGTCATAGATATTTTCCACTTTGGACATCGGTCATAGATATTTTCTACTTTGGAGATAAATATGTCATAGATATTTTCTACGTTGGACATCGGTCATAGATATTTTCTATTTTGGACATAAATATGTCATAGATATTTTCCACTTTGGACATCGGTCATAGATATTTTCTACTTTGGACATAAATATGTCATAGATATTTTCTACTTTGGACATCGGTCATAGATATTTTCTATTTTGGACATAAATATGTCATAGATATTTTCCACTTTGGACATCAGTCATAGATATTTTCTACTTTGGACATAAATATGTCATAGATATTTTCTACTTTGGACATCGGTCATAGATTTTTTCTATTTTGGACATAAATATGTCATAGATATTTTCCACTTTGGACATCGGTCACAGATATTTTCTACTTTGGACATAAATATATCATAGATATTTTCTACATTGGACATCGGTCATAGATATTTTCTACTTTGGACATAAATATGTAATAGATGTTTTCTACGTTGGACATCGGTCGTAGATATTTTCTATTTTGGACATAAATATGTCATAGATATTTTCCACTTTGGACATAAATATGTCATAGATATTTTCTACGTTGGACATCGGTCATACATATTTTCTATTTTGGGCATAAATATGTCATAGATATTTTCCACTTTGGACATCGGTCATAGATATTTTCTACTTTGGACATAAATATGTCATAGATATTTTCCACTTTGGACATCGGTCATAGATATTTTCTATTTTGGACACAAATGTGTCATAGATATTTTCTACTTTGGACATCGGTCATAGATATTTTCTACTTTGGGCATAAATATGTCATAGATATTTTCTACGTTGGACATCGGTCATAGATATTTTCTATTTTGGACATAAATATGTCATAGATATTTTCCACTTTGGACATAAATATGTCATAGATATTTTCTACGTTGGACATCGGTCATACATATTTCTATTTTGGGCATAAATATGTCATAGATATTTTCCACTTTGGACATCGGTCTTAGATATTTTCTACTTTGGACATAAATATGTCATAGATATTTTCTACGTGGGACATCGGTCATACACATTTTCTATTTTGGACATAAATAAGTCATAGATATTTTCCACTTTGGACATCGGTCATAGATATTTTCTACTTTGGAGATAAATATGTCATAGATATTTTCTACTTTGGACATCGGTCATAGATTTTTTCTATTTTGGACATAAATATGTCATAGATATTTTCCACTTTGGACATCGGTCATAGATACTTTCTACTTTGGACATAAATATGTCATAAATATTTTCTGCTTGCACATAAATATGTCATAGATATTTTCTGGGTAATAACAGTGTGTACTGATATCTCTAGCTTTGGTTGGGAGCTAGTTGTGAACTAGGAAAACTCTGAATTGTATACCGATTTGGCTTTGGACGAGAAATGTTTAGTTGGTAAAATCTTACTTACGTGATAATAACAGTTTTGCTATATAGCGTGGGAATGTTGCGGTCTATACCCTGAAGACTAGATTTGGCATTAATCCATGTATTTTTACTATAAGTATACATTTTTATATTAAAAATACCATCAATATATTTTTATATTAAAACAAATTACCAATGATACATTTTAGCTAGAGTTGTATACAATTGCGTTAAAATCATGTTTACTTGAAGCCATATTATAGTGTTCAAAATATTTAGTTTTCGACATTAAATAGCCCATAGAGGTGTTGATATGTCGCTGAACAAAATCAACCAACCAGCCAAACAACATAAAAGAACGCTTTCTTGATATTAATCCATATAATATGCTACAATTTCTTAAAGAACTTAAACTTTATTCCAAAATATAACTTAAAAAAGAAACACATATATCACAACCTCTAGTAATTAAGTCCACGCAAACACGTACACAACAAAAGCTGTACTCAATTTTGAAAGCATATATCATTTTTTATTAATTCAAGCCCGAAGAATACTAAATTTCGGCATTAAATGATCCATGACGAGTTTATGTGCTGTTAAACGAATCAAATCAAAACTGTATATGTATATATATATATATATATATATATATATATATATATATATATATATATATATATATATATATATATATATATGTGTGTGTATGTAATTTGGCAGCAACTTTTCTATTAAACATGTTGTGTTGAATGTTAAAGACAACATAGTCCTGTATATTTTCTTTTGAAATAGCATTCTTCCATAGGACATTTAAACTCATACACAACATTGGTTCTATCAACAACCGCAGCAACTGGAGAAGGGTTATTGCTCCATTAAACAACATATTATGTCACATACCGTTTCCCTTATGCAAGCTGATATACGTAAAATACTTATAGAAAATACTAAAATTATAGATAAACATACAGATATTAGACGCCTTAAAATCTTAATCGTATAGATTACAATATTTCTGGAAACATCCTACAATGTTTATAATATATTTAAATTTTATAACGTATTCTTCGATCCTTTGGCTTGTATAATAAAAATCTTTTTCACGCCATCACATGATTAAAAATATTCGCCATGCATGTAATAACATCATCGCGTCGTTTGAAATTAAAAGGATTTTGTAACGTTTATTTAGTTTGTAAAAAAATGTAGCAACATGATTCCGCTACAAGACAATTTGCAAATGTTTTTAAAAAATTTTGACTAAAAATTTTGACCCTGAAGATGAACAATTATTTTCGAAAGTACTAGGTTATCGTACGGACAATATTTATTTCGATATCATTTTCAAATAAAAAGTCTCATTAGACAATATGAGAAAATTCAAAAGAAAATATGCAGGACTATGTTGTCTTTAACATTCAACACAACATGTTTAATATATATATATATATATATATATATATATATATATATATATATATATGTGTGTGTGTGTGTGTGTGTGTGTGTGTGTGTGTATGTGTGTGTTATATGGAATATATCAACACTTTGAAAGATAGTCGCACAAATTTCCTGGGTATGACGATAAACTACATCAGGCAGCAAAGCCTCTGGTCGATAGATTAATGATTTTGAGGAGTGTGGAACCACTTCTTAATTGGAATTGTTCCCAGGTTCACCCTGCCCCGGGGTGGTAACATCTGTTAGAGTCCTAGGGATGGGCAAAGAGTGAACATCCAAACAAAACAAAACACTATGAACGTATAAGGAATATATTTTTATATAAAAAATTACGAACAATACACATATATAGTAAAATTTCCACCAAAACCTTACATAGTAGAATTATCAACAATACATTTTATCTGTAGTTGAACGCATACAATTGCGTTCAAAATATATTTAGGTGAAGCCATAAAATTGTGTTCAAAATATTCAGATTTCGGCATTAAATAACCCATAGAGGTGTTGATATACCGCTAAACAAAATCAACCAACTATACTTATTTGAAGTCAAATGACCAGCAATACATTTCATCTGTAGTTGAAGGCATACAAATGCGTTCAAAATATATTTAGTTGAAGGCATAAAATTGTGTTCAAAATATTTAGGTGTCGGCATTAAGTAACCCACAGAGTTGTTGATTTGCCGCTAAACAAAATCAACCAACCAAACAAACAACATGAAAGAACTCTTTCATGACATTAATCCATATAATATCTTGGAATTTCTTAAAGATGTATTCCAAAATATAGCCCCAACAAAGCACACATATCCGCCACTCTCGTAATTACGTTCACGCTAACATGTATATGCAGAAAAGCTGCCATGTATTCAACTGTGAAAGCAGAATAACATACATTTACTGTTTCAAAGCTATCAAGAAAATTAAATTTCCCATATGCTGTTGATATGCTGTTAAACAAACAAACCTAATCACGGCAAACAACTAGGCGAGAACTATCAAATCTCTTCGGTAATCTCTATCTATAAAAGGCAGGATGTGAGTGTGTGTAACGAATGCACAGCCGCAATATACGACGGATTTGCACCAGAATTTTCATGCATATGCTCCAAGTTAGTGTAAAGGTCAACACCGACATTGCATTTCCCAACTCCCATCGATAGTGGAAATAGTCGATTTTTTCATGCTTCTACGGTAGTTTTCATGTAGTTTGCCGCCATTTTCTACTGGCCAGAGTGAGAGCCTATAGCTTGGCTGCCAGGAATAGGCAGGAAGATCCTATTGGCCAGCGTGAGAGCCAACAGCTGACTGACACGAATGTTAACTAACATGCTAGCATGCAAAAAAAAATCGATAGCTGCATTGGTCGCAAGTGGGAAAAATTTAAATCTGCATGGCACTTTACTCCAATTGGCTCATTCGCTTGCTTAAAGTCAACGTTGATTCTGATTCCGCAGAACTGGGTTTGGTGTGAAAACGTATTTGTTGTTAACATTCTTTTTTCATTCGTTTTTTCCAGTTACGAGTCCTTTTTTTTAAAGCTGATCGTTTTGTGTTCATTTTGTTTAGTTCTTTTTTCGTAACAGATTTAAGGTTTAGTATAGAGCTTAGAAAAAATTCGCAGTGTGAGATAGGCAAGAAGTAAGACATGTAGCAACATCAGCACGACAAAGAGAACTCCTTTAAAGGCAGGGAAGGGCAAAGAATTTTAAGTCAAGTGATAGCGATTGCTGTATGAGTCGAACGATTTTTGAATCAAGCACGGACAACGCGGGGCCATGCTGATAATATAACACAAGGGGAAAAAACCCCTAAAAACAAGGACAAAAACAAAATTCACTCTTCACTTATTATTTCTCGTTGTATTGATAAATCATCAGTTACGTCTCCTTAAGATCTAGGAAGTAGATATTTACTTGAACCCCACCAACTGAATCAAGTTGTGACACAAGGTCAGTTTTTAACGTGGGGAACCCGAGTGTTTTCACTCGGGTCGCTGGTCTAAGCTGGTCTTATCTGGCCATAGCTTGTCCAAGTTGGTCAGAGCTGGTGTAAGCTAGTCATAGCTGGACTTGGCTTGTCATAGCTGGTCCAAGCTGGTCAGAGCCGGTCCAAGCTAGTCGTAGCCGTGATACCACCAGGTAAGTATTAAGATCTAGGAAGTATAAAACGCATCCTGTTTTGTCCGTCAGTAGACGAGGAATCAGAATAAATGGCACTAAAGCTTTGGTATGTCTTTATTCACTGGTTCTGTTTTTACTACACTCGTCACGTTGAGAAAAGACACCCCACTAGTAACATTATAATGAAATACACAACCCCAGTCGACCAGAATAATAAAATTAAATGAATTATCTACGATAAAAAGATTAAAGCCGCTAATAGACAAAAGCAACAACTTACTTGCGAGATACAAACTAGAGAGATTATATATTATAAATATATATTTCATATTATTTATTAATTCACATACCATTTAAGGAAGTGTGTTCCTGATAAAGCTAAATTCATTGTTTATATGTTATTTATATAGTTAGAAATATTTAAGCAAATGTTCTGTTTATAATAAACAGTATTAACAACATTTACCGGCCTGAATGTCCGAGAAATATAAAAGGAATCGAACCTGTGTCCTACACCGAATCACCATATAGTCTGACGTGTTATACTATTTAGCAACAGAGGAAGCGTCTGGTTAGCATTGAATTACTGTTTTATAACTACAACCTTCCCATGATTCCCCTCGAGGGCTCATATATGTCCGAAGCGCATCTTAATGTAAAAAAATGACTTGATATATTACGAAATCGACTTAAATATTTGTATCTAAGAAAATAACGTATAAACAAAAATAATTAAAATAATTGTCGTATTTAGACCATTATATATATATATATATATATATATATATATATATATATATATATATATATATATATATATATGAAGAAATATAGACTTAAAATGTGCTATATTTAAGGGATAAAGTGCTAAATATCAGAGATAGAGCCTGTGTAAATATAAAATATGTATGTATGTATGTTGCGGCATTCACCCTGGATCGGTTAAGCCGGCTCCTTCCAAGGAATTCACCGCGTCCGGAACGAAGGCCGACCAAGCACGGCGATCCGTCGAAAATGCTGAAACGAGCGACAGCCATTCCCGATTCCAACGGCGGCGAACTCTTGAAACGGAGGAACAAGGGAGTTTGAACTTCACACGCGGTCCCCACACCTGGCGTGCTATCCCAGTGGAGGGAGGAATACGCTTTTACTTGCCGCAGAATTTCCACAGACGTAGAGGCAGGAGTAACCAACAGGCCGCCTGATTCCGGTGCAGACGCCGAATGGTTTTGAATTCAGAGTTGACCTTCTCCTAGACCAGTTGGCATCCAAGGCTATAGAACCCAGTCTGTAAATATAAAAGTGAACATAGAAGTCAACACTTAGAGGCGACAGTCTGTTTCATGCTAGATGCAATCGTCGGGCCCGACGATTGCATCTAGTATGAAACAGACTGTCGCCTCTAAGTGTTGACTTCTATGTTCACTTTATATATATATATATATATATATATATATATATATATATATATATATATATATATATGAGTGTTTCAGTATATATAGAGGAAGGTTCTTATATAAAGACGATGTAAAATGCATATGAATATATGGAAGGCCATAGAGACAATACTAATTTAAGAGAGAAAAGCAATTAATTTTGACGTACAAAAACAAACCAATTTATCATCATATCAAAGCGCCAAAAATATAACCCATTTTTTCTAAATTTGACACACAGTTATAAGATAGATTATATATATTTTAAAAATGAATCTAATTATTCATGTCTTGTCTCTTTTATCTCATATCTTCCCCAAATCTCTTTTATTTTTTCATATATATTTAAAATTAGCTCGAAATATACAATTAACTATCTCCGCAGACAATCGACCAGTTCGAAAGCGAACGGGCACCCACGGACGAATTTTTTCTTTCAATTATTTTGGTCTTTCCACTTCTCTTCTTTCATGTGTCATTTCCCTTCAGGACGTAGGGGATCATAGCCCTCCACCTCATCCTGCCCTCTGTAGCTGTTAATATATTTTTTCTTTTTGTTATTTCCCCCAAACCCTGTTCGGGTATCATTTGTGTATATTAAGGCGGGAAGAAAGAAGGGTGGGTCATTCTTAGTATGCACAGTTTACAGGGGCCGCGTACTCCTTCGGTTGTAGACGTTTACTCTCTTCTATGATGTGTTACAAGCCAAGGCTAAAGAACCCCTTCTACCCTGATTTGTTATTAGTTTTTCTTCTTCTAGGTCGGTTGCTGGTCATAGCTAACGAGAATCACCTGCCCGGCAGCAGTAAGCAAGCCGAGGTTTGAATACAGAGCTATCCTTCTTCTAGAATGGTACTGCCCTACAAAGGCTCCTCTCCGGTATTTTGAACAGGAGTAGTGGTTCGTCCCTTAGCATTATGATACCGCTTCCTGCTAAATTCTACTTCAACTCTACACGTCTAATGTCCCCGGCTGAATTTTTGTTATATATGAATAAAGTGCCTCTGTCGACATTGGCTAGAATGGTTTCAATGCCTGTGATGTTCATTATTTGCATTATTCGACTATTGTCCTCATCTTTGTCGCCATATTTATTACAACGTTTCGGCCGTTGTACGCTCCGGTCTTCTTCAGGTGGTTGGAATGTCGAACTGAACCCTTTATTTCGTTCACTGGGGTAGACTGTTCTAGTTTCACATGCCATGTTTAATGAATGTCAGTTATCAGTTATCTGCTGTTAATTTTTCCCTCTGAAAGTTCTCCACTGCCTTAACCGGGTATTGAACTCACACTCTTTGGGTCCTGTCACTGGATCCAACCAACGCCTTTATCCACTGTGCCATGTGTCCTCAAGGAGTGGCAGTGGGGTACTTTCAGAGGGAAATTAACAGAAGATAGACGTTGTCACAAATATGGCGATAAAGATGAGGACAATAGTCCGAATAATGTAAATAGTATATATATATATATATATATATATATATATATATATATATATATATATATATATATATAATATGGACTCCTGACGTATGAGGATCTGATGACAACTTAACCAAATGATTCAGATATGAATTTTGTTCGATAAACTTAAGTGGCACTTAAGACCCGCTAGTGATTTACAAAGGAGGCCGCATATGGGGCAAGAATCCTGTTAGATTGGCTGACCTTTTAGATCTTGCTCTCACTTCTTGAAGATGATTCAGGCAAGCAGATTGAAAACTGCTGTGTCCACTAAAACACGTTGATCTCCTTTCGCAAGGGTGTTATGAGGTATATTGACAGCTGACAAGTAGCTCTTCAGCTTGTCTTTGTATGTTAGCCCTGGGCGTCCTACATTCATGTAGACCTGTTCTAACTGGCTGGACATTAGGATTTGGGATATCCTGCCATCAGACATTTTCAAGACATGACCAGTCCACCGTAATTGTGTATGAGAAAAGAGTCTATTCCACCAATATTACACCTGTTAACCTGGTCTAGGTCATATCTTGAAGGCTAACTCCACAGATAGAACGCAGACAGCTCTTATAGAAGACATCTAGGTGGTGTATATGATACCTGGACGGAGTCCACGACTCCGAGCCATACAAAAGATTGGCAAGGGCAACAGCTCTGTAAAATCGAATTTTCGGATCCAGTCGAATACCCCACTCAACCCACAAGCGATGGCGAATTTTGCCAATATATATATATATATATATATATATATATATATATATATATATATATATATATATATATATGTTTATGCAGCATATTTTCCTTTCAATTCAGACGTTTGAATTCAACAGATTTCAAATACTCCAACAAATAGGCAGAAACAGATTTTTGACAAAACATAATATTAACGGCAATAAATTTTTTTGTCGGCATTAAATAACCCATTGAGATTGATATGCCGTAAAACAAAATAAACCAAACCAATCTGAACCAAAGAATACATATTCTATTCATACGAATCTATCCAAAAAATGTTGTCGGCATTAAATAAACGATTGAGGTTGATATGCCGTAAAACAAAATAAACCAAACTAAACCTCCAATAATGGGTAAAACAGGGTTTTTTTTAAAACAGGGGTCTATTTATGCTGATTTGTGCTTCCACTAAGTACCACGCATGTAATATCTATCTATCTATCTATCTATCTATCTATCTCTCTCTCTCTCTCTCTCTCTCTCTCTCTCTCTCTCTCTCTCTCTCTATATATATATATATATATATATATATATATATATATATATATATATATATATATATATATATATATATGTGTGTGTATGTATTTAGGTAGCATATTTTCCTTCCATTTGAGACCTGACTCCCTCGTAACCCCAGAATAATGAAATTATGATTTCTCCAGACTCAGGGAAATAATGGAAGCATAATTAAAATCGCTGAAGAAAAATTCCGCAGCTGGGATTGACAATATACATAGTGGTGAATAACCGTTAATCAGTGATAGACATGCCCCGAAAAGTCTGTAACAAGATCTGGCAACTGAACGAGTGGACAGAAACATAGATCCGGTCATTGACCGTCGTCATTCTCCAAAAAGGCAACCTCCAACAATGACTGAAACAGTATTTCTCAACGACATACCAATCATCAACTAGTTTCTGGTCATCTAGATATTGGTGGTACGCCCATAAACCAGTTTATCATCTGCATAGATATTTACTGACAATCTGAGAATGTTTTTAAACAGAAAGCAGAAAGTTAAGATCAAGGCGAGAGCTTTAGGTGACGGCTACATTGATCTCATGGGCTTTAGAGAATTGCCTATTAACTATGACCCATGACCCTGACAGGCCTCACTAAGAGGAATGACACTTTACTACATGTAAAATATTATTCCCCAGAAAAGCGTTTAGACCTGTGTTTCTCAACCTTTCTGAGCAACGGCACATCTGAGATCAAATAAAAATATCACGGCACACTTAGCAGAATTTTTAAAGGCTATACATTTGAATGCTATGAAGTAAAACGATAGATTAAAAAAATATACACACAAATATAAACTTAGTTTACTTCAATGTTTCTATTCAAATATTTGTGAAGCTTATTTAGTGTGAAACCTATGCCTGGTGTTTTTTCGCGATTACTTCAATGTTTGGTCGAATGTGCAATAAGCAGACCCTCATTTCTTCTCAGTTGAGCGTAGTCTTTCTCGCTTCTTATTTTTGATGTTATTTAGGGATGAGAAGCCTAGTTCACATAAATAAGAAGTTGAAAAATAAAATAAAACTGATAAAGCCTTTTTAGCTAATGTTGGATATTCCTTTTGTATTGAAATCCAAAATGTGTCAATGGGTGATAAGCAGACCCTCATTTCTTCTTCAATTGAGCGTAGTCTTTCTCCCTTCTTATTTTTGATGTTATTTACGGTTGAGAAGCTCAATTCACATAAATAAGAAACAGAAAATTGCAATAAAACTGATAAAGCCTTTTTAGCTAATGTGGGATATTCCTTTTGTATTGAAATCCAAAATGTATCAATGGCTGATAAGCAGACCCTCATTTCTTCTTCAATTGAGCGTAGTCTTTCTCGCTTCTTATTTTTGGTGTTATTTACGGTTGAGAAGCCTAATTCACATAAATAAGAAGTAGAAAATTGCAATAAAACTGATAAAGCCTTTTTAGCTAATGTGGGATATTCCTTTTGTATTGAAATCCAAAATGTATCAATGGCTGATAAGCAGACCCTCATTTCTTCTTCAATTGAGCGTAGTCTTTCTCGCTTCTTATTTTTGGTGTTATTTACGGTTGAGAAGCCTAATTCACATAAATAAGAAGTAGAAAATTGCAATAAAACTGATAAATCCTTTTTAGCTAAAGTGGGATATTCCTTTTGTATTGAAATCCAAAATGTATCAATGGCTGATAAGCAGACTCTCATTTCTTCTTCAATTGACCGTAGTCTTTCTCGCTTCTTATTTTTATGTTATTTAGGGTATTATATATATAAAATATTATTCCCCAGAATAATACAGATTTATAACCTCTCAAACCTCTGTATCCTGAATTCGCTGTTTTCTGTACAATATTTGTGACGTTCACAGATATTTCTCTATATACATACATATATATATATATATATATATATATATATATATATATATATATATATATATATATATTCTATTTCTTCTTTTTTCTATTTTTGTAAAATTGATTCATTTATCATTTTGCTTTGACCGTCAGTTTATAGTTCATATCATTTTTAATGTTTTTCTTTTTGTTTTTTTGTTAACTATTTCGATGAGTATGGCGCTCTGGGTGATGAAGGATTGTTTTTGTTTTTTGTTTTTAATAGGACGTTCAGGAAAAAGCAGAATAAAATTACAGACGGTGAACGATTTATCTGCCTTTTCCCCGAAACAGACGATACCACAGAGATCCCAAGACTTGCAAGATTTATAGTCCAAGCCAAAAGAGAAACGAAAGAAAATTTGTACAAAAATATACGGTGCAAAGTTAGTTCCTTATATTATTTTCTTCCTAAATAAAAACTATTTCTTTTTTTCCCTCGGCCATTAAATCATCCGATTTTCTCTCCGCCATTTTTTGATGTTATCTGGCTTTTCTTTTCGTCTTATGACAAAAGTGTCTCACCGGTAACCAGCACCTTACTGAGCATCATTTTTAATTGTTCAGTGATCTGGTCTTATTCCAGCATCACCCTTGAATCAGGAGGAATGTTCCACTCTCAACTTATTCACTTGGAACGGAACTGTATCATTGTATTGTCAACAGATTGATTTGTTCGATATTTTACGGCTTATTTACCCTTTTTGCAGCTTATTTAAAGCCAGAAACGATGTTTGCATAAGAATTATTTTTGAGATAATAATAATTTAGTGATAAAAGCCTTACTATTTAACACATAACTAGTGGGAAGGATTGGTGGATTGCATACCTAATCAGAATTTGATAAATAAATAAAAAATTATACGGATATAAAGTGGGGATCAATTCTGTATTGCAATCAACATTTAAAGTGATCCCTCACTTTGTGGTCACAGTAGTTTCTATACATTTCTTTTCCAGAGAATGTAAAATTATCTAAAAGATATGCCCGTGTAGCTAATCAGTATTTCATTGATTGATTCATTCATTTTCTACGGCTTATCAACAAACAAGAAATTATAATGTGGATATAAAGTGTGGGATAAATTCTATATTACAATCAATATATAAACTGATCCTTCACTTTGTGGACACGGTAAATAAATCTAAAAGATATACACTAATCCCTCACATAAACTACATCCAACAGCAAGGACTGATCAGGAGGCTTTGAAGAGCGTGGAACCATCTCTGAATTGCTGGTGTTCACAGGTCCTCTTTGATCCGGCATGGTAGCACCTGTTAGGGTCCCAGCTATGGGCAAATAGTTAACTCCCATACTGGGTTCAAAACACTAAGAAAATAGGTTTTATTACCAACAATTCATTTATTTAAAAAAAAAATATATCAGCAATAAAAATCTTTTAAATAACCAATTGAAGTTGACATGCCGTAAAACCAAACCGAACCAAATTAGATACGCAGATGACACTGTGTTGGTAGCAGACATAGAAAGCAAATTATAAGAAGCCCTATAGAAGGTCATAAAAGAAAGCAAGAAGAAAGGACTAAGCATCAATTGTGAAAGGCCAAATGCATGGTTATCAGCAAAAGGATGAGTCCAACATGTGAAGTATACGTTTAAATATATATGAATGTTTTAAAAAGAGGACAGAAAATTGGATTGTATTTTATTGGGGAATGAAACGTTACGGCATAGCTCATTTGGCATCGCTGATTCAGCGTGGCCGTTTCAGCGTGGCCGATTCAATGTAGCCGATTCAGCGTGGCCGATTCCGCGTGGCAGATTCAGCGTAGCCGATTCAATGTAGCCGATTCAGCGTGGCCGATTCAGCGTGGCCGATTCAGCGTAGCCGATTCAGCGTGGCCGATTCCGCGTGGCCATTCAATGTAGCCGATTCAGCGTGTCCGATTCAGCGTAGCCGATTCAGCGTGGCCGATTCAGCGTGGCCGATTCAATGTAGCACATTCAATGTAGCCGATTCAGCGTGGCCGATTCAGCGTGGCCGATTCCGCGTGGCCGATTCCGCGTGGTCATTCAATGTAGCCGATTCAGCGTAGCCGATTCAGCGTGGCCGATTCCGCGTGGCCATTCAAAGTAGCCGATTCAGCGTGGCCGATTCAGCGTGGCCGATTCAGCGTGGCCGATTCAGCGTAGCCGATTCAGCGTGGCCGATTCAATGTAGCCGATTCAGCGTAGCCGATTCAGCGTGGCGGATTCAGTGTAGCCGATTCTGCGTAGCCGATTCAGCGTGGCCGATTCAATGTAGCCGATTCTGCGTGGCCGATTCAGCGTAGCCTATTCAGCGTGGCCGATTCAGTGTAGCCGATTCAGCGTGACCGATTCAATGTAGCCGATTCAGCGTAGCCGATTCAGCGTGGCCGATTCAGCGTGGCCGATTCAGCGTAGCCGATTCAGCATCGCCGATTCAGCGTCGCCAATTCGATATAGGAATTTTTCGGCAAAATGGCGATTAGACGTTAGCTTACTACTTTGTCCAATTTAAGATAAAGGGTAGTTGGAGGCATTTGTGTCAACTCATAATGGAAGTTGAATCATGAGATCCTATTAAATTCCTGAAGTGTGTTGCTCATAATTCCGAAATGAAGAAGTAATATCTAAGATTAAATAGCTTTACTAATTTTTTTATTATTTTATTTTTTGAAATACAATACCGTTTTCTAAATTCTTCAAGTTGCTAAGGACATTTTGTTTTGTTATTAATAGATACTTTGTATTAATAAGTTCATTTCGTTTTTGCCTTGAAAAGTCCACATTGGACGAAACGTGTCGGCTAATATTACAGTTTTCCTATTGTCTTTTTACCTTTATAAATAATGTAAATTAAATCTTAAAGATTCATATTGTCAACTGAAAATTACGCCAATTACTTTCATGTGGGGAAATATTGTTTTTATTCTTGTGTTGACTGATTCAACTCTTTTCTTTTGATTTCTTGATATAGTTGTGTATTCTTGCTTGGGAAAAGGCCTGGGCGTAGATTATTATTTTGATAATATTCAATGGCAGCACTCTCGAGGATTTTCCTTCTGAGTGAGTTATTTTTTTATGAGTGTAGCGTTTTTAAAATCAAAATTGTGGTTGAATTTATTTCTATGTATGTCTAGTGCATTATTTTTTTGTGAGGTCTCTATTGTGCTCATAAATGCGTTTTTTTTTTAAATTTCTGCTTTTTTCTCCAATATATTTTACATTATTCCATTAGTGTTTTAATAGGATCCTTAATTCCCTAAATGAATAAAAAGTCATATTGCATGATGGTTGTTTTTTATGCTTTTGTCCTTGTTTTATGGGGTGAGGGTGCCTCCGGTCAAAAGACAGTGACGTCGAAAAAGTATAACGCCTAAACGGCTGTACAGAATAATCCAATTATTTTTCTGACGCAGAAGCAGCGACGCCGAAACGTACCAAACTCATTTTATTGCGAGTGGATATTGCATGAAGATTTTTTAGAAGTAACACTGATTTTTCCAGATATGCTATACTATTTAACCCATAGATGAGCGGACAATATATAGATTCATACTTTTTGTAGGATGGAGTCGAATTAAGCTTTCTCATTCCAAGCCGCTTTCATTACATCACTTTCAGATTCATCAGACAGTTGGAAAGCTAACGAAAAAATAATATTGCTAAGAGCGACAGCGGAGAGGAAATTGTGGAGCCACATAATCTCCCAATGAGAAGATGAAGATGAAGAAGAAGAAGAAATCTGTTTTCTCTGTTGTATAGGCCCCACGTTCAAGAAAAAAAAATATTTGTTTCGACTCACATAGTCTGGACTAATTTCATTTCACCCAAAACACGTACAAGTGGGAAGGTTCTTGTCCGAACAAGTTCCACGTGAAGAACGCCCCAAATTTGATAGGTTAGTTAAAGCGAAGAAATCCGATGACAAACTAGCGAAATGATAACAAGCCTCTTCGAAAGCGGACAGGGACGATCGCTTGGGACAGACTTGGTCATGTTCGACGCGTATTAACGGTGTTTTTGTGGAACAAGTACGCATGCAGGTTTGTTTCTAAAGAACTGGCAAATTAGATCATGAGAAAGAGGAAAAGAGAAAGGAAGGCGTCGAGTTCGCTTTGGGCGAGAGGCCTGGAATTGAAATTAGAAATTGGAATGTCGACATTTCGATTTTTGGTAAAACCTGTTTCGAAGTGAAATTTATGTTGTTTTGTTTTAAAGGTGTGTAAAACAACTAACGGTTGGAAACTAATCTTACTACAGTAGCAGCAATAATTTGCACAGTAACATTATGAAATAAATGTATTTACCCACACGTTTGGGATGTGACTGTTTAAGTGTGTGGGTAGGTATGTGGATACGTGTGGGAGAGAGAGAGAGAGAGAGAGATAGTCAGAAAGAGAGAACACACATAGACACACACATATATATATATATTTGTATATTTAGGCAGCAATCCTTCTTTCATGCACATTTCATTAAAAACGACTGACAAGGTGCTTTTATTTAGTTTTTTATATAATTTCTCGTGCGATCTAATAATGTTTTTCCTTTCGGATGATAAATTATATAAAAACTCTCCGAATGTTCTTTTTATCCCAGCTCTTTCGGCTATACATTTAGCCATTTTCAAGGATTATATTTTAACTCTTACAATTAGAAATAATTTGTTATATGTATGTTTTAAAAATGTTTCATTTTTTTGTTTCAAAACACGGTCAAGATATTATGTCCATGTTCAAAGTTAATATTATTAAGTGTTGGTTTGTTTGTTTTATTAATAAGGCTTCCATTATTTTTAGCCTTTTTTGCATGTGCATGATGCTATTATATTAGTGTTGTCGACAAGTATGTTCCGAATAGTGTCCGGTAGGTCTCCATGAATATTTAAATGAGATCTAATTGAGCTATGGTCAGAAAGGTGTAGAGTTAGTCTGCGTGTTAAACATGTAGTAGTGTAGCCTATATAATTATTTACGAAAGTTGATTCTTGAGGAATACAATTCCTTAATGGGCATTTGAATTCGTAAATAATATTTGCTCTATTTAATTTTAATATATATATATATATATGTGTGTGTGTTCTCTCTCTCTCTCTCTCTCTCTCTCTCTCTCTCTCTCTCTCTCTATATATATATATATATATATATATATATATATATATATATATATATATATTTACCCAGTATTTAGTAGAAAGCGCTCAATATCAGTGATCGAGCTAACATATTCAATTGTATGGATATCAGTTTGTGACCCTGGGTTTCACGCTTTTGCGATCATCAGACAAATTGTTTTTTTTTTTTAAATGCGATCTATTAATGCTTGTTTGACTATATTTAGAGGTGGGAGGGAGAACCTGCGCCTAGCCTCTGATTGTGTATTTGGAATGTTTTTGTGTCAACTAAAATGCGTACACCTGTATGTATGTGCGTCTATGTGTATGAGAGTGTCTCTCCAAGTAAACGCAAAAGTAGATTCCCCCTCAAAGCACCAAACATAGTCAAACTAGTATGAATAAATCCAATTTTTAAAAATAAACTAGTTTGTCTGATGATCACAAAAGCGTGAAACCCATATTCAACTACTGAATATATATATATATATATATATATATATATATATATATATATATATATATATATATATATATTTATTTATTATAATTTTATCATATAGACAAAACCATTTTACTCACAACAAAGATGCAACTTGGTTTCAGTGCATTTTAACTGCACATCTACGGGTGAGGGTCGGAAATGGTTATAAATAATTATCGCTCTACTACCTGTATCGAGCTCTTTTTTGAATGAATGCTGCGAACGTTAGAATTTATATATTTTATATATTACTTTCGTTCTCATCGCATCGTATATATATATATATATATATATATATATATATATATATATATATATATATATATATATATATATATATATATATATATATTCAGTAGTTGGATTCTGTGAAGATGTTAAAATATATTCATAATAAAAATCTTAGACGGATTTATGAGGCAGACATAATATCTATCTCGCGCACGGTGAATACTAGACCCGGCTTCTTTAATATTTCCACTTTTCTGGCAAGATTAATGCTGGATAAACGTAGTTATAAACTTTAGATTCTAGTAAAATTCTTTTTTTTTATTAATAATAAACTCTATTTTAGGAATACGTTTCCACAACATCGTCCACGTGACGCCGACGTGATCGCATTTCAAAACGGAACGCTGATCGTAAAATTCAGTCATTTTGTTTTGATTATTCTTATGTCTATCGTCTTTTCATGTTGACTTGAATCTCGTCTAATTTTAATTATGTTTTAATAACTATGTCCTGAAGAAGGTCTACTAGACCGAAACGTCTGACGTCGACATTGAAACAACATTAAAAACAGTAAATTTGCATTTTCGGATTTTTGTTTTTCCCTATTTTTCCTCATACTGTCGGATCTATATCCACATATTTGCTTATATATATATATATATATATATATATATATATATATATATATATATATATATATATATAAGGTTCCAATAATAATATTATATGGTTCAAAATTTTACATTGGAATCGTAACCAGGATCCAAATCATCAGAACTCCGTGATTACGATTCCAATGTAAATAAATTATAACCATGGAGTATTAGTGTTTGAGCTTTTTATATTATATTCTTCCTCTGTCTTGTACATGGAGCTCTAACTGGATTTTTCTTCTTGGATATATATATATATATATATATATATATATATATATATATATATATATATACGAGGGGGGACCCAAAATTAACCGGAATCGTTTTCTGTGTCACAACTCCGTAGTAGTTTAGGCTTCCACCGCTACATGCCACTTGAGGGAACCATCAGGTATCAGTGTGCTAACTGGTTTCACCGTGGGAAGATGTACAACACCTTTTTTTTAAGTGCTTCAAGCCTTTTCGTCTATTTTTACAATGGCTGAAAGGATGCTTGTCGTAAACAGAAATAACTGTTGGAAGTTGATCCAGACCTTTTTTCCGAAGGTCATCACTGGTGATGAAAGCTGGTGCTATGTCTATGACCCGGAAACGAAGCAGCAATCAAGTCAGTGGAAGCATCCAACGTCACCACGACCCCCCAAAGCGCGTCAACTGAAGTCCGATGTCAAGACGATGCTGATTTGTTTCTTTGATGTGAAAGGAATTCTTCACAAAGACTTTGTTTCTCCTGGTCAAACTGTTAACCAGGCTTTTTACTTGGAAGTCCTGAAGCGTTTGCGGAGACTAGGTGAGACTAAAGGGCCCTGACTTGTGGCAAAGTGGAAGGTGGTGGTTGCATCACGACAATGCGCCAGCGGACATCACCTTAAGTGTGAGACCGTTTCTGACCAAGAATGGCATGACCCCACTTCCTCACCATCCTTATTCACTGATCTCGCCCCACCCCCTGCGACTTTTTTTGTTCCTCCGAATGAAGAAAGTCTTCAAAGGAAAACGTTTTGCAGATGCGGAAGAGGTTAAAAAGAAAACGATGGAGTCATTAAAAAACATAACTTCACAAGAGTTGCAGGACTGCTTTGAACAATGGAAAACACGTCTGGACCGGTGCATTGCTTCAAATGGAGAATACTTTGAAGGCGATAAGAATATAAACATGCAACAATAAATGAATAAAATTATATGACACTCGTATATATATATATATATATATATATATATATATATATATATATATATATATATATATATATATATATATGAATTAGATTCAAACTGATAGAGATGTTACCTTAACAATCAATTACAATATTAAAAGATTACTATCAGTAAACTGTTATATTTTAAATAAATTTCTTTTAATGTACTTTCTATGAATGTGTTTTTAAATATACTATTTAGCTCATATTAAATCCCTAAATTATTTGTAAAAGAGTTAAATATTTAAATTGCTAGCAAACTTCAAATTAATTTCTTCAGTGATTTAAAAAAATAAATTAGTATCAAACATTAAAATATCTTTTTTTTTACATAAATTGCTAAAAATTACCACTCCTCCTCTTCCTTCGTAAAGCCTAATCACAGCTTCTTTCTCTTTACTTCCCCCTTCTTTCTTTTTTTATTTTTTATTTTTTTCTCTCTTCTCCCCCTTCCCTTTCAATATATCACTTCCGTTAAGTTAACCCATTAAATAGGTCAATGTCTGGTCCCTCCTCCCCTAATACTAATTATGATAGATAGAAATATTAAAATAAACCCTCTCTAAGCTCGATCATGTCTCTCACAGCACTCCTCACTACCCTCTCTGTTAAATTACATAAACTTAATACTACCCGTCAAAAGTGTAAATGTAATTTCATTTTTCGTTTCACCTTTTAGAAGTGAAGTCTGATGGTCTAGCGTCCTTTAAAAGGGCTATGGTGAAATAAATTATTGCATGGAGCCTTAAAGTGGTCTGTTTTTCTTTAAATTATTAGCTCTGAATTTACATTGATATCTCTCTCTCTCTCTCTCTCTCTCTCTCTCTCTATATATATATATATATATATATATATATATATATATATATATATATATATAACCGAATGGGTAAATATATGTAGGTATATGAACGAGCGCTCATATACAAAAACATAGAAATAATCTAAAGTGTAAGAAAAAACATTGCTCAATATAAAGTAACAGAGCTATTTAATATATATATATATATATATATATATATATATATATATATATATATATATATATATATTAAAAAATATACATAATATCTTATATTAATTACACAACTCGGAGTTTCATACCTAAGCAATTTTCAAGTGGTAGAATTAAATAAATATTACGAGCACATGAAAATTGCTTCGGCATGGATCTCCAAGTCGTGCAATTAATGTAATATATTATGTATATTGCTTAATATATATATATATATATATATATATATATATATATATATATATATATATATATATATATATATATATTCGTAAGTTTTCTGAGGTCCCTTTGCAAGTTGATGGAATGAATCTCAAATCTCAAGTATGTGGAATCATGGTAAAATCAAGTGCATCACTTGATGACAAGATCGTTAATCGCCTTGCAAAAGCCAGTCCTTCCTTTGGTTCGCGACGTCATAGGTTGTGGGACGAAAGCATGACACTAAAATCCAAGTGTACAAAGCTGTCGTTTTGTCAACTCTTCTGTAAGTCTCTGGAACTTGGGCACATTATAGATGGCACACTAATCGATTCATAAAGGTTGGCTCCGTACAATCTGTGGTCTAACGTATGATGATCGATTGTCAAATGCCAACCTTTTTGAGAAATGCAACATTGGTACCATCGAGACCTTCATAGTGCAATCACAACTACATTGGGCTGGACATGTGGCACCTGATGTGGGATGATCGCATACCGAAAGGTCTTTTCTACAGTCAACATCATAGGGGACATAGAAATGTTGGTAGACCTTGGCTCAGTTATAAAGATAAACAGAAAACAACCTTTCTTGCGTCAACATTCCATTCAAGAACTTCAAGAAGAGGTTGCTATGAAGAGATCAGAGTATCGTTCTGGCTGCCATACACCATCAAGATGTAAGCATCAGTCGACTGCGTGAAACACGAAAGCAAACTAAGACAGCTAACAATGTTCCTGATGCACTTGGATACAATGCATTCTCCTGTACTGTTTGTGGTCTTTTGTGCAATTCTCAAGCCAGTCTCAAAAGTCATGCCCGTCATAGGCATGCAGATAATTATTTCGTGGTTGTCGGAACCTCATACATCGAACTCGAGGGGAGAGTGCATCATATATATATATATATAAATTTTTCATATACTAAAATAACCAAATATTACTTTCGTCCTATATTTGGGACTCATCAGCAGTGTGCATCCACTACCGAGAATCCTATGGGTAAAAGAGAAACACGGATGAGTTCCACCATGGAATATGTGATCGCTACCTCTTCGTCACCGAGGCCCGGTGGAACAGTTGGTATGACGTTTGCCTGATAACATGACTGTTTCAATTCTCGGTAGTGGATGCGCACTGCTGATGAGTTTCAAATATAGGACGAAACGGTTGTCTAGTGCTTTCTGCATTCTGTTGAGGTTTCTTCTAGACTCAATGAATTACTTAATTATAATTATCTCAAATCCTCCTAATAATTTCTATCACTTGTATATCGTTGCTTGAACCGGCTTCTAATTCTCGGTAGTGGATGCTCACGGCTGATGAGTCCCAAATATAGGACGAAACGGCCGTCCAGTGCTTTCTGCATTCTGTTGAGGTTTCTTCTAGACTCCATGAATTTCTCAATTATAATATATATATATATATATATATATATATATATATATATATATATATATATATATATATGTGTGTGTGTGTGTGTGTGAAATAAGAACGAATAGAATCCAATTCGACCCTTCGTAACATTCAATTTAAAAGAGGGCTCAATATAAAAATAGAGTTATATACTTTATTTTAGGATATTATATCAAAAACATGTAAAAACACTACATAAATGCAATCATGTTTCGATCTGTATTAAGACATCTCATCAGGTGTTCCAACGCCTGATGAGATGTGTTGATTGAATAACGATCTTTCATTGGAATGCAATCACTCAATGAGTTTTAATCGTTACTGGGCATCATACGCAACCATTTTAATCTCCAAGGACGGAGAAATTATGTTTTTTTTTAAACCCTTCAGTTTTCCAGTGACCACCCTGTATATATACCGTATTTACCTGCGACTTGAAAAAAAAAATCGAAAAGCTAGGCAGAGTGTTGCGAATCAAGAGGATTTCTTTGGAAACAAAGAAAAGAATACTGAGCTGTTACGTGACATCTGTCCTTCTTTACGGCAGCGAATGTTGGACGATAACCTCAATAATGAAGAAGAAACTCGAGACGACGGAGATGTGGTTCTACAGAAGGATACTAAGGATTTCATGGACTGAGCGTGTGAGCAACGATGAGGTGTAAGAGAGGTTGCAAGCAAGGAGGCTTATACTCAATATCAAGAAGAAGCAGCTGAATTTTCTAGGTAACATAATGAGGAAGAAGTGCCTGGAGAATCTGATACTCACGGGTCGAATAGACGGAAAAAGAGACAAGTGAATACAACGCGTGACATACCTGGCAGACTTAAGCAAGTGGATGACAGAATGTGGTCTGGGGGAGGAAGCAGAGGGAAGGAACTTTTTGAGAGCTGAAAGAGATAAAAGGAGGAAGTGGAGACCCATGATCGCCTACGTCCTGAAATGATATGGCGCATAAAAAGAAAGAAAGAAAGAAGTGTTGCATAGATAACTTTCCTACCCCAAACCTTCTTCCGGCAAATTTTCAAGACTTTTCAAGACAACAAACTGCGTCCTTGATGTCGGCAAATACGGTATATATATACCTTTTGATTTTAAAAGGATTTTAACGTTTTTAGTTTGTAAAAAAAGTAGCAATATGATTACGCTACAAGATAATTGGCAAATGTTTGTTTAAAAAAAAAAATTTGACTAAAAATATTGACCCTGAAGATGAACAATGATGTTCGAAAGCGCTAGGTCATCGTATGGACAATACATATTTCGAAACTATTTTCAAATAAAAAGTCTCATTAGAGAATATGAGAAAATGTGTGTGTGTGTGTGTGTGTGTGTGTGTGTGTGTGTGTGTGTGTGTGTGCGTGTGAGTGTGTGTGTGTGTGTTAAATTTCTCAGAATAAATTTGTAGAGAAAAATTTGAATAAAATAGACAATCGGAAAATAGTAACTAGTTTTTGCCGACGCGTTTCGTCATTTGACTTTATATATATATATATATGTGTGTGTGTGTGTGCGCGCGCGCGTGCGCGTGTGTGTATATATATAGTGCCTGAGAAATACCTCCCACATATAACACCAACAAAAACCTCGTAATTGGTTTTTGCCGACGCGACTCATCATTTGACTTTACACACACACACACACACACACACACACACACACACACACACACACACACACACACACACACACACACACACACACATATATATATATATATATATATGTAAAGACAAAAGAAGTTTTCCTTCCCTATGCGTTTCATTTTCTGATGGACTTTATCAAGGCAAATTTAAGGCTTTTATTTTGCAACAAGAATCTACCAAAAGAAATAAAACATTGTTAGGTTTGGATACTTAATATTGTTAAGGCTAACTGTGAAAGTCAACGTAAGTAAACTATGGAGGTTGCTAAGTGATGTAATTTTATACTTAAAAATCGAAAATTTGTAAATTTTGTTATTGTTGCAGAATTTTGTTATTTTGTATTTTTTTACATTATATATATTTATTTATTTTTTTAATGTTATTATTATTATTTATTTCATTTCAATTTGATAATTTCCGTAATTATTTTAATAATAGTTTTTTTCCCTTCCTTTATTTAAATATGATCACGTATCATCCGTCATAGTTTATATTGAATTTCCATATGTTCTTGTATTTCAAAGAAAAATCTAAAAATTGTGTGCTTTTTCAATATTAATTTACTATTTGATATCGTGCCAGAGGGAGTGCATCTCCTTGAAGTATTTTGTTATATCTTCGATAATCGTTACAATAAAGAAAATAACTCATTAGTTTATAAGGTTACCATAAAATTTTAGCTAATTTTATAATCTAAGTTGCTGTCTAATAGTAAATTTAGGTTTACAAAATCGTAATTTTTTGTTATTATTATTATTTTATTATTATTTTTTTTCGGTATTTTTTTATTTTAAAAAGAGTTTATCACATCTATCGGACTGCGTAATAGAAGACATTTTTATACAGAAAATGTGCTTGCATTATTTACATTATTCGGACTGTTATCCTTATTCTTCTTGCCCTCTATTCACAAAGTTTACGTTGTGCGCTTCGGCCTTGTACAGTTGATTGTCATTTCGAACCAAAACTTTATTTTGTCCACCGGGGTAGATTGAATGCTTCTTTCAGATATCTCAATTATTTTCCCAGTGGTTAAAGAGGTTGGTTAGATCCAGGGATTAGGCCCAACGAGTTGTGAGTTCAATATCATGCCACAGCAATGGAGAGACAAAAACTATCGTTTTTTTATTATTCTATTAAAATTTTAATCGTCACAAGCAATATCTGTCTCTATCTCTGAGATGAGGTTTTATGATTGCCAGCATTATTTACATTATTCGGACTGTTATGCTTATCTTCATTGCCATATTCACAACGTTTCGGCCGTTGTACGCTACGACCTTCTTCAATTGACTGGAATTTCGAAACAAACCCTTTATGTCGTACACCGGGAGAGATTGTTCTAGTTCCACGTGCCATGCTTCTTCTGGATGTCTCAACTCACCAAGTCTTGGTTCACCACTGCTGAGGCGTGGTATTGAACTCACAACACTTTGGGTCTAGTCACTGGATCTAACCAACGTCTTTATCCACTGGGCCAAAACGCTTTTTTGTTTCTGTTGCTTCAAGTTTCTTCTTCATCTGTGAGGAGATTGTCCAGAATTCAGTGCCATATAGGAGGACTGATATTACGTAACAGTTCAGTATTCTTTTCTTTCTTTTTCTTGCTTCAAGTCTCTTCGTTATCTGTGAGGAGATTGTCCAGCATTCACTGCCATATAGGAGGTCTGATATTTCATAACAGTTCGGGACTCTTTTCTTTGTTTCTCTTGCTTCAAGTCTCTTCTTCATCTGTGAGGAGATTGTCCAGCATTCACTGCCATATAGGAGGACTGATATTACGTAACAATTCAGTACTTTTTTCTATGTTTCTCTTGCTTCAAGTGTCTTCTTCATCTGTGAAGAGATTGTCCAGTATTCACTGCTATATAGGAGGTCTGATATTTCATAACAGTTCGGGACTCTTTTCTTTGTTTCTCTTGCTTCAAGTCTCTTCTTCATCTGTGAGGAGATTGTCCAGCATTCACTGCCATATAGGAGGACTGATATTACGTAACAGTTCAGTATTCTTTTCTTTGTTTCTCTTGCTTCAAGTCTCTTCTTCATCTGTGAGGAGATTGTCCAGCATTCACTGCCATATAGGAGGACTGATATTACGTAACAGTTCAGTATTCTTTTCTTTGTTTCTCTTGCTTCAAGTCTCTTCTTCATCTGTGAGGAGATTGTCCAGCATTCACTGGCATATAGGAGGACTGATATTACGTAACAGTTCAGTACTCTTTTCTTTCTTTCTCTTGCTTCAAGTCTCTTCTTCATCTGTGAGGAGATTGTCCAGCATTCACTGCCATATAGGAGGACTGATATTACGTAACAGTTCAGTAAACTTTTCTTTGTTTCTCTTGCTTCAAATCTCTTCTTCATCTGTGAAGAGATTGTCCAGCATTCACTGCCATATAGGAGGACTGATATTACGTAACACTTCAGTAACCTTTTCTTTCTTTCTCTTGCTTCAAGTCTACTCTTCATCTGTGAGGAGATTGTCCAGCATTCACTGCCATATAGGAGGACTGATATTACATAACAGTTCAGTACTCTTTTCTTTGTTTCTCTTGCTTCAAGTCTCTTCTTCATGTGTGAGGAGATTGTCCAGCATTCACTGCCATATAGGAGGACTGATATTACGTAACAGTTCAGCACTCTTTTCTTTGTTTCTCTTGCTTCAAGTCTCTTCTTCATGTGTGAGGAGATTGTCCAGCATTCACTGCCATATAGGAGGAGTGATATTACGTAACAGTTCAGTACTCTTTTCCTTATTTCTATTGCTTCAAGTCTCTTCTTCATCTGTGAAGAGATTGTCGAGCATTCACTGCCATATAGGAAGACTGATATTGCATAACAATTCAGTATATATGTGTAAATTCTTATTACTTTTTGAGGCCGTTATAAAAGAGTAACTGCCGTGGGGGCTTGCTTACTTTGTCCAATGTATTGCCTTTAAATACTTATTTCGGCGTGGGCACTAGATTTGGACAGGTGACGATCTTCTCAACCATTGCTCAGTTGGCAAGACAGTCAGTGTGACACGAAACAATTTTAACCTCTTCTCTTTTTAGCCAAATAATTTAAAGTTTTTTTTTAGTGATTCTTACGACAAATGCAAATGGTGTCAAGATCCCTAAACATCTTATCTGAAATCCTGAAATAAAACCTCAGTTTAGTGGGTTTTTTTTTTTAAATATTAACATTTTGTAGGATGTATAAATATGCCATTACGCAGTTGGTACAATTTTGTTGTTACACTCGGCCTCATCTGGCTCTTTTAAATTTAGAGGATTGTAGGTGGAGACAGGTACTTACTAGAGCGGTACATGGAACCGGCCATTTCTTTCCAGCACTTTGATTGATGGATCCTATGTAAGAGTACTGACTTGAGGACTGGTCCATTTTTTAGCGGCATGTCAACACCTCTATGGGTTATTTAATTGCGAAATCTAAATATTTTGAACAGAATTTTATGGCTTCAACTAAATATATTTTGAACGCAATTGTATGCCTTCAACTACAGATAAAATGTATTGTTGGTCATTTTGCGTTAAATATGTATTGTTGGTTGGTTGATTTTGTTTAGCGGCATATCAACACCTCTATGGGTTATTTGATGCCGAAATCTAAATATTTTGAACAGAATTTTATGGCTTCACCTAAATATATTTTGAACGCAATTGTATGCCTTCAACTACAGATAAAATGTATTGTTGGTCATTTGGCTTTAAATATGTATTGTTGGTTGGTTGATTTTGTTTAGCGGCATATCAACACCTCTATGGGTTATTTAATGCCGAAATCTAAATATTTTGAACAGAATTTTATGGATTCAACTAAATATATTTTGAACGCAATTGTCTGCCTTCAACTACAGATAAAATGTATTGTTGGTCATTTGGCTTTAAATATGTATTGTTGGTTGGTTGATTTTGCTTAGCGGCATATCAACACCTCTATGGGTTATTTAATGCCGAAATCTAAATATTTTGAACAGAATTTTATGGCTTCAACTAAATATATTTTGAACACAATTGTCTGCCTTCAACTACAGATAAAATGTATTGTTGGTCATTAGGCTTTAAATATGTATTGTTGGTTGGTTGATTTTGTTTAGCGGCATATCAACACCTCTATGGGTTATTTAATGCCGAAATCTAAATATTTTGAACAGAATTTTATGGCTTCAACTAAATATATTTTGAACGCAATTGTCTGCCTTCAACTACAGATAAAATGTATTGTTGGTCATTAGGCTTTAAATATGTATTGTTGGTTGGTTGATTTTGTTTAGCGGCATATCAACACCTCTATGGGTTATTTAATGCCGAAATCTAAATATTTTTAACAACTACACAGAAATTATTGCTGGTATTTTTATCATAAAAATGTATATTTATATTTCATAATGTTTTCTTTGTCGGGGTGTTAACTATTTTCCCATATCTGGGACCCTAGCAGATTGACGTGGCAATTAAAAGGTGGTACAACGCTCTTCAAAACCTTTCGATCAGGAACATTGCTGCAGGATTTAATTTATCATCATACCAAGGACTACTTGAGGTCTGCGTAATGCTTAAGTCCTAATAGGCGCTCAAGGCACGGGAACCTCCCGGAGGGAAGACCCGTTGAACATTCTTGTTTCTACAATAAAGTCAAAATATTAAGTAGTACTTTTACGCGAATGAATTTTTCTGAAATTAATTTTTTAAATTTTATTTGTATATTGAGAAAACTGCCGATACCCAATTCTTAAGAGCCACTTGTATTAGGCACTTAAAACTAAGAAAACAAAAATAAAAAAAAATCAATTTACGCTTAACAAGCACTTGCGTCTCTGCTAATTTATCAAGTTTGTATGGGACAACGTAGGGAGCATATAAGGCCGTGACGGATATCCTAATTAATTAATCAATAATTGAAACTGCTAATTATTTAATGATCATCTAACCTTATTTGATAGTGTCGGCGAATTACCAATTTCCTTTATCGATTTTGTTTATCGCTAATTAATCAGATTGCTCATGCACTTGATCTGAAATTGGGAAGATAATGATAGAGGGCTTGGGGTCGATTGATGACTGCTTTTATCAACTATTTAGTTTTATTATATATTTCGGATAATTATTATCAATAAACAGATATGTACAGCCTACTCACTATAAATTCTTGTAAAAGGGTTGATACTTCAGAAATCTGCACAGTCCAGTGGCCAATAGGGATTAAGTATGTTTCTTTTTTTATAAGGTCGTTCGGAAAATAATGTCTGATTTTAGAATCAGCATTTGTTCCTGGATTAACGTATTTAAACAGTGTTTAAATCAGTCGAAATGGGAAGGAGGGGAGGAAGAAAGGGGGAGGGGGTAGAAGGAATTCAGGAAGGAAGGAGAGAGAGAGGGGAAGAAAACAGGGAAGGAAGGAAGGAGGGAGAAGGGGAGGAAGAAGGGAAGGAAGGAAAAAAAGGAAGGAATAAAGAAGGGGGCGAGATGGAAGATGACGGAAGGAAGGAAGGAAGGAAGGAGAGAGGGAAGGGAAGGAAGAAGGGAAGGGAGGAAGGAAGGAAGGAAAGAGGGAGGGAGGGAGGAAGAAGGGAAGGGAGGAAAAGGAAGGAAGGAAGGGAGGGAGGAAGGAAGAAAGGAAAGGACGAGGGAAGGAAGGAAAGAAGGAGGGGAGGGAGGGAGGGAGGGAAGATGACGGAATGAAGGAATGGAGGAAGGAATGGAGAAGGAGGCGAGAGGGAAGAAGGAAGGAGGGGAGGAAGGAAGGAAGGAGGGGAGGGATGGAAGATGACGGAATGAAGGAAGGAAGGCAGAGAGGAAGGAAGGAAGGAAGGAGGGGAGGGATGGAAGATGACGGAATGAAGGAAGGAAGGCAGAGAGGAAGGAAGGAAGGAAGGAAGGAAGGAGGGGAGGGATGGAAGATGACGGAATGAAGGAAGGAAGGCAGAGAGGAAGGAAGGAAGGAAGGAAGGAAGGAGGGGAGGGATGGAAGATGACGGAATGAAGGAAGGAGGGAAGGAAGAATGGGGGGAATGGAAAATGACGGAAGGAATGAATGAATGAAGGAAGGAAGGAAGGAAGGAAGAAGGAGCCTTGAATCATTTGGAAGGAATAAAATGTAAAAAGTAACAAAGAGACTGAATGAGTTAGAAAGAAAGAAAGAAAAAAGACAAAAGATAAAAGAAAGGAAAAATAATTCTATCAAAATGAATGAGATTGAAAGCCTAAAGGGAAGAGAGAGAAGGAACAAAAATAACTTGAATCACGAGAAAGAAAAAGAAAGAAAGACAGAATAAAGAAAAAAAAATGAAAGAAATGGTCATGGCGGAAGGAGATTAAAAAGAAAGAGAAAAGAAGAACGAATGAAAGGACGACATAAATAATTAACTGAGAAGAAATAATGAAAGAAAGAAAGAAAGAAAGTAATATAAAACTCAACAAAAAAGACAGAAAGAAAGAAAATGTCTAAGAAGGAAGGAGTTTAATATGAATGAGAACGAAAAAAGAAAGAAAGGACGAGATAAACAATTAGCGGGAAAGAAAGAAAGAAAATGAAAGAAAGACGAAAGAAAGAAGTAAGAAAAACAATTAGCTGAAAAGAAAGAAAGAAAGAAAGAAGGAAGGAAGGAAGGAGGGGAGGAAGGAAGGAAGGAAGCAAGGAGGGGAGGAAGGAAGGAAGGAAGGAAGGAAGGAAGGAAGGAAGGAGGGGAGGAAGGAAGGAAGGAAGGAAGGAAGGAGGGGAGGAAGGAAGGAAGGAAGGAAGGAGGAGAGGAAGGAAGGAAGGACGGAGGGGAGGAAGGAAGGAAGGAAGGAAGGAGGGGAGGAAGGAAGGAAGGAAGGAAGGAAGGAGGGGAGGAAGGAAGGAAGTAAGGAAGGAGGGGAGGAAGGAAGGAAGGAGAGAGGAAGGGGAAGGAAGAATGGAAGGAAGGAAGGAAGGAATGAATGAAAGAAGGAAGACAGATTTGGTGAAATATTCCTTTATCTGGTTATATTAAGTCGTTCGGAAAGTAATGTCCGATTTTAGAATCAACATTTATTCCCGAATTAATCTATTCGGTGTTTAAATCAGTCGAAGTAGGAATCTTGAATATCTATGCATTTCTGCCATCGAGTTGCAAGTTTATTTTTGCCTTTACGATAAAATCTCAATGCCAAGAAATCTTTGAATGCAGTTTCTGCATCCTCTTTGCAACGAAATGTCTTTTGGCTTAAAGAATTGCCAAGATGCTTTGAAAAGTGATCGTCAGTGGGCGAGAGATAAGGGGAATATGGTGGGTGTGGCAAAGGGTCGTATTTCAAGTCGGTGATCTTCGGCAGTGTCATCTTGTGGCCGAACATTGTCGTAAAGTAGAATTGGACATCGTCGATTAACCAGAATCGATCGCGTTTCACTTAGCTGAATGTGCATCTCACCCAGTTGCTGACAGTAAACCTCGACAGTGATGCTAAAGTTCGATTCCAGACAAGCTGTAATGTATAACGCCAATGGCCTTGACCACCAGACAGTCGCCATAATCTTCTTCTGGTGCCACTGAGACCGATCGTTTACGATTGTCATAAAAAGAATTTCGAATACTGTCAAATTATAAGGACCTGCGAAGTAGCAAAAATATGGAAATTTAAAATTACAATTATCCTCTGCTGTGATGAGGATATTGGGTATGATATGGAAGGATACCGAAAATCACGACACCTGGGAGAGGATGTTCAGTATTTTGCATATCAAAATACTTTTATGGCGACTCCTGCGACGGACTTGTTTTTTGTTTTTTTTCATTCAAGTATTCCGTCTTCAGCATGTCATGCGGAATACGTGTCCTTTTGTTTGGTAAGTAATTTTCTTTTTCGCCACATTTTCCGTCGTAGAATACACGGGACGCGCTGTCGCTTGGTTTGACGGGGTAAGTCGCCGTTTTCTTCGCTATAGGGGGATACAAAATTTTATTATGGCTTTAAAAATGAAAATGTTAAAAGAGTATTCACATTTATAAAAAATAATTTTTAATTTCTGCTTCTTCGCTTAGTTTAAACTTAACAAACTTTATAACCAGTGTTTTATTCTTTTTTTCGTAAAAAGAGGTGGTGTTTTGCTTTTAAATCTAAATAAATCGTTCACTCGCCAGTAATTTATTATCACCTGATGAGATGCATTGATACGCATTGAAACATAACTGCAATTGTGTAGCGATTTTTACATGTTTTCGATGTAATATCCTAAAATAACGAATATTGCTCTACTTTGAATAGATTTTTTAGATTAATATGCGTCCTCCGACAGGAATCGAACCTGTATCCTATACGGAACTGTCATATAGCCTGACATGCTTTTACTGATTTCGCCATAGAGGAGTGTTTCGGTTAGCAAGGTTGATTTTACTGTTTCTAAACTACAATTTTCCATGATTTTCTCACGTATATTCATATCTGCTTGATGCGTATCCAAATGTAAACAAATGACGTCACACATTATGAAATGGAGAAAGTCCGACAATTATTTTAAGACATTTTTATGTTTATATATTGTTTTTTTTTTTATAGATACAAACATTTAAGTAAATGCATATTTTCTATGACAATTTCTCGGACATTCAGGCCGGTAAATGTTGTTAATACTGTTTATTATAAACACAGCATTTACTTGATGTTGTGGTGACGAGAGAAACTTTTTTCTTTTTTCTTTCCGTGTGGGTCCGAAGTCCTCGTCGCCAAGTCGTTGTGGTGACGAGAGAATTTTTTTTCTTTCCGTGTGGGTCCGAAGTCCTCGTCGCCAAGTTGTTGTGGATTCCGGGAATGGAATCCTGCACAAATAAATAAACAACGCCAGTAATTGAAATAGGAAAATAAGTGTATTAAACGTAAGAATACAAACTTGAAATGAAGATTAGTAGTCCAGGAATGCGGGTTAGTAGAAAGTATAGGTACTAGTCTCTGTAAGTGAAGCCGTAATTATGTCTCTTTCTGGACTCTCCTATAACTCTCGGAGAACGCCCTGTGTCTGCCTCTCACCCTGTCTCAACGTATTTCAATCCTGTCTCAACGTATCTCCAACTCTGTCAGTATAAGTATATTTTGGACGAGTCCATCTTGTGTAAAAGGGGAGAGCCCCACAACATTTACATATTTGTATCTATAAAAAAAGATGTATAAAAATAAAAATGTCTTAATATATATATATATATATATATATATATATATATATATATATATATATATATATATATATATATAATTAACCCGAACAAAAAAGTCAAATGAATTAACTACTACAAAAAAGATTTAAACAGATAGCCTTATCCTCAGAAATGATAACGCACAAAATAGCAAAATCAAAATTTCAACGAACGAACATTATCTATGAGTTCAAATGCCCCTTAAGGAATTGTGTTCCTGATCAAACCGAATTCATAAATAATTACATTGATCACACGACTACATGCCTATCCAGACGCCTTACGTTACACCGATCTGACCACATCTCTATTAGAACCCATTTAAACACACACACAAACCTACCAGACTCCACCCGAAATATTCGAGTAGAAAATACAACCATAAGAACCTTATCCACAACTGAAAAAAAGATTAAAAATAATGGAAGCCTTAATAATAAAAAAGAAAAAAGTCAACACTTAATAATATTGACTACGAACACAGCCACAATGTGCTGACTGTGTTCGGAAAATAAAACATCTCTATAACTCTAAAAATATATATACAATCCATACACTCAATTAAAAAACAGAAATAAAATAGTCCTTGATAATGGCTAAAAGTATAGCCTAAAGCGCTCGGAATTACAGAGCATTTGGACAGATTCTACACACTCTGTGTCCAGTAAAGAAAACACTGGTTCGAACACAAGAAAATTAAATAAAAAGCTTAATCGTAGTACCTTGTCTGTCGTCTTTAATGAAACATGTATAAATGAAGGATTGCTTCCTAAATACACAATATATATATATATATATATATATATATATATATACATATATATATATATATATATATATATATATATATGAGAGAGAGAAAAAATATATTTACTCTTAGCCGAGACGTTTCGTTATCTGACGGATTATCAAGGCAAACGTATAAGATGTATAACACAAACATCCATAACAATCTAATCAAAATCCAAATACTATTGCTTTTTTTAAAACAAATCAAAATATTTCTTTCGGGGGTGCTAATTGACGCAATCTAATGTCGAATACCAAAACATATCAGTTAACGTGATGAATATTTATGAGCGTCTTTTAATTCAAAATTTTTTCGTAACTAAAAAATAGATACTTATTCCAAAATAAAATCATCACATTGGCCTTGATAAAGTCCATCAGATGGCAAAACATTTCGGCTGCAACTGAGTATAGTTTTCTTCCTGTCTTTTTTCTTCATTTTGTCTCTTCTACAGTTACACTCCATCAGAATATATATATATATATATATATATATATATATATATATATATATATATATATATATGTATATATAAATATATGTATATATATATATATATATATATATATATATATATATATATAAACATTATAACCTCTTCATTTTGCATAACTACAACGAAAGAATGCCGCGAACTGAAAAGAAATCCATGGAAGAACTCCTTGAGTTATTCAAACTTACCAACCAAAAACAGGAACTACTGGAGGAAGAAATACAGAAATTGAACAAAAATGTGGAAGCTATTCTCCTACAGATCACACCACAACAAACCAGGGAACACAACTGCAACATAGAATATTTTTAAAAAATCCACATTACAACCCAAAACGTTTGCGGTACCTCTCTTCTTACACACTTTTCTCTCGTTGGAACCATTATAAACTCTTCATTATACACACACACACACACACACACACACACACACACACACACACACACACACACACACACACATATATATATATATATATATATATATATATATATATATATATAAACCTTAAAAAATCCATTTGGTAGGAGATAATTTATTTCGTGGACTCAGACGTTCATCTCTTCAGATCAAATTTTACAAATTAAATGGACACAAGGAAAAAAAAAGGAAGAGAGATGAAAAAGAAAAAGGAAAACATTTTAATATTAAAAGTGGAAAGAGAAGAGGGGGAAAGGCAGAGATTTCAATAAAAGATTTTAGCGGGAAGACACAGAGAGATAGACAAAGAGAGGAGAAAGGGAAAGTGAGTGTAAGAGGGAAAAAAAGTCGACAGCTTGACCCAGAAAATATTTTATTTTCCCTGGACTAGATAAGTTAAAAAAATAGGGTGGGGAAAGGGAGTGATCATATTTTAAAATAGATGCATTGAAACTGTCTAGTCATTATAAGCAGCAAAACCATCTTCATTGCATTATAACCGTCACAATTTCAAACTAATAATAATGATAATAATAATAATTATTTAGCATCAATATAAAGAAATATCATCAAATTAAAAAAAGAATGTAAGACAACATCCTTCAATAATATTAGAAATAGAAATCAGACATCTCTATCCAAATATTTTTGGCATTTAAAAGAAATGAATAAAACACCAAAAGTAAAATGGAAAATAATAAATAGAACAAGAACTTGTAAAACCTGGGATGACCCATGCCCTTTATGCCTACATGAAAAACTACACATTATTAAGTTTCTAAAAAACGAAAATTTATTAAATCATAGATATGAGTTAACGGTTTTTTGCCGTCATCAACAAATTTTCGCCGTAAATAATTAGCTTAAAAATATTAAAATTTCATAGGTTTAAAAACTCAACCCAATCATAAGATAAAAAAAACCCTTTATGAAGTCGTCAAAAAACAAATTGTAGTTCAATACGACGTATTTATATACAAACAACCCTTTTAGAAAGAAAAATTCAGGTATTCAAATACGAATTTAACGTCGTAACAATAATGCCAACAACTCTCTGTTGTTGAAACAGACCAGACGATATGCTTCAAACTGATGTCATCATTCGCTTGAAAGTAGACACCCTGACCCTACCTTAACCTCTTTCCGAAAGTAACTGATATGTTGATACAATGTGTTCATCCTTTCACCCCTTATTGCAATCATTGGTTTCACCGGTTTCATGAAATGAATATTACAAATGTTTATGCTTATGAAGCTCAGTAAATTTTAAGATTAGTTATTCCACAATTCGCTTGAGGGTGAAACAGAGCTGGTTTTTTAGCTTCTGTTTTTGAAGCATGAGAACTCTTATGTAGCAATGGAATCATTTCTTTTTAAATAATTATAATTTAGGCTCCACTTATTTATTGAGCACTGTTTTTTAGAAATAAAAACAAAAATACTAAAGACCTTTGGATTATTAACCTACCGTTCTTTCCTATTTTTCTATATATTTGCACACACACACACACACACAGTCACACACACACACACACACACACACACACACACACACACACACACACACACACACACACATATATATATATATATATATATATATATATATATATATATGCATAATGAGAAGCCACGTATACTTTCTTGATATGAATATAATATGGATAAAACAACTGAAAAGTTGCAAATTAAAAGTAAAAAATTGAATGTTTTTTGTGAAAGTATTTATTTATATGTTTTTATATATATATATTTGATATTTCAGATCGCCACGATCTTTCCTCTGAAATTTATATAAAAAACATATAAATAAATACTTTCGCAAAAAACATTCAATTTTTTTCTTTTAATTTGCAACTTTTCAGTTGTTCTATCCATATTATATATATATATATATATATATATATATATATATATATATATATATATATATATATGACGAAACGGTCGTCCAGTACTTTCTGTATTCTGTTGAGGATTCTTCTAGCGTGGATGAATTTCAAATCCTCCTAATAATTTCCATCACTTGTATATCCTTGGTTGAATCAGCTTCTAACATCGAATTAGTTACGTCTTCAACACAGAGACCTGTTGGTGAAGTTTGCATGACGCTGGTGTCGTATCGTAACGGTCCAGATTAGATTCTTGGTAGTGGATGCGCACTGCTGATGAGTCCCAAATATAAGACAAAACGGCCGTCCCGTGCTTTCTGCATTCTGTTGAGGGTTTTTCTAGACACGATGAATTGCTTAATTATGATTATCTCAAATCCTGCTAATAATCTCTTTATATATATATATATATATATATATATATATATATATATATATATATATATATATATATATATATATATATAATAAAAAGACTTAAACACTAATATTCCATGGTCATAATTTATTCCATTGGAATCGTGAAAACGACCCAATTCATCAGACCTACAAATTCAAAAGAAAACAGAAAAAAAACAATTCCGGAAAAAAAATTTAGTGAGAGTGTATGTATGAGATTGTGGGACGAATCTATAGAGAGGGGTAACAGACGAGAGAAGAACAGGAAGGTCTAAAGATGAATGGAGACTAAGATTTAACAGAGAGAAGTTTTAAAGAGGGGGGGGGGTGAAAGACGGTTTAAGTGAGAAAAATATGCATATTTTCAAATGTCCGAAGATACACCGGAAAAGTGTATACATTTCTTGGTGACATACACACACAATAGACGATATAATCTTAAAGTTCAGAAAATGAGAGAAATAGAGGAAAAGAAGGAGAAAAAGGGGTGGGAGGAGGTGGGGTGGGGGAACAAAAAGCGAAATGCGTTTATAAAAGGGCCGCTGCGTTATCAAGAAAATTTGACAAAGGTAATATCGACAACAGGTAACAAATCTAATATAAACATAAAAATATAAAAATAACGATTATCTAACCTAGCGAGGACCTCAATTTCTATGTTCAAAAATACATACGTATATACACATACACAACAACATAAGTACATACCCACAGACACATACATACATGTATATATACATATATACATATATATATACATACACACATACACGCACATATATGTACATACATTTTTTTTGACATACAACGTGTATTAACACGTGCGATACCCTGTCTTCATCAGCCGCCGACCAGGGGTGATCTCATGGTTTCGGTGGCTATGGCAGGACCGCCACCCCTAAAGCCACCAGCAGCGTTTGCCACCAGGCAGGGTATGAAGATAAGCTAATTAATCGTTCCTATTTGTAAATTCTTGTAATGAAATAAATAAACGATTGTTCCTCGTTGCAGCTTCTATCCGTAATGAAAGTTCCTGAACGCGTCTGCCGTTATTGACGCGCTCATAAAAATCGTTACAAACATATACATACATATACATACATACATATACACATACATCCATACATATCCGCTCGTACACATATATCTGCACACATATATACATACGGACATACACATACGTGCATATATATATATATATATATATATATATATATATATATATATATATTCGAGAAAATACGTACAAGCATTTTAACAATTATAAACACACCTCAAAAATACTATATTACATAACCAATATTTATTAAGTCTTTTCTCATTACGTTAATGGCTAGACTCTCGTATTAGAGGATACCAGTCTACTAGGGCTTCTAGCCAATCCCTATTGCAGACGCTTGTACAGGCGCATTTTGTGTTTGTTCAACACCCAGAGAGCCCACCTGTGGTTTATATTGCTATAATGCTGAGCAGATCTTAGTTACAGTTTTCCTCTCCCAGAACGTGTTATCTATCTTAACAATGCCAGCACGCTCACACTCTCAGTCATGATCACTTGTCTCTTCGTGCTAGCCATCAAAGAACCCCAAAGGTTTCGTTTACCCAATTTCACACACGAGGGCTCTTTATTAGGCCTTTGGCTTGTTCAGGTGTTTGAAAGTCTTTGCATATTCTTAGCATTGGAAGCTCTCTTGTCTGTCGTTTGATCAGGATTTTCATTTGCACGGAACTTTCTTTTCTGACTGCAGCCTTGGCTCTTTTGATTGCAATCCAGTTCTTTGTCGGTAGAGAGTTCTTTTGTCGAGGCATACTGTTGCCGTATGCGATAGGCAAGAATAAAATTCAGAACTCAAAATTGATCGCTGCATTTAAGTATTGCATTATCATTTAAGCTTAGCTTTTATAAGTTCAACGATAATTCTTCTGTCGACACTTAATTTAAAGACAATTTGATGTACGTAGGTCCTTACTTTCTTTACAAACAATTATTTTTCTTTCATGGGTGACTTTCGCTGGATTTCGCAATTAATTTCGATTATTCACAAATTTATTTCCAATTTTTAAAAATTGTTATCGTACAAAAAATTCTTCGCAAAAATTCACGGAAAAAAAATCACCGAATACAATCCCATTAATGAAAACTTGGGAATCCAAAATTTCACGTCTGCGGGTCTGGATCTGGGCTGGAATGTTTTTAATTTTCTCATGGAGTCGACCCGATTCCAAAATGACATGAGATGTTGGGCTATGGCCTCTAGGAGTAAAATTGAAAACACGGACAATTTCATTTTGGAACACTGTAATTTGAGAACAATAACTTTTTCATTTGAATATGAGCTATTGAAAGCTAGAGAGTTACGTCCCTTTAATTGATTTTATCAGTAGTAGCCAAGATGGCGGAATCCGAGAGAAATCACAATAATGAAAACTCGTAAATCCAAAATTTCAAGATTTCTGGTCCGGATCCGACCAGGAATGTTTTTAATGTGTCAGCCTGATTCCAAAATGGTATATGCCCCGGTACAGCCTCTAGGAGTAAAGTCAAAAAATAATGACACACTGACATTCGCATTTATGTATATAGAATGCAAAAGTCGGTGGACGAAGCTATTGACTCAATGTATTTATTCCATCTCAGGTCAGCAGTCAATGTAAGGCCGAGTAGTCGCAAAGAGATTTCTCTTTGCGAGACATAATGCTGCTCTATGGGATAGGCAACATTAAATTACAGAAGAACTCAAAATTGATCGCTGCATTTAAGTATTGCATTATCATTTAAGCTTACCTTTTTAAAGTTCAGCGATAATTCTTCTGTCGCCACTTAATTTAAAGACAATTTGATGTACGTAGGTCCTTACTTTCTTTACAATTATTTTTCTTTCATGGGTGACTTTCGCTGGATTTCGCAATTAATTTCGTCGCAAAAACTCACGTAAAAATCACCGAAAACAATCGTATTAATGAAAACTTAGGAATTTAAAATTTCAGGACTGTGGGTCCGGATCCGATCTGGAATGCTTTTTATTTGCTCCCGGGGTCGGCCTATTTCCGAAAATGGTATGATATGTTGGGCTACGACCTGTAGGAGTAAAATTGAAAACACGGACAATTTTATTTTGAGACACTGTAATTTGAGAACAGTAATTGATATGAACACCACCCAGACCCGGTTACGGAGATAGGACGTGTATCAATTTTATGGGACGACACAATACACACAGACAGAACAATCAAAGCTAACCGCCCAGACATTGTTATTAGAGAGCGCAAACAAAAATAAGAGTTGCAGACTGCAATGTATCTTTGCAGATCTTCAAAAAGCTATCAAAATACAAAGACCTTGAAATCGAAAATGCAGATTCTGTGATAAATATCCAGAAACAATTGATCATCTTGTATCAGGTTGCACGATATTGGCACCCACTGAGTATAAAACCCGGCATGACAGAGTGGGCCAATATCTGCACTGGAAAATTTGCAACTTCTACGGGAAGGAAACTGAAAGAAACTGGTGCGAACACCACTCAGACCCGGTTACGGAGATAGGACCTGTTACAATTCTATGGGACTACACAATACACACTGACAGAACAATCAAAGCCAACCGTGGAGACATTGTTATTAAAGACCACAAACAAACAAAAAACTTTATTGATATGGCAGTCCCTGAAGACTGTAATGTATCTTTGAAGATATTCGAAAAGCTGTCAAAATACAAGGACCTTGAAATAGAAATCTCATAAATGTGGCACATGGGAACATCAACAATCCCTGTTGTAGTTGGTGCCCTTGGACTGGTTGGAAAAGATTCCAATAGATTCATTGAAGGAATACCTGGTAGCCCATGCCTTAAAGAAATACAAAATTGTTCTCACGAGTACAGCCCAGATCTGACGAAGGGCTTTATCTATGTAAATTAGTGTGTTTTTAATTGTTCACTGGAAAATGTCATGATGCCATTTCTGACCTTAGGTCTCTCGGTGGGCCACGGAAAGAAATGAGTCAGTCAGTTATTTGCCATGCGTGATACACGCGTAGGCGTTCATCGATACATAACTGACGAGGCAGATTTTTTCACGCATTAAACCAGTTGCCATACAGGGCTAGAGAACTCTGTCTGTCCTGCTGTTTACCCATAGCTAGTGGGGGGGGGAGAATAAGAGGATTCACACCTTTTCCAAGAGTATTAGTACGTAAGTGAATGTAATGGATTCGACCGGTATTCGAACTCGGCTCTCCGATTCCTCAATCAAGAAGAAGAAGAAGAAGAAGAAGAAGAAGAAGAAGAAGAAGAAGAAGAAGAAGAAGAAGAAGAAGAAGAAACTTTATATGGCAATAAAGGAAGCGAAGAAATTCAAAACTGAATTTCAAGCGGGTGAAGAATTGAAAATAAACAATAATGCATCTACCGCAGCGGCAATGCAACTAAAAAGAAATCAAAAAGCAAATGCAATGTACGAAACGATGGCAAGATAAACCTCTTTATGATTAATACTCTGCCCGTACCAAATACGTTGATGTAGATAAACCTCTTACTCATCAGTGGTTACGCAGTCCTGGGTTAAAAGCTGAAACGGCAGGTTTTATTCTTGCTGCACAGTATCAATGCTTGCTAACTAGAAATTACCCAGGGCCCATGATGAAAAATTATGTTAACCCCAGTAATGCAGTTTCTGTGATAAATATCCAGGAACAATTGACCATCTTTTATCAGTCTACACATTGTTAGCACCCACTGGATATAAATCCCGGCACGAGAGAGAAATAAGATTTTGTCACAAAGATAAGGGAACTGGAAGAAGAAGCCGATAAATACTTAGAAGACAGTGAAGGAGAAGGAATACAGCATACCTAAATGAAGGAGAAAGTAAGAAAAGAAAAGAATACTGCAGTCGTGAGTGTCTGGTGGTAAATGCTGAGTTGAAATTACAAAAACAGAATATCAGTCACAAACATTTTGGCCGTCCTTGTGGTTTAATACAGTTTCAACTTCCTTAATTTGACCATAGCTTATAATAAGCGAATAGATGTCAAAACGAGAACTCTTCTCAGTAACCACCGCATGCATCATCCTAAGGCTGATGTTGATGGTATGTGTCTAGATCCGAAGGAGGAAGAGGATTAGTTCAACTAGAAACCAGAACATTTGATTTTAAAAGATACATGGAAACTACAGAAGACTGGATGGTAATCTGTGGCAAGAACATGAGAGGAAACTTTACATGGCAATAAAGGAAGCCAACAAATTCAAAATTGAATTTCAAGCGGCTGAAGAAGTGCAAATAAACCATAATGCATCTACTGAAGAAGAAGAAGAAGAAGAAGAAGAAGAAGAAGAAGAAGAAGAAGAAGAAGAAGAAGAAGAAGAAGAAGAAGAAGAAGAAGAAGAAACTTTATATGGCAATAAAGGAAGCGAAGAAATTCAAAACTGAATTTCAAGAGGGTGAAGAATTGAAAATAAACAATAATGCATCTACCGCAGCGGCAATGCAAGTAAAATAAAGCAAACTCAATGTACCAATGGTTGGAAAAGATTCCAGTAGACTAATTGAATGGATCCCTGGAAGTCCATGCCTCAAAGAGATGCAAAAAATTATTCTGACAAGTACAGCCCACACTTTACGAAGGGCTTTATCTATGTAATTTTTTTTTTCAGTGGAAAGTTTCATGATACAATTTCTAACCTTATGTCCCTGGGCGGGAGCCGTAAAGAAATGTGTAAACGCCAGATATCAATAATAATAATAATAATAATAATAATAATAATAATAATAATAATAATAATAATAATAAGAAGAAGAAGAAGAAGAAGAAGAAGAAGAAGAAGAAGAAGAAGAAGAAGAAGAAGAAGAAACTTTATATGGCAATAAAGGAAGCCAAAAAATTCAAAATTGAATTTCAAGAGGCTGAAGAATTGAAAATAAACCATAATGCATCTACTGCAGCGGCAATGCAACTCAAAAGAAAGCAAAAGCAAAATGCAATGTATCAAAGGCAGAAACCATAGCAAGATAAGCCAGTTCCTGTTCAATATTCAGCCCTTACCAAACGACCTGATGAAGACCTTTACCGTCCTTATCAGTAGTTATTTGTGCATGGGTTTAAAAGCTGAAAACGTCGTGTTTAATCTTGCTGCGCAGGACCAATTCATGCTGACTAAAAATTAGCAAGCAGACATACTGAAAAACTGTGTTACCCCGAAATCCAGATTTTGTGATAAATATCAGGAAACAATTGACCCTCTTGCATCAGATTGCGCAGTGTTAGCAGCCATCGAATATAAAACTCTGCATAATAGAGTGGGCTAATATCTGCATTGAAAAATATGCAACTTTTACGGAAAGGAATCTGCAAGAAATTGATATGAACATCACCCAAACCCAATTGCAGAGATGGGTCTTGTAACAATTTCGATGGAACTTTACGATACCCACAGACAGAATAATCAAAGCTAATCTTTCAGATACCAGAACCAAAGAACAAAAGAGAATGTATCTTTTATTTTTCTTAGAGAAACTATCAAAATACAAAGATCTTGAAATGAAAATTTTAAAAATGTCGTACATGGGAACATCAACAACTCCATTTGTAGTTCGAGCCCTCGGATTGATTAGAAAAGTTTCTGATAGACTCATTTGGTCATCTCAGGTAGCCCATGCCTTAAATACAAACAAAATATTTAAAAAATATCGTACATGGGAACATCAACAACTCCATTTGTAGTTGGAGCCCTCGGATAGATTAGAAAAGTTTCTGATAGACTCATTGGTCATCCCAGGTAGGCCATGCCTTAAATACAAAAAAAAAAAATTAAAATATCGTACATGGGAACATCAACAACTCCATTTGCAGTTGGAGCCCTCGGATAGAATAGAAAAGTTTCTGATAGACTCATTGGTCATCCCAGGTAGGCCATGCCTTAAATACAAAAAAATATTTAAAAAATATCGTACATGGGAACATCAACAACTCCATTTGTAGTTGGAGCCCTCGAATTGATTAGAAAAGTTTCTGATAGACTCACTGAAGTCATCTATGGTAGCACATGGTTTAAATACAAAAAAGAAAAGAAAAAGTTGTTCTCACACGTACAAATCATGCTTAACGTTGGGCTTTATCTATGTAAAATAATGTTTTCTTATTTCCTTTTGCAAAATTTTCAGTGTAAAATATCATATTGCCAATCCTGTACATCGGTGTATTGTATAGATCCGGAAGGAAATAAAAATACATTTTTATTGTTGCTGTTTTTATTTCTAATCATTTTTATTTTTCAACGTATTTATGTATTTTTAAGTCATTCATTGTTTCCTTGTAGTATGTCGTATAAATTATTTCACAATCGGCTTTCCATAGAAAGTTGAATAGATTGATTCCGCTCCCGTATTCATTTTTCCTAACGATTTGATTCGCCATTTTGATCACGCCATTTTACTTAGATTTCTGGAACAGGTCATTTAAAGGGAGCAGAAGAAACGATAACGAACTGAATGGCCCAGTCATATTTCGATTACATCAATCTGATATATTACCCTTGTCAACATGGCAGAATAATCCTTACAGCACTGCACTCGAGATGAAACGCCAAAGTTTGAGTGTCTTTCTGTATTTTCACGCATTTTCGGAATATCAAGTGTTTATTGGAAGACAAATGCATTGTTTGTTACACACACACACACACACACACAAACACACACACACACACACACACACACACACACGGACACAGACAAACATATATATATATATATAGATATAAACAGATCTGAAGAGAACGAGATAGAGAGATAGAGAGATATAAAGAGAATGTGATAGATATATACGAACAGTTTGAGATAGATAGATATGAACAGAGTGAGAAAGATAGATAGATATGAAAAGTCTAAAATAGATTGATAGATAGATAGATACATAGATAGATATGAACAGACTGATAGATCGATATGAAAAGTCTGAAATAGATAGATAGATAGATAGATAGATAGATAGATAGATAGATATGAACAGACTGAGATAGATAGATCGATATGAAAAGTCTGAAATAGATAGATAGATACGAACACTTTCAGATAGCTAGCTAGATAGATATGAACAGACTGAGATAGCTAGATAGACAGATATATACGAACAACCGTCTGAGATAAATAGATATATAGATAAATATGAACAGACTGAGATAGATAGATAAATAGATAGATATGAACAGACTGAGATAGATAGATAGATAGATATGAACAGACTGAGATAGATAGATAGATAGATAGATAGATAGATAGATAGATATGAACAGACTGAGATAGATGGATAGATAGATAGATATGAACAAACATACATAGTTAGATATGAACAGATAGATAGATAGCTGGCCACTCGTATTCGGTGATACCCTTTTACTAGGGCGGCTAGCCAATCCGTATTGCAGACACTTGTCCAGTCACATTTGTGTTTGTTCAACACCCACAGAGCCCACCTGTGATTTATACTGCAACTATGCTGAGCAGACCTTAGTTATAGTTTCTGGGGGAGAGCGTGTTATCTAACGTGATCAACAGTTTGAACAAGGCTAGCACGCTCAAACACTCGGTAACGCTGACTTTTTTATATGATATAGTAATTTTTATACATATATATATATATATATATATATATATATATATATATATATATATATATATATATATATATATATATATATATATATTATTAGCAGCATGGCTCGGCGTTGCCCGTGCTTGATTCAAAAATCGTACGACTCATACAGCAATCGCTATCACTTGACTTAAAATATTTTTGCCCTTCCTTGCCTTTAAAGGAGTGCCCTTTACCGTGCTGATGTTGCTACATGCCTTACTTCTTGCCTATCTCACACTGCGAATTTTTCTAAGCTCTATACTAAACAATAAATCGGTTACGAAAAAAGAACTAAACAAAATGAACACAAAACGATCAGCTTTAAAAAAGGACTCGTAACTGGAAAAACCGAATGAAAAAAGAATGTTAACACTTTAATTTTTTCACACCCAACCCAGTTCTGTGGAATCAAAATCAACGTTGACTTTAAGCAAGCGAATTAGCCAATTGAAGTAAAGTGTCATGCAGATTTAAATTTTTCCCACTTGTGACGAATGCAGCTATCGATTTTTTTTGCATGCTAGTTAACATTCGTGTCAGTCAGCTGTTGGCTCTCACGCTGGCCAATAGAATCTTCCTGCCTATTCGTGGCAGCCAGCTATAGGCTCTCACTCTGGCCAGTAGAAAATGGCCGCAAACTACATGAAAACTCCCGTAGAAGCATGAACAAATCAGTTATTTCCACTATCGATTGGAGTTGGGAAATGCAAAGTCGGTCTTGGCCTTCCACTAACACTTGGAGCATGTGCATGTAAATTTTGGTGCAAATCCGTCGAAAATTGCGGCCGTGCATTCGTTACACACACACACACACACACACACAACCTGGCTTATATATATATATATATATATATATATATATATATATATATATATATATGTAACGTTTAAACAAATAAATTTTAAAATATGTCAGATTTAATCCATTCTCATATATATATATATATATATATATATATATATATATATATAATGTCATTCACAGACAGTACTGTTTCGCTGTACCACAGCTCTTCAGTGCGACTAGACTTCCGAATGCCTCAAGGCAGGATTGAAACACAACTAATTTAGATATCTATCAATCAATCTATATATATATATATATATATGTATATATATATATATATATATATATATATATATATATATATATATATATATATATAGATTGATTGATAGATATATAAATGTATTTCATTGAATATAGCGGACATGGTGCTTTTATTTAGATTTTATGCAATTTCTCATGTTATATAATTATTTTTAAAAATATTTAACCATTTTCAATGTAGATTAG
>OZ038518.1:19994137-20016637 GCA_964036315.1 Acanthosepion esculentum
ATATGTTTCCTTCGTGTTTATAAGTATGGTCTCTTGCAACATTACTTACTATGGAAACGGCTAGGGTCGGCTATATTGGTTAGGTGGTCTACGATTTAAGAATTAATTTTTATCTACAGACCACTCCCCTTCGAAAAGTTTATGTCAGGTTATATTGGGGTGCCTATTTCAAGTCTGATAGTAGGAGTGGATGTCTAGCTGGTCAATTCTTAACTCTTAGACCACCTAATCAATATAGCCGACCCTAGCCGTTTCCATAGTAACTAATGTTGTAAGAGACCAAACTTATAAATACGCGCTAACCACAAGATAGCTTATTCCCAAATTCTCGCTTGACGAGGAAGCATGACCAGGCACCTTAATTCAACTTAATTTCAAAAAATATATTAGGGGTCTCGGCTCTCGCTTTTGAATCATGAGAACTCTTATGTAGCGAAGGAATCATATTTAAAAAAAAAATTATAATATATTTATATATATATATATATATATATATATATATATATATATATATATATATATATATGCAGAAATATAGTCTTAAAGTGTGCTATATTTATGGGGTAAAGTGCTCAATATCAGAGATAGAGCGTGTGTAAATATAAAAGTGGACATGGAAGTCAGCACTTAGAGGCGACAGTCTGTTTCATGCTAGTGCAATCGTCAGGCGACTAGTGCTGTTATTTTTCTCGGCTATTTATATAAGGGTCAGTGGTGCATTATGGGTAGTCTATTTTGGCGGTTACTTTTACCGGAAGTGGCTTATTTGTTTATTTATTTATGTCAAATTGTTTTGCTTGTTTTTTGTTTGTTTTTTTATTTTTATTTTTATTTTTTATCTTATATATTTATTTATTTATTCTTTTATTTTGATCGGTGTTTTTGGTTAACGTAGTAAAAATTTGTTTATATAGCTTATTGTTGGTAGTCTATAATGGCCGTCATTACCGGAAATCGCCTGTTCGCTTATTTATTTGGGTCAAATTGTTTTGCTTGTTTTTATTTATTTTCATTTTTATTTTTTATCTTATATATTTGTTTATTTGTCATTGATTAAATCTGTTTGTTGAATTTGTGGTTTTTTCTGACTATTATTTAGGTGGGAACAGTTTTTAATTTATCTGTTTAGGTTGGTTATCTTTATTTGTTTTTGTTTTGTTTTGTTTTTTAAACGGCTAGTTTATCGTAATCGGTTGTTAGTTTATTTATATATTTGGATGTATTTAGATCGATTTATTATACTTGTTGTTATTTATTTGTTACACTATATCTTTTTGGCTTTCGGTTTTTAAGTAACGTAGTATATTATCTTTTATTAATGTTTTTTTTTTTTTTTTTTTTTTTTTATTATTTTTATTTGTATAACAGTTATAACTTTCGTCCGTTCTTTTGTTTTGATTTTGTTTCGTATATTCTAACAGGTGTGGTTTTATGATTTGTTTGGAGTAATTTATTTTGCTTATTTTATTGTTGTTTGTTTATATATTTATTTATTTTTCTATTTTAAGTTACGTAGTAAAAATTTGTTTTCATGTCTACATTTTGAGATTAGCTCGGATCTTTTATTTAATAATTTATTTTCATCTGGGAAGGTAATGATAGCTATTTTTTCCTCCAAGCAAAGTTTGCAGGTTTTTGATAGGTTGTTGTAGGCTGATGATTTTTTCCTTATTTTCCAAGATATTTTTGGTGTGGTGTGTGTTTTGTTTTTTATTTCCCAGATATACTTAGAAAGCATTGTGCTGTTCGCATATTTACTATTTGTGAAAGACATTTTGTGTACATAATTTCTTTGTTTCCATGGTCCTTCGGTTACTCCTATATATACTTTTTCTTCATTATCTGCTGATTTTGTCGTGGCTTGGTAGATTACGTTGTTTTGTAAACAATTACCGTTTAAGGGACATTCGTTTTTTATTCTGCAGTTGCACGTGGGTTTAATTTGTTCGTGTGGTTTGTTAATAATTTTTCTGTTGTGCTTTTTTATTATTTGTGCCATGTTCTCGGTGCAACTGTAGCTGATTTTTACTGTATTTTTGTTGAATATTTTGTGTAGGGTGCTTGATTCCGGGAAGTGTTTGTGTAAAAGCTTGAAGAATATTTTTCCTATGTTTGTTTTTACGTTTTTGCTGTACGGTGGGTTGAACCATATGATATTTCTTTTTCTGTTGGTCTTTTTTGTGTTCTGTGGTGAGTATGTGAGTGTTGCTGGGAATCCGCTATCTTTTAGGGCTGTTTCGTAGTCTTTCTTGGCCTTGTTAAATATAGATTCATCGGAAGAATTGTTGGAAAGCCTGCGGTGAATCGATATGGTTCAACCCACCGTACAGCAAAAACGTAAAAACAAACATAGGAAAAATATTCTTCAAGCTTTTACACAAACACTTCCCGGAATCAAGCACCCTACACAAAATATTCAACAAAAATACAGTAAAAATCAGCTACAGTTGCACCGAGAACATGGCACAAATAATAAAAAAGCACAACAGAAAAATTATTAACAAACCACACGAACAAATTAAACCCACGTGCAACTGCAGAATAAAAAACGAATGTCCCTTAAACGGTAATTGTTTACAAAACAACGTAATCTACCAAGCCACGACAAAATCAGCAGATAATGAAGAAAAAGTATATATAGGAGTAACCGAAGGACCATGGAAACAAAGAAATTATGTACACAAAATGTCTTTCACAAATAGTAAATATGCGAACAGCACAATGCTTTCTAAGTATATCTGGGAAATAAAAAACAAAACACACACCACACCAAAAATATCTTGGAAAATAAGGAAAAAATCATCAGCCTACAACAACCTATCAAAAACCTGCAAACTTTGCTTGGAGGAAAAAATAGCTATCATTACCTTCCCAGATGAAAATAAATTATTAAATAAAAGATCCGAGCTAATCTCAAAATGTAGACATGAAAACAAATTTTTACTACGTAACTTAAAATAGAAAAATAAATAAATATATAAACAAACAACAATAAAATAAGCAAAATAAATTACTCCAAACAAATCATAAAACCACACCTGTTAGAATATACGAAACAAAATCAAAACAAAAGAACGGACGAAAGTTATAACTGTTATACAAATAAAAATAATAAAAAAAAAAAAAAAAAAAAACATTAATAAAAGATAATATACTACGTTACTTAAAAACCGAAAGCCAAAAAGATATAGTGTAACAAATAAATAACAACAAGTATAATAAATCGATCTAAATACATCCAAATATATAAATAAACTAACAACCGATTACGATAAACTAGCCGTTTAAAAAACAAAACAAAACAAAAACAAATAAAGATAACCAACCTAAACAGATAAATTAAAAACTGTTCCCACCTAAATAATAGTCAGAAAAAACCACAAATTCAACAAACAGATTTAATCAATGACAAATAAACAAATATATAAGATAAAAAATAAAAATGAAAATAAATAAAAACAAGCAAAACAATTTGACCCAAATAAATAAGCGAACAGGCGATTTCCGGTAATGACGGCCATTATAGACTACCAACAATAAGCTATATAAACAAATTTTTACTACGTTAACCAAAAACACCGATCAAAATAAAAGAATAAATAAATAAATATATAAGATAAAAAATAAAAATAAAAATAAAAAAACAAACAAAAAACAAGGAAAACAATTTGACATAAATAAATAAACAAATAAGCCACTTCCGGTAAAAGTAACCGCCAAAATAGACTACCCATAATGCACCACTGATCCTTATATAAATAGCCGAGAAAAATAACAGCACTAGTCGCCTGACGATTGCACTAGCATGAAACAGACTGTCGCCTCTAAGTGCTGACTTCCATGTCCACTTTTATATTTATATATATATATATATATATATAAAATGTATTGTACATTGAGTGATGTGGTAAAAAAAACAGTGCTCGTTGTAATATGACTAAAATTAACGTATAAATATACCGAGTCTCCTCCCAAAATTGACATCATGTTGTAGTCCAACAACATACCTAATTCTCGCTCAAATTATCTCAAGTTTTAAGCTGAATGTTTATTTTTGCCTCTTTATGGTCTGTTTTGCGTTCAGGGAAACAGGCTCGGTTATTTTTATCTGCAAATTCTTCAGAACTGGTTATTTGATGAGCTCATGGCTAATGAAGATGGGCACTTCGTTTTTCAACAGATCAAGGCATCTGGAGATGTCGACTGACATTGCATTTGAATATTTGGGGATTATAGCTATCTGGGAAGCAAGTAAGAGGAAGGCTGTTCCACAGACGGGAAGGGCAAGACATGAAGCTACTGGAGTAGAAGAGACGGCTACATTTAACTGATTAGACAGTGAAAGGATGCTGACCTAGTGGTACGTTTAAATTGATGCAGTTTGGGAACTATGGAATGTGGTCCGATTGGCTTTCTAAATGGAACATTAAGTTACATGAGGAAAATAATATTATGAAATGATCATTCTTTCATTCTCTCACTTGTTCACTCACACTTTCTCTCATGTGCAAAATCACATACATAAACAATGATTGTACTCGTTTGAATTTTACTATTTCTAACTTGTAATTTTTATTTTGAATCATTCTTTTTGCTGGTAACCACGCATTCTGTCATTTAATTGATGTTTAGTACTTTCTTCTTGCTTTCCTTCGTTACCTTCTGTAGGAGCTTTTGTTGTCTGCTATCAACACTGTGTCATCTGCATATCCTGTGTTGTTAAGATTATGGCAGCCATTAATGAATCCTGGTAGGACTTCTAATTCGGCTCATCCCATTAATATTATCAAATTGAAACCGACGAAACCTCGCAAATTATGAATCATTTATTTTTATTTACAGTTGGTTCCTTAAGTAAATGGCTTCTATAAGTTTTAATTTCTTTTTTTGCATTTAAATTCCTAAATATCTAAACGAGACTCGGGCACACTGCGTCCCGCGGACCAAATGTGGCCCGATTGGCTTTCTAAATGGCACACTTAATTTCATGAGGAAAATAACATTTATGAAAAGATCACTCACACATTGTCTCATGCGCAGCCAAATATATAAACAATGATTCTTGAATTGTGAAGTAACAATGTTTCTTGAATTTTGCACCATTTCGTTGAAGCTAACGTTGCCAGTATTTTAAACCATTGGCGATTTTCACTAAGGAAGATCATACGTGTAACCATCTTTGACTTCAAAAACCGGAAACGTCAATAATTATTATTCGTCTTTTACAAATATGTTTTCTATACTCAAATGAATAAATCAGAAACAAATCGCACCCAGAAATGTTTTAATCATATTTTCCCCAGTGATAATATTAGACCAAGACTTCATTTATTTTTTTAAATTATACAACGAATCCACTTTTCCCTATCTCTAAAGCCATGGCTCTTTTTTTTTGGAGGGGAGGTAAAATGGCTGCGATATCTTTAATAAAAAGAAGACCTTAATTCTTTTAATAGCGCAGTCCGTCTTATCATGTACTGTGCCTCGTGGGGACAACAGTTAAGAAAATGTTGCCCGTACCGGATCTAAACTGTTGGATCTATGCAACAGCTTCCTAAGATCAATATTTGAAAAAAAGCTTTAACTCTGTAAAACAAAGACCATTGTTCTAAGCCAACTTTCTTCATTCAGTATGTTAAGTATAAGTTTCCTTTTTGTTTGCATTTTATTCAAATCGTCGTCGTTGCTCACATGTTCAGTCCATGATATCCTCAAAATCCTTCTGTAGAACCGCATGTCTGTTGCTTCAAGTCTCTTCTTCATCTGTGAGGAGATTTTCCAGCATTCACTGCCATATAGGAGGACTGATATTACGTAACAGTTCAGTACTCTTTTCTTTCTTTCTCTTGCTTCAAGTCTCTTCTTTATCTGTGAGGAGATTGTCCATTATTCACTGCCATATAGGAGGACTGATAATACGTAACAGTTCAGTACTCTTTTCTTTGTTTCTCTTGCTTCAAGTCTCTTCTTCATCTGTGAGGAGATTGTCCAGCATTCACTGCCATATAGGAGGAATGATATTACGTAAGTGTTCAGTACTCTTTTCTTGGTTTCTCATGCTTCAATTCTCTTCTTCATCTGTAAGGTAAATGTCCAGCATTCACTGCCATATAGGAGGACTGATATTACGTAACAGTTCAGTACTCTTTTCTTTGTTTCTCTTGCTTCATGTCTCTTCTTCATCTGTGAGGAGATTGTCCAGCATTCACTGCCATATAGGACGACTGATATTACGTAACAGTTCAGTACTCTTTTCTTTGTTTCTCTTGCTTCATGTCTCTTCTTCATGTGTGAGGAGATTGTCCAGGATTCACTGCCATATAGGAGGACTGATATTACGTAACAGTTCAGTACTCTTTTCTTTTTTTGTCTTGCTTTAAGTCTCTTCTTCATCTCTGAGGAGATTGTCCAGCATTCACGGCCATATAGGAGGACTGATATTACACAACAGTTTAGTACTCTTTTCTTTGTTTGTAATTATTTTTTTCTTTCTCTTAAGACTCTGCTTAGCTTTTGGGATGCATCTTTGGCCATCCAAATATATTTTAGATTTTTGAGTTTAATATCCCCGATTTGTAATTTGAATTTTGGGATCACCCTTTTGCTAACAACCGTACATTCTCTCTTCTTACAATTGATGCTTAGTCCTTTCTTCTCGCTTTCCTTCCCTACCCTCTGTTTGATTAAAAGGGTTCTCTATAGAATGTTCGGTTTTATATTACTTGTGGTTTGTGTTATCTCTGTTGAGCCCTGATATGATTACCTATCGTCATTAACCCCGAGAAAATTGTGGATTTGGAGTAAAATTTTATATTAAAAGATTTAATTTCCGATACGTGGATAAAATAAGTTTTCTTATGTCATTTGCTCTTCCCCACAAAATAACACCGTTCAGAGATATATACCTACATTACCTATACCTTGTATAAAAACATTTAAAGTGTAAGCAAATCCGAATTAAAAAGATTATCGTTTATCCATTTGAGTTGTCTCGCTAGATCAATTCCGACTGAGTACTCAGTTCGATCCCTAATGGAGGCTGCATAATTTGAGGGTCTCTGCTACGTTTAAGCCCCGATTTGAATTTTGGGATCATCATTTTGCTGATAACCGTACATTCTGTCTTCTTACCAGTGATGCTTAGTCCTTTCTTCTCGCTTTCCTTCCCTACTTTCTGTAGGAGTTTTTGATTACAATGTATAGAATGTTCGGTGTTATATCTGTTGTGGGCTTTGTTCACTCTATTGCGATATGACTACTTAAGGTTTGTGAAAAACGTCTTCATTAACTCCGAGAAAATGATGGTTTTGGAAGAAAAAATTATATTAAAAAGATTCTATTTTCTATACGTGGATAAAATATATATATCATTTCCTCCGCACCCACAAAAAATCATCGTTCGGAGATATATACCTACATTACCTACACCTTGTATAAAAAACATTTAAAGTGAAAGTGAAAACGAAGTAAAAAGATTATAGATTACCGATTTGAGTTGTCTCGCTAGATCAATTCCGACTGAGTAGCGAGTTCGACCCATAGTGGGGTTCTGGCTCTGTGCGATATCTAAGCCCCGATTTGTATTTTGGGATCATCCTTTTGCTAACAACCATACATTCTGTTTTCTTACAGTAGTGAGTTCGATCCATAATGGGGGCTCCATAATTCTGGCTCTGTGCGACCTCTAGAAAATTGCTATTAGGCATTTCAGCTAGGTGTAATATTTAGCAAGCTTGTTTCGTATCAAATATGACTGAGTTTCATACATTCGCCATTGTGCCATATCTAAGATACGCTAAGAAAATCTCTTTAGGGCTCTTCGACGAGGTATTTATTTGTAGTTTCCTTTCCCTGACTGCTATCAACATCTGCATATCTCATGATATTAAGATTGTGACCGCCATTAATGAATCCTGGTATGACTTTTAATTCTTTCAGAATTGCCTTGCTGTATAGGTTGAATAAGTCCGGTGAGAAGACACATTCTTGCCATTACTCCCCCTCATCTATGTTTGTGTATCGGCTGAACACGTGGACATAAACCATAAAATATTTTATGTCATCAAACCGTAAAAATGATTCAACATTGTAAAATCTGTGGTTATGGCGTCCATTTAGTAATAAGATAAACAAAACCAGACGCTAATTCTCAAGACATCATTTTTTCCCCTGTTTATTAAAAAGCAAAAAGCGGCGTGATGACGTCATCGCTATAGTTGGCAAATTCTCCTGGTTCTTTAAGGACTGGATGATATTAACCACGATGGAAGTGGTAAACAAAAGAGCGTCCTTGTTCGTTTTGTTTTTGGTATTCGTGATCATTTTGCCGCCAATGCCTTGGGCTGTGATTAAAAGAACGATTCTCAGAAGACAAGGAAGCATTGAAAAGAAATGGAACCAGATTGTTAAAGAAATGAGTGAAAAAAAAAGTGCTGGAAGGAACTAAGGAGAGAGGAAATATGAAAAGAGAGAGAGAGGGAGAAAAGGTTACTAAAAGAATGGGAGGGTTACAGAGAAGAAGGAAGGAAGGATAGAGAGAATGAGAAAGAGAAAGAGAGAGAAAGATTCTGAAAAGGAAAAAGAAGAGACGGGTATAGATAGGAAGGAAGGAAGGAAGGAAGGAAGGGAGGGAGGAATGAAGTAAGGGAGGGAGGAAGGAAGGAAAGAAAGAAAGAAGGAAGGAAGGAATGAAGGATATATTAAAGGGAGGTGAGAGAGAAAAGGACACGGAAAATAGAAAAGAAGGAACGGATACATAGAGGAAGGAAGGAAGGAAAGGAAGGGAGGAAGGAAGGGAGGAAGGAAGGAGAGACAAAGAAAAGAATTCTGAAAAGAATAAAGAAAGGAAAGGATACAGAGAGGAAGGAAGGAAGGAAAAGAGAAAGAAAGAAGAGAGAGAGAGAAAAGAATTCTGAAAAGGAAAGAAGAGAACAGACAGATATAGATAGGAAGGAAAGAAAGAAAGAAGGAAGGAAGGGAGGGAGGGAGGAAGGAAGGAAGGAAGGAAGGGAGGAAGGAAGGAATGAAGTAAGGGAGGGAGGGAGGAAGGAAGGAAGGAAAGAAAGGAGGAAGGAAGGAATGAAGGATATATTAAAAGGAGGTGAGAGAGAAAAGGACACGGAAAAATAGAAAAGAAGGAACGGATACATAGAGGAAGGAAGGAAGGAAGGAAGGAAAGAAGGAAGGAAGGAAAGGAAAGGAAGGAAAGGAAGGGAGGAAGGAAGGGAGGAAGGAAGGAGAGACAAAGAAAAGAATTCTGAAAAGAATAAAGAAAGGAAAGGATACAGAGAGGAAGGAAGGAAGGAAAAGAGAAAGAAAGAAGAGAGAGAGAGAAAAGAATTCTGAAAAGGAAAAAAGAGAACAGACAGATATAGATTGGAAGGAAGGAAGGAAGGAAGGAAGGAAGGGAGGGAGGGAGGAAGGAAGGAAGGAAGGAAGGGAGGGAGGAAGGAAGGAATGAAGTAAGGGAGGGAGGGAGGAAGGAAGGAAGGAAAGAAAGGAGGAAGGAAGGAATGAAGGATATATGAAAGGGAGGTAAGAGAGAAAAAGACACAGAAAAATAGAAAGGAAAGAAGGAGAATGAGAGAGAGAAACAGACAGAGAGAAGGATTCTGACAAGAAGAAAGAAAGGAAAGAATACAGAGAGGAACGATGGAAAGAAGAAAGGCAGAATAGTGAGGGAGAGGGAATGAGATAGAGAGTGTGTGTGGGTGAGAGAGAGAGAGAGAGAGAAAGAGAGAGAGAGAGAAAAGTATGCCGGAAAGGAAAAAAAAGGAACGCGTATAGATATGAAGGAAGGAGAGAAGGATTAAAGAAAGGAAGGACGAAAGGCTATATGAAAAGGGAGAGCGAGAAAAGAAGAAAGAAAAGAAAGGAGACAGAGAAGAAAGAGGGAAGAGAATATGAAATGAGAGAGAGAGAGAGAGAAAAGTACCCCGAAAAAACGAAAGAAGGAACGCATACTAAAAGGGGGAAGGAAGAGGGAAAGGGCGAAGGAAAATGTAAAAGTAGAGAAGGAAAGTTAAAAGAATTCGGAAAAGAAGACGGGAATGATACAGAAATGTGGGGAGAGAGACGAACGGATTTGGGGAAGAAAGAAAGGATACAGTGAGGAAAAAAAGATAGGGAGGATAAAAAAATATATAAAATTATAGATTAAATGGCCAAATAAAAAAGCCAAAAAACTTTTTGTCATGGAAAAAAACCCACAGACGGTATGCGAAAAAAGGATGTAATCATTTGTTGAACAGATACCCCTACCCTAACTTAACCTGATTTGGAAAGTAACTTATATTTTGATACACAGGTTGTCTATGAAAATAAATACCCTACCATCTCTTATCAAAATGATTGAATTTCCCGTAACCTTAGCAACTAATATCAAGAATGTATGTGCTTATAAACTCAGTAAATTTCAAAATAAGTTATTAAAAAAAATCCCTTACAAATAAAACAGTGCTAAGGATTTTAATATAATTATATAATTAAATTAAAACTTTTAGTTTCTGCTTTTGAAACATGGTAATTCCTGTGTAGCGATGGGACTATAGTTTGAAATTAGCAAATTTATAATGTTTATCCTCTACGGAATTGTATTGAGCACCGTTTTTTAAAAATAAAAATAATTATTAAGAACACTATTATAAATCTTACTGTTCTTTTTCATTATTTTTATATATATATATATATATATATATATATATATATATATATATATATGTGTGTGTGTGTGTGTGTGTGTGTGTGTGTGTGTGTGTGTGTATATATATATATATATAAATATATATATATATATATATATATATATATATGTGTATATATATGTATATGTATATATATATATGTGTGTGTGTGTGTATGTATATATATGTAAGTATGTGTGTGGGTATGTACTTATGTTGTTGTGTATGTGTGCATACATATGTATTTTTGAACATAGAAATTGAGGTCCTCGCTAGGTTAGATAGTCATTATTTTTATATTTTTATGTTTATATTAGATTTGTAACCTGTTGTCGATATTATCTATGTCAGTCGTTTTTAATGAAATGTGCATATATATATATATATATATATATATATATATATATATATATATATTATAGGCACCACCACTAATTTTGAATTTACTATTTTCAGTCATCAAAATACTCAGTGGTGTATTTCAAACAGAAATTATATTGATCAGAATCGATTGTCTTTTAGTAAAATCGATAAAAACGATCATTTTGTACACAAAAGTTAATTCTCGGTTTGAAGAAACTTGCAAAAATAAAATATATATTTCTGAAACGTTATCTGAGGAAAATTAGCAAATTTAAAGTTAAATGAATTTGATTTGAAACAAATATTACTTACTTATAGCAAATGTTTAAGCACTTCTTAACCATGGGGTTTTGTTTTTCTGACATGTTAATCGATTTATTGGCAGCCGAATGACCGCCGAATTTATTCATAGATGAAGCAGACGATAGTTTTTTTCCGTAAAGGGAGGAACCTCTAAAACGGTTGACATTTTAATCATAATGTTAGTTTTGAACATACATACTTAGAAATTCTGAACTTATATACACAAACAAAAACAAATCAAAATTCTTTTAAAAATATTTATGTTCGTCAGATTGTAATAATCTTTGCAATGTATGATTAGTAAATATAGTTGTACTTAATAACAATTTTTTATAAGAATTATCTCATTAAAATTGTATGTAAAATATTTAAAAACTATAAATTATTCAAACACATCTCTATTCATTTATTTAGGCAATATTGTCTTCAATATATATTATTCATAAAAACAATTAAAATCTTCACTAATTAAATAATGTCTAAGTTTTATTTCGATTTAGATCGGTTTTTCGGTAAAACGGGTTCCGATTTTACAAAAAAATTCGGTGATTTAAATTCTTCAAAGAATTCTGCCAAAAATTCACGTTGAATGTTTTAAGTTTTCGTAAGATCAATTAAGGAGATGAAACACACGTAAAACATATTTTTTACCAAAGATTTTCTAATAAAAGTATTTCAAAAGTAATTTCATTCATTTGTGAATGTCCTGAAAATATCATTAAAATCTGACAAATATTTGATTTTTGCCATAAATTCAAAATTAATATCTCTCATCTAAAAAAAAAAAGGCTAAAATTTGCTATACTAAAATTTCGTACAACCGCTGACGTACGAAATTTTAATCAAAATTTCGAATGGTTTAAAAAGGAGCAAAAAATTTAATTAGATATTCAAAAAATGCTTTAATACTTCCTCTTAATAATAAAAAAGATTTTGGTATCTGTCTATATTTCTGAGATGAGGTATTATGTACACAATTTACATTATTCGGGCTATTGTCCTCATCTTTGTCGTCATATTTATTACAACGTTCCGGCTGTTGTACGCTCCAGTCTTCTCCAGGTGGTTGGAATGTCGAACAGAACACTTTATTTCGCTCACTGGGGTAGACTGTTCTAGTTCCACGTCCCATGTTTAATAGATGTCAATTATCAGTTATCTCCTATTAATTTCCCTCTCCAAGTTCTCCACTGACTTAACCGGGTATTGAACTCACACCAACGCCTTTGTGCCATTTGTCTTGATATATTTGTATTGATATTGAAATATATATATATATATATATATATATATATATATATATATATATATATATATATATATATATATATATATATATATATATATATATATATATAAAGAAAAACAGACCACTTTAAGGCTACATGTAATAATTTATTTCACCATAGCCCTTTTAAAGTACGTAGGATCATCAGAATACACTTCCAGAAGGTGAAACTAAAAGGGCTATGGTGAAATAAATTATTACATGGAGCCTTAAAGTGGTCTGTTTTTCTTTAAATTATTAGCTGTGAATTTACATTGAGCTCCCAGGATTTCATTCTCCTTGGGACTACCTATACGGATTATCAAATTTTTCTGAACTTAAATATATATATATATATATATATATATATATATATATATGTATATATATATATATGTGCGCGCGCGCGTGTGTGTGTGTGTGCTCCTGAAAAGTTTATTTCATTTGAGCTCTCCGGGGAGGAAGTATGGGTTTGTAAACAGTGACTATTAAGGCGAATAATGCAAGACTCTTCGTTAAATCGAATCGAGTTCTCCCAGTCACTGTGTGTTTATCTAAAAACAACGGTTTAGTGGTAGAATCACCGACTGACACCAATTCAGTCGGGTTTCGATCCGAGCTAGAGGCAACCGGACGTCTAGCAACACTGATGAACTGTGATACAGCGAAACAGTCTGTATGTGGATGACCCATGAAAAAAAAAGAAGATTTTTTGTAGTGAAAGTAAAGACCTATGTACATTTAAATTAATTGGCGGCAGAAGAATTATCCTTGAACATTTAAAACGCAATTTTAAATATTAATACAATACTTAAATGCAGTGATCAATTTTGAGTTCTTCTGTAGTTTATTGTTGCCTATGGCATATGGCTGCAGTGTGCCTTAACAAAAATAAATCTCCGAGGACCAGATTGCAATCAAACGAGGCAATGTTGCAGAGAAGAAAAGAAATTCCCGTGCAAATGAAAACCCTGATCAAACGGAAGCCAGGAGAGCTTCCATTGCTGAGAATATTCAAAGATTTAGGGACTCTCAAACTCCTGAACAAACCGAAGGCCCAATAGAGCGGCTTTTAAGCAATGATATATATATATATATATATATATATATATATATATATATAGAAGAGTAATACATTTCAGATGCAACAAGGAAGGTCTTCAGTGATGCACTGTCTTCATAGCCGATTTCGGGTTTTGCATCATATCGGCTCCAACAGCAACCCCGGCCTAATTCCACAAGATTCAGGCCGCCTCCTTGATAGCGTTTTGCTACGCACTTCGACATTGCAAAAAAGATAAATAAAATATGGCTAGGATTCCGACCGTTCTTATTGACATACGTCAGTCAACATCAGCCAATGAAATAAGGACTTTCCCCCCTTCCCTCCTATATAGTCTTGTATTTTGCTACATCCGGTTTTGTTTTGCGCTATTTCCTGGAATTCGTAACGAGGTAAGCTGGACTCGTTCTTGCAAGGTTCAATCCAATGTTTTATATATATATATATATATATATATATAGGGTGAAAACACAAGCGGTTGGTTACGCTCCTGTAGTGTTTAGTGTTTCTTGTTGAAGCATAATTATGAGTAACGCTTGTGTTTTCATACCATGGTTATAATTTATTACATTGGAACCGTAATCACGATGCAATTCATCAAACCTAAAAATTATATTATATTCTTACTCTGTCCTGCACATTGAATTCTACCTGGATTCTATCCTCCTGGGAATTTATATATATATATATATATATATATATATATATATATATATATATATATATTTTCCACTAATATTATCTAAAATCTATCTATGTATCTATCTAATATATATATATATATATATATATATATATATATATAAAATATAAAAGTGAACATAGAAGTCAACACTTAGAAGCGACAGTCTGTTTCATGCTAGATGCAATCGTCAGGCCTGGCGATTGCCTATAGCATGAACCAGAACCAGACCTGACTGTCGCCTCTAAGTGTTGACTTCTATGTCACTTTTATATTTACACACGCTCTATCTCTGATATTGAGCACTTTATCCCATAAATATACCACACTTTAAGACTATATTTCTTTATATATATATATATATATATATATATATATATATATATATATATATATATATGCATATATATACATATAGAAAGAGAGAAAGAATAGATGAAGTAAAGTTCCACTGTTTGTAGTATTTACTTTTAAAAACGTGCTCAATACAAAGTAGATCAATATATTATTATTATTTTTATTATAAACGATTATAGTAAAAACATGTTGAAATCGATACAAAAACTTTTCACGTTTCAATACTACGATTGTACTTCTTCAGGCGATGGTAAGTCACTGGTGATTAAATTATTTTTAAGAAAATTTAAAAACAAAAGCGGGGGAAACAAAAGGTCAAAATTAAAAATAGATTTCTCTGTATGTCTTGATTAACCAATTAAATGTCAGATCTGCGCTGAATAGAAAAGTAAGCTCAGAGAGTGGTGGTGGGTGAGTTATTTTTTCATGTTATGATAAAGCGGAACATAGACCGGTCATCATTGGCAATTACAGAAAATATGTCAGCGACAAATGTATCGTGATTGTAGACAAAAATGGCATGTTCGATTTTTTGAGAGGACTTTGAAGGGAGCGATAGGTTAATTAGACGTAAAGTTAAGGAGTCCCTAGACCGGAAAGTAAAAGAAAGCGAGAAAAAAGGACTAACTATCAACTGTAAATCGATAGAAAGTGTAGGTATTAGTAAGAGAAAAAAGAATCGCAGGTGTGAGTCATAAATTGGAGATGAAAACATCAAAGAGGTAGTTTAAATATTTTAGAAGCGTTTTAATAGGAAATGCGACTCCGAGATCCGAAGTACGCACTGAACGAGCTAAAGAGCCAGATCATGTCCAAAATGGAGTACTGTTGTCATATGTGGGCGGGAGGAAACTAGTATTGATAGAATTCAAAAGCGTCTCCGACTCCTTGTTTGAGAAGAATTATTTTCCACCCTCTAATCTGTTGACAATGTTCACCATAGTCTATGAATATAGAATACAGTGCAGTACGTAATCTGTTCAATGAAACAACGTTAAGGATTAACACTCACGAGTCAGACACTCTACTGAATCTCACTATATCGCCAATACCACCAGCAGCTTTTCTGTAATTCTTCATTCTTCGATATCAAAGGCTGGCAGTGAATATTCCGGAAAAAACATGACCGCCTTTATACACGTCCCATTGAATATTTTGAGCCTTCTGATTGGTAAAACGTCTATTGGTGAACTATAAAATTAGCTTATTTTGCCTGGCTCACTAGTACACCTGGGTACCCAAAAACTGCAACACAATCTCTCCCTCTCACAGGTGGGTTGTAAGAAGCCTCTCATAGTATCCTTACTTCTGTGGAAAGTGCTCAGACGAACTACATTGCTTGGTTCCGCCACGTCTAACCTCCAGGACAAGGGCACAGCATAGCACTTCATTGTAGCAAGCCACCAACATTCCATTCGTATTCCATCGAAAAGAAGTAAGTTCCACTCAACAGCTTCTTCCAATGAATCACTGCCCTATGGAACAAACTCCCAAGGGGATGTTTCTCCGATCACTATAATCTTAACCTGTTCAAGTCTAGAGTTAAACGTTATCTTCCTATCCTATCTATATAAATTACCCCTTAACATAACCCTTTACCTCCAGTGATCTCGGGCCTTTACAGGGTGAATCTCACTGAAAAAAAGAAAGGAAAAATATTCCAAAAGCTAATCAAGGTTCTGAGAAGGTTTCCTGCAATTTCCTTTTGGTAAATGTTGCATATTTTCCAGTGTGGTTCACTATGTCATTGGGTGCCAATACCGGGAAACCTGATGTAAGATGGTCAATTGTGTCTGGATATTTATCACATAAACTTAATTTCGGGTCAAAACAATTTTTCAGTATGTGTGCTAGGTAATTTCTAGTTAGCAAGCATTGGTCTTGTGCAGCAAGAAAAAAAAACTTAGGTTTTAGTATCTGTCTATATTTCTGAGATGAGTTATTATGTACACTATTTACATTTGCAACTTCTACGGGAAGGAAACTGAAAGAAACTGGTACGAACACCACCCAGACCCGGTTACGGAGATAGGACCTGTTACAATTCTATGGGACTACACAATACACACTGACAGAACAATCAAAGCCAACCGTGGAGATATTGTTATTAAAGACCACAAACAAAATAAGTGCCTCCTTATTGATATGGCAGTCCCTACAGACTGCAATGTATCTTTGAAGATATTCAAAAAGCTGTCAAAATACAAGGACCTTGAAATGGAAATCTAAAATATGTGGCACATGGGAACATCAACAATCCCTGTTGCAGTTGGAGCCTTAGAATTGGTTGGAAAAGATTCCAGTAGACTAATTGAAGGGATCTCTGGAAGTCCATGCCTCAAAGAGATACAAAAAATTATTCTGACAAGTACAGTCCACACTTTACGAAGGGCTTTATCTATGTAATTTTTCTTTTTGTCAGTGGAAAGTATCATGATACCATTTCTAACCTTAGGTCTCGTGGCGGGACCCGGAAAGAATTGTGTACACGCCAGAAATCAAAGGAAATAATAATAATAATAATAATAATAATAATAATAATAATAATAATAATAATAATAATAATAATAATAAGTATTATTATTATTATTATTAATATGATACCTTCTTCTGTAGGGTTTTTTCGTTTTTAACCGGAGATCTTCCATTCTGGGTACTCTGTCAATTAATTCATACAAACTTAAACAAATAGCACCTTTCACATTTTATTATTAATAATAATAGTAGTAGTGGTAGTAGTAGTAGTAGTAGGGGAGGAGGAGGAGAAACAGTTGTTGTCTCTACATTTATTCTCATTAAGAACTTTTATATGAGTGCTTACGAATATGTGTCTTATTTTTCTTATATGCGTCTTATTCGCTCATTTTTTAAATATGTATTTGCTCTCATCGCTGTAGGAAAAACAAAAGTTTCTTCAGAGGAAAGGAAAAAAAAAGGAAAGAAAAAGGAAATGGAGAAATTGAGAACAAAATACATAGCGAGAGATTCCTGTAATAAAACGCAAAACAATTCGTCTGTGTCCTTTATCAACCAATCAGATGACGAGAACATAAAAAAAGGCGCCACAACGATTGTGATTGGCTGAACAGTCCTATCTATCGCTGATATTATCTTCGTCAGGAAAGAAAGGCGCGTTTCTTGTTCTTTTCTTTGCCATCGGAGTCATTATTATTATTATTAATATTAATATTAATGTTAATGTTAATGTTATTGATAATATTATTATTTTCTGTCAGGTTTGGTCTGAAATCAGCGTACAGAAAGTAGCAAACTGTAGATTTTGAATGCGATTCTCAGCTCTCTATGCAGTCTTTACAAAGATTGTAGTTAATTTGCGGTTCACAGTTATTTAAATAGCATTTCTTTCTTTCTTTCTTCTTTCTTTCTTTCTTTCTTATTTCTTTATTTTTATTTTTATTTATTTTTTCTTCTTTATTTTTTCTTCTTTCTTCTTCTTTCTCTTTCTTTCTGTCTTCTTCTTTCTTTATAAACTTGTATTCGTTTTTGCCTTTGTTTTTAACTTCACATACTTTCGTTTTCTTTTTTCTTCACTTTTATCTTTTTTTTAACTTTGGTTTTAGTTTAACATTCGTTATTTCTTTCTTTCTTTCTTTCTTTGATTCTTTCATTTCTTTCGTTATTTTCTGTTTTTTCACTTTCTTTTTCGTTGAAACGTTACGTACTTTCTTTTTTTTTTCTTGGGTTCTTTCTTCCTGTCGTTCATTCACTCTTTCTTTCTTTTTTTCTTTCCATCTGTCTTTCTTTCCTTCATTCTTTCTTTCTTTCATTCTTTCTTTCTTTTTACTTAATTTTCCTTTTTTTCACTGTTTTTTTTTTGCGTTGAACAAAGCGTCCTTCCTGTATTTTCTTCTTTTTCCTTCCTTTTTCGACTACATTTACCTCATTTTCACTCTTTCTTTCTTTTAAGCGTCAATGTCTTTCTTTCTTTCTTTATATCTAGTTCTTCCTTTCCTTTCTTACTTTTTCTTTCTTCTTTCTTTCTTTCTTTCTTTATTTCTCGTTCTTCCCAACCTTTCTTACTTTTTCTTTCATTCTTTGTTTTAAGAGTCAATGCCTTTCTTTCTTTCTTTATATCTAGTTCTTCCTTTCCTTTCTTACTTTTTCTTTCTTCTTTCTTTCTTTCTTTCTTTATTTCTCGTTCTTCCCAACCTTTCTTACTTTTTCTTTCATTCTTTGTTTTAAGCGTCAATGCCTTTCTTTCTTTCTTTCTTTCTTTCTTAATTTCTTTCTTTCATTCTTTCTTTCTTTCTAGTTTTCCCTTCTTACTCTTTCTTTCTTTCTTTCTTTCTCTCTTTCTTTCTTTCTAGTTCTTCCGTTCCTTTCTTACTTTTTCTTTCTTTATTTCTTCTAAGTGTCAATGCCTTTCTTTCTTTCTTTCTTTCTTTCTTTCTTTCTTTCTTTCTTTCTTTCAAGCGCTAATGCCTTTCTTTCGTTCTTTCTTTCTTTCTTAATTTTTTTCTAGTTCTTCCCTTCCTTTCTTACTTTTTCTTTCTTTCGTTCTTTTAAGCGTCAATGCCTTTCTTTCTTTCTTTCCTTCTTTCGTTCTTTTTTCTTTCCTTCAAGCGTTAATACTTTTCTTTCTTTCTTTCGTTCTTTCTTTCTTTCTTTCGTTCTTTCTTTCTTTCTAGTTTTTTCCTTTCTTTCTTTCTTTCTTTCTTTCTTTCTTTTAAGCGTCAATGCCTTTCTTTCTTTTCACTTTTTGTCCTTCGACATCTTTCTTCCTTTCCTCCCTTCTTCATTGTTATTCTCCCTTTCTTTCCCGCTTTGCATCTACCTTTTCAACCCTTCCTCACTCTATCCAACGTATTTTCTTCTTTTTTCTTTTTCCCCCTCCCTCCTCCTTTTCCCTCCATTTTCCATTCTCTCTTCTATTCTCGCTTATTTTACCGTTTTTTTCTTCCATTCGCACTTCACTCGTTCACTTCCCCCTCCCCGTCACCATGTTACAACTCTCCATTCTCTGGCTCTCTTACCTTCCAGCTCTCAAATTCCTGGTCGACCTGCCTTACTTTTCACTCCGTCTTGTTCCCATACAACTCTTTCTCTCTCTCCCTTTTTTCTCTCTCTCTTTCGAACTCTTTTTTGCTTTCTCTCTTGCTCTCTCTTTCTCTCTATACTTACAACCCTTTCTAGCTTATTGTTCCGTTTCTCTCTTTTTTACATCCTCAATCCATTCTACGTTTTTCACCCTTCTTTTGTTTTTTCAACCCTAAACACTGTTATTTTATTCGCTTTCTCCAAATGCTACTGTAGGCAATCTCCTGACACGGGACTTACGATCAAAAGTGATTACACACAACACAAGTACAATGTGACACGCCCCAGATGGTTGTACAAGACTTGGCAGATAGCGGTTTGTTCACTGACTGCAGATTCAGAAAAGACGCACGCAACGGAGTTCGCCTTCTTACGGATTCTAATGTAACTTTTGGTTCACATATTTTGCAATTCATTTGCCCTCTTTCTCGTGGCTCCGATTCACCAAGCATCAGATCAAAATGCCATTTTCCGATCAAATGTGACACAGTTCAGTCCGGTGCCAAGACTTTTCCCCTCTGTTTTGAGCGTTAGTTTTTCGCCGGCAAGAGAAACTGGATCACGCGGCGCGAACCAAATCCCGTTTTATTAGCGTGGTTAGGAAGGAAAAGAAATGCAACCATATGCAGTAAAAGATGTCTATGACATTACTCTGCTGATTATATCGACCAGTCTATCTATCTATCTATCTATCTATCTATCTATCTATCTATCTATCTATCTATCTATCTATCTATCTATCTATCTATCAATTTCAGTCTCTTCATATCTATCTATCTATCTATCTATCTATCTATCTATCTATCTATCTATCTATCTATCTATCTATCTATTTCAGTCTCTTCATATCTATCTATCTATCTATCTATCTATCTATCTATCTATCTATCTATCTATCTATTTCAGTCTCTTCATATCTATCTATCTATCTATCTATCTATCTATCTATCTTTGTCTGTTCATATCTATCTGTGTCTGTTCCTATCTATCTATCTATCTATGTCTGTTCCCATCTATCTATCTATATATCTATCTATTTCAGTCTCTTCATGTCTATCTATCTATCTATCTATCTATCTATCTATCTATCTATCTATCTATCTATCTATGTCTGTTCATATCTATTCATGTCTGTTCCTATCTATCTATCTATCTATTTCAGTCTCTTCATATCTATTTCCCTCAATTCATATCTATCTATCTATCTATCTATCTATCTATCTATCTATCTATCTATCTATCTAGCAGATACATCGCAACAGTATTCAGTTCACGGGCGAGTGATAGATTTGTAAATGAGCAAAGTGGATTCTGACGAGAAAAACTTTCTGCCCCGACCCAATAAACCAACTTTCCTTGCAGTGAACATAGTAATTGGTTCGATATGACAATATTCAAAGAGAGGTCTCTAATCACATTCAGACTGACCAGGTTTTTTGTGTCGCAGAAATTTCAAGGGTCTTTTTCTAAACCTAAGGGAGAATGTCATTTTCTTCTCCCGTTTTCATTAAAATTGCCTCAAGCCTTTAAAAAAAATCATTACCCTCCTAAGGAAGGCGATAATAGTACTAGGGCCAGGGATAGGGTACAGGAAGTAAAAGAAGTTAAGAAGAAAAAGGACAATAAAGAAAAATGATTGTGAAGACAGAAGATGGAGTTGCATTTAAAATGGCGCTGTTTTAACTTACAGGTTCGTCCGAAATGTTTGTCACCCCTACCAAAAAATAAAAAATATTGAGAACAATAGAAGAACGAGTAATACGAAACACATGTACTGGATTCAGTTTATTCCCTTTCATTGTTGAAGTCACACATCGAGATGAACGCCATCATTTTCGGGGCACAAAATAATACGGCGCCATGATGTCCTGTGTAATATTTTACGAAGCTGTGTTTTGTTGATTGCTGCATAGGCTCTACGAACAACGCTCTTCAACTGATTGGTATTCTGGCATCTTTCATGGAAAACTCCCTCATTAATAATAATATCCCACACAGCGTTGAAATAGAAACCACGGACCACCCTGTAGTTATCAGGGAAGCAAGAAATCTGAAAGGAGTTACACGGGTGAGAAGTGCCAGAAAAGAAGCTAGTAGTCGAAAGGTTCTATTAAATAATTGAAAACCTAACATCTCAGAATTGCGATGACACATTCTTAATGAACGTAGATATAAATATTATTTTTATACTTTCAAGTATTTTTTGGAACTTCGTCTGAGTTGTTGCAAAAAAAAAAAAAATGAAGTTTATTCTTAATCTGAATGTGTCTTCGACTGCATATTTGACTCAACAATCTGAGTATATAATTTTTTTCAACGCCCTAGCGTATCAGCAAGACAAACACTTCCTACGTAGAATAGGTCACGTGGAGTCAAGCATGAGCATATATATATATATATATATATATATATATATATATCAGTTTCTTCATATGTATCAACCTATCTCAGTCTATTAATATCGGTCTCTTAATATGCATCTATCTATATCAATCTTTCCATTTCTGTTTATTTCAGTTTGTTCATATTTATCTCACTCTTTCTCTTTCCCTCTCTCTTTCTCTCTCTCTTTCTCCCTCTCTTTCTCTCTCTCTCTCTTTCTTTGTCTCTCTCTTCAAATACATATAGACATACATACATATATATACATATTAAACTGTTCATGTATGCCAATCTTTATCTATCTCGGTCGATTAATATATATCTATTTCAATGTCTTCATATA
>OZ038518.1:20021637-20034137 GCA_964036315.1 Acanthosepion esculentum
TTGTGAAGCATGGTACAAAGACTTTTTACCAGATATAGGTTCTTCCAGCAGCTACCCTCTTGACCCAGGGCCGCACTGCCCCCGCTCAAGGTACTTAATGTAGGCCTCTGTGTTGATTCTGAGGCACTGTGAGAAATGTTTGGAAGCATAGCATCACCATCACTAGTTATCACTCCAAACACCGAATCCCCTCCACTCTCCTCAGATTGACACCCAAACACTGAAATGTTCATATTAGAGCCTCCTGTGCGAATGCCAAGCAATACAGAATGCCGTTTATAAATTTCTGGCTGAGTGTATTGCGTCATGGTGCTATTTTTCTCACCGACAGTGCCTAACTGACCCTACCGTACTGTACAGTCGGGAAAATCAAAAACTAACAACACGCATGCGCAAAATCGAAAATATAAAATGGCGACTTTTTACTCATCGCACCTTGCACATATACCACCACAAAGTTGTCAACACTCCTCGGAATTTGAACCAGCTGCGGTGGAACGTTGTTTAAGAGCCAACAACAATTCTTTTGGGATGGTAATAAATTATCCTCACAATTATAATATATACTTTTCGACTGTCATTTGCCAGGAATCACGAAAGACTGTCTTCAAATTCAAAAATATTGATCCCAGGGGCCATTAATTAAGCAAGTCTATAAATTTATGGGAGGCACTTTCGTCAAGAGAGCTTCGCTATTACTGAGTATTGTCTTAGAAGAGGACTTACCCACTGGTAGATGCATTACTTGTTTTCCTCTTCCAAGTAAAATATTTTTTTAGAGAGTTACAATAATATAATTAATATGCTTAAACACCGACGTTCATATCTCTGGAAAATATTTACAATAATTTACGGGCATCCCAGGAGTTTTCGACTCAACTTTCCGAACAAAAGACAATCAATACAACATTTCAGCAACTATATCAATAAAATCTCAGACAGTCGATCAGTAAATGTACTTTTGCCTTGTATATTTCAAGCAAACTCTTCTGAAGAAATACATATATATTGCAAGAAAAAATTATATATATATATATATATATATATATATATATATATATATATATATATATATTCGGCCCTTCAAAAAGTGTGGATGGCTCTACACAAAGCTTTGACCCCTCTAATCAAATCTCATGTGCTGGTGTCCCTTATATATATATATATATATATATATATATATATATATATATATATATATATTCGGCCCTTCAAAAAGTGTGGTTGGTTCTGCACAAAGCCTTCACCATTATAATCAAATCTCAGGTGCTGGTGTGTGTGTGTCGGTCCCTAGGAAATGAGCTGCTTGACTCTCATACGTCGAATACGACGGGGGAGTCGAATATATATATATATATATATATATATATATATATATATATATATATATAGTCTTAAAGTGTGCTATATTTATGGGATAAAGTGCTCAATATCAGAGATAGAGCGTGTGTAAATATAAAAGTTAACATAGAAGTCAAAACTTAGAGGCGACAGTCTGTATCATGCTAGTGCAATCTTCAAGTTGACTGACGATTGCACTAGCATGAAACAGACTGTCGCCTCTAAGTGTTGACTTCTATGTTCACTTTTATATTTTTATAACTTAAATACTTGGGGCAGAAAATTCTGAGTGATCTTAATTAGTTGTTGGTGCTTATTATGTTTTTATGTTGTTGTTATAATGAGACTGACTGATTCGTTTTTTACGGCTTATCAACCATTTACAGGTTATTTAAAGCCAGCTAATATTTTTAGATTGGAAGAAATTTTTTTGTGCTAATAATGGTTTACTGATACAAGTTTTACTAATTAACCCATACCTGGTGGGAGAGAAGAGGGGGATTCTTAGCTTTCCCAAGGGTTTTTGCTCCTAAGTGAAAATAATGGATCCGGCTAAAATACAAATTGGTGACCCCAAAAACAAGCAAGTACAAAAACTGAAAAATCTTGGAAATTTTCTAACAGATAGTGGAAAATGGGAGACTAAAATATGAAGGTAGATTGGGGTAGCGAAAGTTGATTTCCAAAAGCTAAGCAAAATAACACGAAACAGGAAAACTTCATAAGAAACATAGAAAAGACTAGCTGTCATGTAATATAGGTCTTCCTATATGACAGTTATGCTGGATTGTCTCCTCACAGATGAATATTCTTGATAACATCCGAAAAAAAAATCTGCAATGTAACCTATCCTGACCTGGCATCTCGGCTTCAGTCACAATCTCACCGACGTGATGTATCTTCCTTCTTCTTTTCTACATATATTTACATCTCCATTGTTCTGAAGACCTTTCGTTCTTGATAAATGTAAATCTATCATTTATCCGTTCCTTGAATCCTGTTGCGATATCAAGTCGCTTATCCGGCTGTACATCTCGAGATTCTTGACAAAATCCTAACAAGCATCTGTAATATAATCGATCCTGACCTGGCATCTCGGCACTCAGTCACTTTCTCACCGACGTGCCGTTGCTTCCCTCTGTCTTTTCTACAAATATTTACATGGCCACTGCTCTGAAGAGCTTTTCTCTCTGGTGCCCGGAATACGTCTGTTTAAGCTCGCTACTAGGTCCCACCTTTTTACTGTTGAAATAGTTAAATGTAAAATAAACTTCTACTCCATCTTATCTCATTTGCTATATATTTTTGTAGGAAAAAAATGTACATATGCAACTTTTTATATCAGGGGGTTTTAGTAGGTTCCCGTCGAATATGTGGAATTTTGGTAAATGTGAGATTGAATGAAGATGGACGGTTTTTTCAGGCCTCTTGCTTTCCTGTCAATTTGACCTTAAAAAAATCTTTGTCTTCTTAATTATCGTTCTTTTATTGTTCGCTCTCCTTAATAATGTTTTTCTTCTTCTTTTTCTCATATTCTTTCACACTCAGTAACTCTTGTGTTCGTGAAATAAACCATGATGTGTTATCTAAAGACCAGGGAAAGATCAATTAGTTTAGTGGTTTTTAGATATTCAACATTTTGTGGGAGGTACAATTATCCCATTCTATTACACGATTTGAACAATTTTGCTGTTACACCCGGTATTTGATAAATTTCAGTCACATGTGTAACGAAATCACGTTTTCAGACGTCAACTATTGGCTAAGAACTTATGTTTCTAGCCAATAATTACTTGCTGGAAAGGTTGAAATTCAAACGATTAATTTCAACTTTCTTTCCCACAGACTATCGCTACTCTGTTTCCAGGGCATTTATTCCATTTTAAATATATTTTTTAAAAGAAAATGTACATATGCAACTTTTTATATCGCAGAGTTTTAGTAGGTTCCTGGCGATTATGTGGAATTTTGGTAAATTTTGAACTGAATGAAGATAGACGAGTTCTTTTGGTGCCGGACTCAATTGTAAAAATGTGTAAGTCGCTTTTCAGGCCTCTTGCTTTCCTGTCAACTTTGATCTTCAAAAAAATCTTTATCTTCTGTCTTCTTAATTCCTGTTCTTTTATTGTTCTCTCTCCTTAATAATGTTTTCTTTTTCTCATATTCTTTTACACTCAGTAACCCCTTGTGTCTTAGTGTCTTTATTGCCTTACTTGGGGTAAAATGTCTCTTTTATTTGCGAAATAAACCATGCCGTGTTATTAAATAGTGGGAAAGGAAGTGACGTGGCTTCCCTCTGTCTTTTCTACAAATATTTTCATGGCCACTGCTCTGAGGAACTTTTATCTCTGGTGCCCGGACTACGTCTGTTTAAGCTCGCTACTATGCCCCACCTTTTTACTGTTGAAACATGTACATATGCAACTTTTTATATCCTGGAATCTTAGTAGGTTCCTGGCGAATATGTGGAATTTTCATAATGTTGGACTGGATGAAGATGAGCGGGTTCTTTTCGTGCTTGAATCAATTGTAAGACGAAATGGATCGTTTTTACGGCCTCTTGCTTTCCTTTGATCTTCAAAAAATCTGTATCTTCTGTCTTCTTAATTCTCGTTCTTTTATTGTTCTCTCTCCTTAATAATGTTTCTTTTTTTTCATATTCTTTCACACTCAGTAACTCTTTGTGTCTTAGTGGCTTTATTGCCTTACTTGGAGTAAAATGATTAAAAAAATATCTCTTGTATTTGTGAAATAAACCATTCCGTGTGATGTGGGCAAGGAAGTAGGTTAAAATGGCTTTTACGTGCGCAGATTAAAGGCATTTCTTTTAAGCCGGTGCATTTTGGTCGTCAGTGTGGTTTGACATGAAACAATTTAACTGTGGAAACCGTGGATAGAACAGAAGACGAAAACCGACAAATTCAAGCTAAAATTAAATTCATACGCACGGTGGTCGTTGCACGCCGCGAACGTCGAATCTTGTTCGCTTCCGCGATTGTAGTTAGTGCCAACAAAATGCGTTCGTCATTCGTTACATGGGTTTTTTTCTTCGTCAAATTGTTCTTTTAGGTTCGTAAATGTTTGTTTTGTATTTTTTTTTTTACTTTTTGTGTTTTCTTTTGCCAGCAAATTTTTTATTTTCGTATGTTTTTCTTGGATTTGATTTTTATTCTCATCGACTCGTACCGGAGACTTTGACTGGTTACGTTTCGTAATTTCATGTTTCTTTTGTCTTTCTTTATTTCTCTTAGATTTTGTTTTTCTTTCCTTTTTTCCCCCTTTACAATTTCGAATTCATTTTTTCTTTTTCTATCTCCTCAAAGCTGTTGTCTTTCCTACTCTTTTTCGATTTACGTTTGCAATTTTCTCTCCTTTTCATTCTCGTCTATTTTGTATTCGCAACTGAAGATTGTCGATTTTTATACTCACATTACGGATCGTATGTGTGTGTGTGTGTTACCAACTTCATCGTCGCTCCATTCAAATTTGGCTTTATTCTGCGCCATATTTTAACCCATAAACACCAAGATTCCTCAATCTCTTAATTTTACAACTCTTCCTTTTCTTTTCTTCGTATTTCTATATACGGGATCTCTATCAATCTCTTTCTCCCCCTCTCTACTCTCTCTTTCTCTTTCTCCCCCTCTCTACTCTCTCTTTCTCTCTCTCCCCCTCTCTCTCTATATATATTATATATTAATTGATTTAAAAATGTTTCCATCGCTACACAGCAATTACCATGTTTCAAAAACAGAAACTAAAAATTACAAATTCAATTATATATATATATATATATATATATATATATATATATATATATATATATATATATATATGATGAAAATGTGGAAAAGACAAAGCAAAATCCGAATATGTGACTTTACTGTTTTTTATTTTGTTTTTTTGTTTTTCTGTCAACGTCAGACGTTTCGGTCTAATAGACCATCTTCAGGACATGGTTACTGGAGACATATTTATATTAAATTTCTGACTAGTCCTGTATCTATCGTCTCTTCATTTTAACTTAAATTTAATATAAATATGTCTCCAATAACCATGTCCTGAAGATGGTCTATTAGACCGAAACGTCTGACGTTGACAGAAAAAACAAAAAACAAAATAAAAAACGGATTTTGCTTCGTCTTTTCCACATTTTCATCATACCGTCGCATCTACACCACATGTTTGCTTACATACATATATATATATATATATATATATATATATATATATATATATATATATATATATATATATATATATAATATTATATATATATATATAATTGTGTATTTAGATAGTACTCCTTCATTTATGCATGTTTCATTAAAAACGACAGAAAAGGTACTAAGATTAACCTTTTTTATTTAATTTTTCTTGTGTTCGAACAAGAGTTTTTATTTTTGGACACAAAATGGTAGAAACTGCCCAAATGTTCTATAATTCCGATCGCATTCGGCTATAATTTTAGGCAGTATCAAGGATGATTTTATTTTTTCAGTTTAATTGAACGTGTGCGTTGTTTGTCTGTTTTTAGGGTTATAGAGATGTTTTATTATTATTTATAATGGCTTCAGTAAAATGAATGGAGCACTTTGGCTGATTGGCATTTGTTTACTTTTGTAAAATCAATACGCTAGATTTAGCTGTGTAACTCTACCGAGTGAAGATAGCTCTGGCTGACACCAAATTAGTTGTGTTTCTATCCTGGCTTGAGGCATTCGTAAGTCTAGTCGCACTGAGGAGCTGTGATACAGCGAATCAGTACTGTCTGTGAATGACATATATATATATATATATATATATATATATATATATATATGTGTGTGTGTGTGTGTGTGTGTGTGTATTGCTAATATTAGTGGTCAATATATATATATGTATATATATATATATATGTATTGCTAATATTAGTGGTCAATTTATATATATATATATATATATATATATATATATTGACCACTAATATTAGCAATACATATATATATATATGTGTGTGTGTGTGTGTGTGTGTGTGTGTGTATATTGCTAATATTAGTGGTCAATATATATATGTGTATATATATATATATGTATTGCTAATATTAGTGGTCAATTTATATATATATATATATATATATATATATATATATATATATATATATATATTGACCACTAATATTAGAAATACATATATATATATATGTGTGTGTGTGTGTGTGTGTGTGTGTATTGCTAATATTAGTGGTCAATATATATATGTGTATATATATATATATGTATTGCTAATATTAGTGGTCAATTTATATATATATATATATATATATATATATATATTGACCACTAATATTAGAAATACATATATATATATATATATGTGTGTGTGTGTGTGTGTGTGTGTGTATTGCTAATATTAGTGGTCAATATATATATGTGTATATATATATATATGTATTGCTAATATTAGTGGTCAATTTATATATATATATATATATATATATATATATATATATATTGACCACTAATATTAGCAATACATATATATATATATACACATATATATATTGACCACTAATATTAGCAATACACACACACACACACACACACACACACACACACATATATATATATATATATATATATTTATATATAATGTGTTTGTGGATGAATAAAGCCTAGAGGTAAACTTATCTAACACGGCCACAATGTGCTGACTGTGTTCCTAAAATAAAAAATCTCTATAACATTAAAAACAGACAGACAATGATACTGGCTAAAAGTATAGCCGAAATCACTCGGAATTATAGAACATTTACACGGTTTCTACACACTCTGTATCCAAAAACGAAAGGACTTGTTAGAGCACAAGAGAAATTAAATAAAAAAGCTTAATCCTCGTACCTTCTCTGCCGTTTTTAATGAATCGTGCACACACACACACACATATATATATATATATATATATATATATATATATATATATATGAACAGTACTAAAATCTAATAATGTAATACAGACAGTATTAACTACATTTACCGTTCTGAATCTAATGAAATATTTGTATCTATAAAATAGAATATATATTAAAATAACTTTCGGACTTAATTCGTTTCGGAAGATTGAGTCATTTGCTTACGTTAAGATACGATTCGAGCAGATATGAACATTCGGGACATATCATGGGAACTTTGTTGTACGAAAACAGTAATTTGACTTTGCTCAGCAGACGCTTCTTTGTAGCTAAACGGTATTGCACGTCAGGCTATATGACGGTTCAGTGTAAGATAGAGGTTCGATTCCTGTCGGAGGATACATATTTTCTATGAGATTTCTCGGACATTCAGGCCGGTAAATGTTGTTAATACTGTTTATTATAAACAGAGCATTTACCTCAATTTTGTATCTATAAAAATTCCGTATAAACAGAAAATATATTAAAATAATAGTCGAACTTAGTCCATTTCATAATATATATATATATATATATATATATATATATATATATATATATTGGCTCCTGAAAAATTTATTTCGGTTGAGCTCTCTGGGGAGGATGTGTGGGTTTGTAAACAGTGACTATTACGGCTAATAATGCAAGACTCTTCGGTAAATCGAATCGCGTTCTCTCAATCACTGTGTGTTTATCTAAAAATAAATACGCTTAAATTCACCTTCTTCTCTGCCGTGCGCCAAAGGCTTCAGGGTAAAATTTCCGACTGACGCGAATTCACCCGGTTTTCGATTCTAGCCAGTGGCAACCGGACGTCTAGCCACACTGATGAGGTGTGATACAGCGAAACACTCTGTCTGTGGATGACAATATATATATATATATATATATATATATATATATATATATATATATATATATGTGTGTGTGTGTGTGTGTGTTTGTGTGTGTGTGTGTAAAATTTCAGATATAACTAAAAAAAATAAACTGTTAATTCACACCAAATAATGTAAAGTTGCTTATCACAAATATTAATTAAGCCCCCAAAATTATAAATTTTAAATCAAAGTTTGTTCATTATTTTATGAAAATGTTGGCACTCTTTTAAAATTATAAATTTGAAATCGAAAATTGTTTAGCTTGCCATGAATTTGCTAGAGTTATGCTGGACGCCAACATCCAAACCAATGGGTATTTTGGGGAATATGTCGTGAAACAAAGTAATGTTTCATGTACTGTGTGCCAGATAGAACTGCCTCCACATTACTGGACATAATCCGAAGCTGTATTTTACCTGGGACTACGATTATGTCGGATTAATGAAAAGGATAGACATCTTTTAAGGATGATCCCAATTATAGTTATCTGATTGTAAATCCGAGTCTGAATTTCGTTGAGCCAGAAAGATCAACTCACACGTAAATAATCGAAAGTAAGTGACGGAATGCCAACATGAAGAATATATCCATGTTCAGAACTCATCGCATCATGACGGACTCTGATTCTCTGAGTTCCCTTGGAAGCGTAATGCAAAAAATAAAAATAAATACATTTTTGAACAAATTTTAAAGGACATTTCTGAATTTTGGTGTGAATTTTAGTAAATATAATTTCTTTTTATTCTCGGTTTAATTAAAAGTCCTCATCTCCGACCTTTTCAATGTGGCCACTTTCTAATATTTTCCATTTCTTTGCAGATAATTGTTACTAACTTGGAATTTCTCACTATTTACATTATTCGGACTATTGTCCTCATCTTTGTCGCCATATTTATCTCAACGTTTCGGCCCTTCAGGCGTTGGTTAGATCCAGTGACAGGACCCAAAGAGTGTGAGTTCAATACCCAGTTAAGGCAGTGGAGAACTTGCAGAGAGGAATTAACAGGAGACAAGTGATAACTAACATCCATTAAACATGGCACGTGGAACTAGAACAAAATGTTTAATGGATGTCAGTTATCAGTTATCTCCTGTTAATCCCCCTCTCCAAGTTATCCACTGCCTTAACTGGGTATTGAACTCACTAGCTATCACCCCAGTGAGCAAAATAAAGGGTTCAGTTGGACATTCCAACCACCTGAAGAAGGCCGGAGCGTACAACGACCAAAACGTTGTAATAAATATGGCGAAAAAGATTAGGAAAATAGTCCGAATAATGTAAATAGTGTACATAATACCTCATCTCAGAAATATAGACAGATATTGAAATTTCTCAACCCATAATGTCTCATGCAGAATAAACTACAACTGGAAGAAAAAAAGAAAAAGAAATTCTTTCACGTTACGTCAGAAAGGAAAGATTTTGGGAGAAAAAAAAATGGACGAATCTTCTAATTTGTTGAATTTGCAAATTAACAAAAGAGGATTACAAAATCTGAACGAAACACTAAAATTTGTGCTTGAAGATGATCCACTGAATACTCTCTTTTCGGATGGCTTAAAAGAATGGATAAATGAAGACACTAAGGAATTACAACAGAATTCAACGTTGGAATCGCTTCAAAATGATTTGGTCAAGAAATCAAGAATCAAATTCTTCCGATAATGGTGAAAATATGAAAGATGATGAAGAAGACTGGGACTCAGTCGAGAAAGCTATTGATGGAGTCATCAAATTCATAGAGAAAAAAAAATCTTTGTTCAGTCGTACGTCATTTGCAGAAATGCCTTACTTTAAAAAAAAACGAAAAAACCGAAAATTAAAGGAAACGAGAAAGGCAATTGAGAATAAAATTTATTGACTATTAAACATTGTAAATTAATATTTTCTCTCGCGAGAAACTTAATTTTTCATATATTGCGATAAATTCTTACGTTTTGTTTAGCTATACTTATATTACACATACCATATTATATCTGAACCCGTCCTCATATCCGAACCATTCTGAAGCTCGGATATGAGGACTTCTCTCTCTCTCTCTCTCTCTCTATATATATATATATATATATATATATATATATATATATGTATATATATATATATATATATATATATATGTTGTCATCCACAGACAGACCTGTTATGCTGTATCACAGCTAATCAGTGTGGCTAGACGTCCCTTTGCCTCTAGCTAGCATAGAAACCCGGCTGAATTGGCGTCAGTCGGAGAATCTACCCCGAAGCCGTTGGTGCACGGCAGGGATGAAGGTGAATTTAAGCGTATTTCTTTTTAGATAAACACGCCAGTGACTAAGAGAACCCGATTCGTTTTATCGAAAAGTATTGCATTAGTAGCAGTAATAGTTACTGCTTACAATATATATATATATATTTGATATGTTTAACGTTCTTTATATAGATACAAGTATTTAAGTAAATGCTCTGTTTTTTTGTATAATAAACAGTATTAAATAACATTCACCGGCCTGTAAAAATGTCTTTAAATAAATTGTCGGACTCTGTCCAATTCATTATATATATATATATATATATATATATATATATATATATATAATGAATTGGACAGAGTCCGACAATTTATATATATATATTTCGTAAAATGCAATTTCTAAGTAATTAATGTGTATTTAACCGACATATTTTTATGACATCATAAAATCCATTAATTCCTTAGCAATTGCTTTATTTACGTTTATGATGTGAAACTGAGCAGATATGAATTTCGAGAAAAACTGAACGGGTAAGTGCGGTTTAAGGACAAAATAGAACCTCGCTCGACTCTGAAGCCCTTCGTAGCCGAGCAGTAAAATCATGCAAAGAGAGGGAAAAAACGGTGTCTATTGGGGATTGAGGAAAGGATGAAAGAAGAACGGGTATTTGAAAAATAAAAAAATGGACGAATCCCCGACTTTGTTGAATTTGTAAATTAACAAAAAAGGATTGCAAAATCTGAACGAAGCACTAAAATTTGTGCTTGAAGATGATCCACTGAATATTCTCTTGTCGGATGGCTTAAAAGAATGGATAAATGAAGACGCTAAGGAATTACAACAGAATTCAACAGTAGAATCACATTAAAATGATTGGGATTGTGAAGAAATATATGGAGAATCAAATTTTTTCTGTTGGCAGAGGAAGAATCCTATTAGTCCTGTTGTCAGAGGTTGCAAATATTCTTGGAGTTTTTATAAGGATTCGCCTTTTTAAAAAATATTTTCCAGCTTAGAATCGGACCCCTATTGTTTTTTGCTTTTAAATTCCACATATGGTCAACTAGTTTGGTAACGTACGTAAGATTTACTTGCTTAAATGACGATCTTTTATTGTACCATCTACGTTTGAAAGTACCATCCTATGTAGCTTTCATTAATATTTGCAACCTCTGCCAACGGGGAAAATTAACTTGAATGACATTTCCAGATCAAAGAAGTTTTTAACCAGAAATCCGAAATCATTGCAAACATATTAAAAAATTCTCTTAAGGACATATGAGGCTGGATAAAATAAAATGTACATTAAAATTATCCCCCCCACCAATACATTTATAATAGCCTTGCTTTTCTTCTTCTTCTTCTTCTCCTTCTTCTTCTTCTTCTTCTTCTTCTTCTTCTTCTTCTTCTTCTTCTTCTTCTTCTTATTATTATTATTATTCTCTTCGTCCTCCTCCTCCTGCTCTTCCTCCTCCTTCTTCTTCTTCTTCTTCTTCTTCTTCTTCTTCTTCTTCTCTTCGTCGTCGGCCTCCTGCTCCTCCTCCTCCTCCTTCTTCTTCTTCTTCTTCTTCTTCTTCTTCTCTTCGTCGTCGTCCTCCTGCTCCTGCTACTGCTCCTCCTCCTCCTCCTTCTTCTTCTTCTTCTTATTCTCTTCATCCTACTCATCCTCCTTCTCCTCCTCTTTCTTCTTCTTCTTATTATTATTATTCTCTTTGTCGTCGTCCTCCTCCTCCTCCTTCTTCTTTTCTTCGTCTTCTTCTTATTATTATTATTATTCTCTTCGTCGTCGTCCTCCTCCTCCTCCTTCTTCTTTTCTTCGTCGTCTTCTTATTATTATTATTATTCTCTTCGTCCTCCTCCTTCGCCTCCGTCCTCCTCCTCCTCCTCCGCATCTGCCTCCTCCTCCTTCTCCTTCTTTTTCTTCTCCTCCTTCTTCTTCTTCTTCTTCTTCTTCTTCTTCTTCTTCTTCTTCTTCTTCTTCTTCTTCTTCTTCTTCTTCTTCTCCTTCTTCTTCTTCTTCTCCTCCCTTTCTGCCACACACAATATCTTGCGTTTGGTTCATTTATTTTTATTTTTTTCAAAAATAATATAGCGTTCATTAGTTATTTTTTTAATAAAA
>OZ038518.1:20039137-20051637 GCA_964036315.1 Acanthosepion esculentum
TATTTTTGTTTTTTATCCTTTATATTTATTTATTTTTTATTTATTTTGATCGTTTTTTTTTATTAACGTAGTAAAAATTTGTTTATATAGCTTATTGTGGGTGGTCTATTATGGCGGCTATTTTACCGGAAGTCGTTTATTTATTTATTTGGGTCAAATTATTTTGCTTGTTTTTATTTATTTTTGTTTTTATTTTTCATCTTATATATCATTTATTTATTATTTTTATTTTGGTCGGTGTTTTTATTAACGTAATAAAATTTGTTTATATCGCTTATTTAACAGTTTTGTTTTTGTTTGGGAAGATAAAGCTATTTGTTTGTTGAATTTTGGGGTTGGTTGTTGTGGTTTGTTCTGACTATTATTTTTTGGCGGGAACAGTTTTTAATTTATTTAATTTGGATTGATTATCTTTGTTTGTTTGTTTTCTAAACGGCTAATTTATCGGTATCGGTTGTTAGTTTATTTATATATATATATTGTCATGTGATACTGAAATGAACAAACTTCCGTAAGACTTGAAATTGTCTTCCATATCCAGACTCCGGCCATAATCATTTCAGCTTACGCCAGTAATGCAAATGGTCTCCTGTATTGGTTTATGTGCATCATGGCTATGACGATAAACTACATCCCGCAGCAAAGCCTCTGATCGGGACGTTTTGAGGAGGGTAGAACCACATCTTAAATGCTGTTGATCCCAGGTTCACTTGTCATCTATAGACAAATAATTAACATCAAACTGAGATCAAACCCTACGAAAGTACAAAAATGCATTTTTATAGTAAAAATAGCAACAATATAATTTCATAGTAACAAAATTACCAGCAAAAAAAATTACTAATGCTTCCCAAAAAATTAAATTTCGGCGCTAACAAACAACAACCCTTAAGGAGTTTATATGCCACTAAGTAAACAAATAATCTGTGCATAGATCAAGTGAACTTGTTTTCCTTTCAGATTTACACGCTAGTATTACAAATGACTTACAGGCTTGGCTTTGAAAAAAAGAAAGCATATCCTAAAATGCTACTTGAAGGACGGCGTTCTGGGTATGACGATAAACTACATCCAGCAGCAAGCCCTCTCATCTGTAGTTTTTGAGGAGCATAGAACACTCTCTCAATTGCAGGTGTTCCCATGTCCAACCTAATCCGAGGTGGTAGCACCTGTTAGGGTACCAGTTATTGGACTGGGTTTAAAATACTATCTATCTATCTATCTATCTATCTATCTATCTATCTATCTATCTATCTATCTATCTATCTGTTGTAGCATACCTATGGACAATAATGCCCACATTCCCATAAATACAGTAGGGAATACTGTATGTGTTGGTCTGGGGTCTGCAGTTGGAGATTCATTGTGAAATTCACTTGACTCACTTCTAGCAGTTGGCTACTTCTACGCGCCTATGGCGAATCTTATATGTGTTGTTCTTGTCCTAAGTATTATCGTTTATTACCAACCTTCGTGTGATTATTCTATTCAGTAACCTTCCCTAGGTTACAATATTATTTTAGCTTGTTCTATATATCTATCTTAGCCTCGTTCTCTCAGCCTATTCATATCTATCTATCTATCTATCTATCTATCTATCTATCTATCTATCTATCTATCTATCTATCTTAGCCTAGTTCTACCTATCTATCTATCTATCTAACTAACGCGGCCTCTTCATATCTATCTATCTATCAATCTATCTATCTATCTATCTATCTATCTATCTAACGCGGCCTCTTCATATCTATCTATCTATCTATCTATCTATCTATCTATCTATCTATCTATCTATCTATCTATCATTAATACAAGTAAACGGTTTGTCCCTTAACTGATCCCGATTCCAGCGTTTCGTAGACGGACACCTCCAGGAATCGCTCTCTCCATTCGTCAGCAAGTATCAGCAGTCGACTGCTTATACCGCTCGATATTTCTCTTTTATATGCACTTTTTATTGGTGCAAGTCTTTTTATAGGGTATGTGTGCGTGTGTGCGCTCGACCGCGTACACGCATGCGCCCGTATGTCCGTACGTGTAGGATGTCGTAGTCATTTGTCCTTTTCGTCATTTTCTTTTACTATATACTCACTCATTAACCTCCTCCCTTTTACTCTCTTTTTCCTTCCAATTGTAGCTACTTTGACTTTCGGTTTTTTAGACCTATACTTTCATTGAAATATACTCAAGTCGTAATTGGCTTCTCCGAGACACTGGCGTACTTCGTATAGAAAAAAAAACGTTGAAATTTCCCTCACTCCCTGCCGTGCGACGATAGCTTAGGGGTAGGATCTCAGATTGATGTCAAGTCTGTCGGGTTTCGATCCCGGCTTGAAGCAATCGGACGATTTGGTATATGTTTGCTCTTTATATATACGAGAATCCAGTTTCCATGTTGTCCTGCGTTTGCAGTTGGAATTTTGCTCCAGAAAGAAATAGTTACTCATCGCCAGTTGTTTGTTGCATACTGAAGAGTAAGAAATCCTAGAATTATTATATTGTTTGCCATGAAGCTCTATGAAATTAAATTAAACCGAAAAAATTATATATATATATATATATATATATATATATATATATATTGTTGATACCTCCTGACGAGTAGAGTCTGCTATTGATTCACATTTATGAGATAATCCAGATTGTGCAACAGAATATAGGAACGGTTTATCCCCTGTCATGTACAAAGCTCGCTCTGATCTGCATTTGTGTCTATTAGAAGTGGTCGATAGTAAGTTACATGAGCCTTTTCTGTGCAGACAGAAAAAAGAATTTTGTTCGATCTCTCGGCCTTTAAGTAAGTGAGTGAGTTTTTGCATTTGGTACTCACTTGGAACAATTGACATTAGGTTTTTTGCTCGTATATTACCCTTTTTTTCCCCTCGTTTTTATTAATCAGTTTAATACCCCAAAACACCTGATAAGACCGTATGGGTGAAACCCGAGTCTTGTTAACGGGGAATTTTAAAATCTTTCAACAATAATTTTATCCACGCTCCACATTCAATTTTTAGAATTGTGTATTGAACACTTACTTAAAATATCCATCCTCTGTTCAAACTCTGCTCTGATCAAATACTTTTATATTCTTGAATGTTTTTTGTGAAAGTATTTATTTATATATTTATATATATATATATATTTGATATTTCAGATCTGCCTCGATCTTTCGTCAGAAATAAATTAAATAACTGTATTCAGAAGTTTACAAGTAGCGTCCGTCGCGGACGTCACGTGATGTGGAATGCAAGAAAGTATACGTGTCTTCTCATTATGCTATATATATATATATATATATATATATATATATATATATATATATATATATATATATTGTGAGGGTGTATTTGGGCAGCATTTTTTGATTAATGCATGTTTCAATAAATTTTTCAAGTTTTGTCTATTTATTTTCAGCAAATTCCTTTCATATCGTCTGATAAGCTTCATAACATTATCATTGAAAGACGAAATAAAATCACCATATTGATACATATTTTTTAATCATATCTAAGCTTTCGGCATACATTAGCCCTCATCAGAGATAACAAGTACATTAGAATAAATTAAACAATACACGGACATAGCAAAAATGGTAGTCTGTTTTGCTTGCACGAAAGATTTTCAAGCAACGCAAAACTCATGCATAGGAGACGCTGGAAGCGAAAATCGCATCGCGACACATGACATCACACATGACCACGCGAGAGTCAAAACGAGATGTGTTAAGTATGGGAGTATAATATATATATATATATATATATATATATATATATATATATATATATATATATATATATGGTTAAAACTAATTGGGGCACCTGTTTCTAAACCTCATTAAAAAACATTTCCCCAAATCTGAAACCAACTCACTTAGTAAAATATTTAACTCCAATACTCTTAAGTTAAGCTATAGTTGTGCAGATAACCTAGAGAAAATAATTAAAAAACATAACAATAGTATATTCAGCAAGTATACGGATTCGGAGAGCCTGACAACCAACAAGGTTGCGAAAAGCAACACTAAGCAAAATGACACAAATAATAAATCATGTAACAGTAGGAATCCCAATAGTTGTCCACTAAAAAATAATTGTTTAACTAGCTCTGTAGTTTATCTCAGTACAATATCAACACTAGAAAATCCAAATATAAAGAAATTCTACATAGGTTGCACCATGAGACCATTCAAGGAACGCTGGCGGGGTCATATGCAATATTTTAATAATAGTAACTATAAATATATGACTTCATTATCCAAATACTTTTGGAGTCTAAAAGAAAAAAAGAAAACACCTAAGGTTAAATGGAAATTAATTAGAAAGGCCCGGACATGTAACTCCCTATATGCCCCGTGTTACCTTTACCTTAACGAGAAACTTGAAATAATTAGATTTAAAAATAAGACTGATCTTTTAAATCAAAGATATGAACTAACAGTTAACTGTAAACATCGTTTTAAATTTAACTTAGTATAGAGATCATATACTTTCAATGATAACGATAAGTTAAACTTAATAGACTATTACCTTTTTAGCATGATGGTCACCGGATCGATATGAATGTGTATTGTGTACATACAAAGTGTTATGTGTGTCTGTATTTGTATGTATATATTTGTATGTTATGTAGGTGTGTTTCTACTGTTGGATGTGTATGTGTGTATATAGGGGTATATATATGTAATTTTTTTTTTTATTTATTTTATATGAAGGTATATAGTTGTGTATATTGACATCTATCATATGTTAACCTATTTATGTGTACGAGTAGGGGTGAAAATTCTGGTAAGTGTCTACCACTAAATGTGTAAGTATATGTTTGGGTATATAGAGATATATATGTGTACTTGTGTGTGTGTAAATATGTGTATATATATGCATATGTATGTATATGTATGTGTGACTGTGCATATGTGTGTGTATATGTATATCTGTATGTATATATGTATATGTGTATGTTTATATATGCATATATATGTATATGTGTGTATGTTTAAATGTGTATATATGTATGTATATGTGTATGTGTATAGGTGTATATATATATATATGTGTGTAGGTATTTATATGTATGCGCTCGGATGTGGGTGTACTGTATATCTGGATGTGTTGATATGGGTATTTATATATGATTAGATATTTATGTATATATGGATGTATGTTTGTATGTCGTAGTATGTGTATTTGTATGTATGCCTTAGTGTATTGGAGTGTATCATAGATACAAACTAAAATCTACTTTTGTAGATAAGGAGCCTTTAATTGCTTATAGACTGTTGTTATTTTCTTAAATTATTATAAACTTTTAATATATTTTATCATAATATTGTTGGAATATTATTAGAATATAAGTTATTCCTTTCCCTTTTGTGTGTATGTGTCTACATTTTTATGTATATATGTATATGTGTTTGTATATGTATATGTGTATGTGTATATATATATATATGTATGTATATATATATATATGTATGTGTATATGTATATATATATGTATGTGTATGTATGTGTATGTATATGTGTATGTATGTGTGTAGGTATATGTGTATATATATGTGTGTATGTGTGTATGTATATATATGTGTAGTTGCGTATGTATGTGTATATATATGTACACGCTGATGTGTATATACATATTTATATTTATATAGTTTTAATTTACGTTTGTTTGATTTTTCATGTATATGCGTGTATTTGTAAATGTCTGTGTATATGTTTAGTTTATATGCATATATGTATGCGTGCGTATGTATGTATATCTAAATATGTATGTTTATGTGTATGTATGTATGTATTTGTATATAGTTGCATCTTTATGTATATATTTCTTTACTTGCTTTATTTACTTTTCTGCGTTGCTGTATGGGTCGATATATTCATACGTGCTTATGTATATGTATGTCTATGTGCGTATGTCTGTATATGCGTACCTATTATGCGTATATATGGATATGCGGATGCATGTGTTGATTTGTATGCGTATGTGTGAATGTAAAATTATATATGGAGGTAGTTATTTACTTTTGCATGTAATGTGTCGAAAACTATATGATTTAAAAATATATATATATTTATATATATTTATTTGTTTAAATTTTATCTATATATATTTGACCAGATTAGTTATATTTCAAGTTAAAATTCGTTTAATAACATATTAAGCCACGAATATGTTCACTTTAGCTATGACATCTGACCGTCTAGGTCAATGTCAATGTGGATGTATGTGCCTGTGTTTATTGATGTCTATGTGTAAGGAAAGTGCATGCACGTTTAGTCGTATGTTTGCGTACGTGTGGTTGTGTGCGGTGTAGATGTTTTTTTTTTCCTTTGTTTTTTTTTTCAAGGGTCGTGTCTCGTCACCGTATTTTATGTGTGTGTATATATCTAAATACGCCGGAGCGCTTATGTATTATAACCTGAGTATGTTCGAATGATTTCGCGTGAGAGGCGACTAACATGTTGAAATGAAACTAAAAATGTATACATTTTGTCTGGGGCTCTGAAAATCCTTCTTAACATAATTTCAATGAAAATATAAATTAAATAGCATATATATCTTTTATTTTTATTTTTGTATTTATATTTTTTCTCCTCGGTAATTCTACAATTTAAAACTTAATAGAGATTTGATTTAGATTTCTAAATAGGTAATTTTTAATTTTTTACTTTTAATTTTAATTTCAAATTTTATAAATCTTTTAATATCTATGATAACCTTGCTTAGTTCTCAAATTTTTCGAATTACCCTATACTTGTATTTTGATTGGTCATTCTAGCTTATGTAACAGCGTTTACTCCTAGCTAAGGATCGTTAATTAATTTGAAACTTTTAAAACCATTTATTCTATATTCTACATCATCACTTGATAAGACACCAGAAGTCTTGAAACAAAATGGCTATTTTTGTAGTTATTTTATAAAATTTTTATGTTGTAATATTCAAATAAATGATTATATATATATATATATATATATATATATATATATATATATATATATATATATATATATATATATATATATATATATATATATTATTTATAATATTATATCTACTTTTGTATTAAGCTCTGTTTTAAATTAATGTTTTGAACGCTGAAATCTTACTTTTCGTTCTTTTATATATATATATATATATATATATATATATATATATGTGTGTGTGTGTGTGTGTGTATGTGTGTGTGTGTGTGAAAATAGCAGGCCACTCGTATTAGGGCGTCTATTAGGGCGGCTAACCAATCCCTATTGCAGACGCTCGTTCAGTCACATTTGTGTTTGTTCAACACCCACAGAGCCCACCTGTGGTTTATACTGCAACTATGCTGAGCAGACCTTAGTTACAGTTTCTGGGAGAGAGCGTGATATCTAACGTGATCAAAAATCGGAACAGGGCCAGCACACTCAAACCCTCGGTCACGAAGACTTGTGATTTCCTGTAGCAAGGGTTCCGTCTACCCAATTTCACCCACAAGTCTTGGGTCAACTTTCTAAAGATACCGCACGCTGAGATCGCCCTCTCACCTCCAGACGGATAACATGAAGAAGTTTACTTCCTGGCAAATCAACCGTGGTTAGATTCGAAGCCGGGTCTCATGGTCAAAAAGCGGGCCCATATATATATATATATATATATATATATATATATAGTCTAAAGGTGAGCTATATTTATGGGATAAAGTGCTCAATATCAGAGATAGAGCGTGTTAATATAAAAGTGAACGCTATAAACACACACAGACACACACAGACACACGTATATATATATATATATATATATATATATATATAAAAGTGAACATTGAAGTCAAAACTCAGAGGCGAAAGTCTGTTTCATGCCAGACGCAATCGTCAGGCGTGACGATTACGTCTAGCATGAAACAGACTGTCGCCTCTAAGTGTTGACTTCTATGTTCACTTTTATATATATATATATATATATATATATATGTGTGTGTGTGTGTGTGTGTTTGTGTGTGTATATGTGTATGTGTGTGTGTGTGTCTGTGTATGTTTATAGCGTCTGATGAAGGATTGACTTGTTTAATATTTATCGGATATATTCAGTTGACGAGTGGGTTTTAAAAAAAACATTTAGGAAAACTTATCGAACAAAACGGATTTGGATATGATAAGAAAAAAAATAATCCTTAAAAATAGTTTTTTTCTTGTATACGAGACGCGGAAGCGAAAATTGCATCACAGCTCGTGACGTCACACATGACCACGCGAGAGTGAAAACGAGAAGTAATAAGTATATATGTGCGTGTTTGTGAGTGTGTGTGTGTAACTAGGAGTCGGTGTGGGGCGCTGTCTAGTTTGGAGGGAAATCTGAGCTGATTTTTGTTGACGAGCGGTTGAATGGTCCAAAATACTGTCAAATATTAGAGAAAGGACTACTCGCACTATTTGAAACCAATCAGATTGACAAGAATGTCTATCTTTTTCAAGAAGATGGAGCGCCATGTCATCCGAGCAAAGTAGCAAAGGCCTGAAAGGAATCGCAAGGAATGAAGTCACTGCCATGGGTAGCCCCAAATCCTGCCATGAATCCAATAGAGCACGTTTGGGAGCACATTGACCGAAGACTTCGAGAGTGTGCAACCAACATCACATCAGTGGCAACCCTTAAAGAAACATTGCTAAAGGACTGGCAAAATATGGATCAGACAATTGTTGATAATTTGATCAAATCCATGAAAAATCGAATACAAGCAGTGAAACTAGCAGATGGAGGACCTACTCCATACTAGTTCCAAATACTGTTTATTTATGTTGAGTAGGGGTTACGTAATTAAATTTTGAAATTGGATGTAGTTTATTTCTCCTGGCTAATTTTTTTTTTCGTAGGCCACTTTACAACTTAAACAATCAAAACATGATGAAAAACTAACAACATCCCCCCCCCCAAAAAAAAGACCGTAAAAATTGGTAAAAAGTGTCAGAAAGCGCATGGAACAATGAAAATTATGGTACCCTGTTACTCCCGTCAAACGGAAAAACGTAAGGATGTTGGAAAAAGTAAAGAAAAAATTAATTAAATTTTCCTTGTCTGCCATATTTAAGGAACGATGTTTAAAAGAAACGTTACTACCAATATATATATATATATATATATATATATATATATATATATATATATATATATAAGAAAGAACAGTCAGATTTATAATCCGGTGTTATTAGCAATTATTTTTATTTAAAAAAACAGTGCTTGATACAAACAGTAGAGAATAATATATATTAAAAATATGACTTGCTCATATTTAAATGGCCTTTTTTAGAAAATCTTTGTGTATAAAAATATGAATTAAGCGGATGAATAAAAATGCCAAATGCCCAGACGATACGCGAAAAACGGATATCCCACCTCAACTCAACCTGACTTTGTAAGTTACATATATGTGATATATAAGTTATCGAGGGAAATTAAACCCAACCACCCCTAATCAAAACAGACTGAATTTTCCTTAACCTTATCAACTCAAAATATTAAAATTCTCTGCGCTTATAAATTTCTTAGAAAGTTATTCATAACATCGTTTGACAATGCAAGGATACTATGGATAAGGATAAGTTTAATTTTTATAATTGGATTTACAAGTTTAGTTTCAGTTTTGAAACATAGAAATTTTCTGTGTCGCGATGGAATCATATTTTTAAAAAAGAAAATAATATATATATATATATATATATATATATATATATATATATATATATATATATATATATATATACATATATATATGTATATATATATAGTCTAACATAAACTGGGAGTCAATATATCAATATAAGATAGATAAACACTGAATTTATTACTTAATCCACTGCTTTTACGATAAAATTATTAGACAAGCTGATGCTGATAAAATTTCGGGATATATTTAGGTATGTATGACCGTAATTTGAACTTATATCTCTCCTTATTAAATAATCTTGATATCAAATATTTTTTGGTCTGTTGCCAGGTCTGATTACGCAAATAAACTGATTGGAACACATTATTTCTAAATAAATCCAAAAGATATATTCTCTCAAAACATATATTTTACACAAAATCCAGTATACCAGAATTAATTTTTATTTTATTAGTTGACAGACTAAAATAGGCTGTATGACATTCTGTAACCTTTATCCGCCATTGTCTCATTGGTTTTTAAAAGCTATTCTACTCTTTAGACTTTGCCATTACTTTATTTCTATCGAGACATACACTCTTGAGCAAATTATTTGAAACAACCACTTTAGTTTCCTTTCTTTCACCTTACGGTCAGATTTTCACCCACTGGGGTGACAGGGTGTGATCGATTTCTATATTTGCCTCAGATTAGGTCATTTGCAGTGGTGTGCAGTAATGTTTTCGGATTGTATGATCAAATTTGTTTGGCTTTCAAAAATTTTTCGTCATCTGTGAATGAAACAGATTTTTATCACGCCCAGACACTATTGTCTCGACTGTCGATTAGTTGTCCTACGCCCGCTGTCTGCGATGGACATTACTCCATGGGAGCGTACGAAAATTGTAACGCTGCAGGAACACAATGGTTTTACCAGTGAGCAAATCAAAGTATTATCAACTGGCTCAGAAACTCTCTTGATTTAAATCCATTTGAGAATCTATGGTCAATCTGCAAGGAACGACTTAGTGGAATGGACATACGAAACATTAACATGTTCACCGGGTTATATTTCATTAAAAAAATACGAAAAAAAATAATATCAGAATTATTCGTTTTGTTACGATTAATTTGCATACGGGCGTATTTTTCGCTTGAATCTTGTTTTCTATATGTAGATTAGAAATGTATGGTCTCATGAGATAATGGAGGCCTTCCAAAGGTAAACACGGGAGAGCATAAGTTAGCTCTTCTGCTGAGTGACCAGGGGCCATGTTTATTTTTTGCGTTTGTATCTCGTTAGTCCGAGAATAAAGTAATTCAGAATTACTACTACATTGACTTTGTGGTTTTCTTACACGAAACTTTGATAAATCGCCCGCTTTCTACTGGATTTTGAGGTGCTGGGATTATTCAATTATCTCTCCTTATTAAATAAACTTGATGAAAAATATTTTTTGGTCTGTTGCCTGGTCTGATTACGCAAAGAAACTGATTGGAACACATTTTTTTCTAAATTCATCCAAAAGATATATGCCCCCGCCACAAAAAACCAATATACCATAATTATTTTTCTATTTTATTAGTTGATAGACTAAACTGGGCTGTATGGCATTCTATAACTTTTAACCGCCATTGTCTAAATGATTTTAAAAAGCTATTTTACTCTTCAGACTTTACGATTACTTTATTTCTATCGAGACATATTTTTCGCTTGAACATTGTTTCCCATATATAGATTAGAAATGGAAGCTCTCATTAGACAATGGGGGACTTCCACAGGTAGACACGGGAAAACAAGGTTACCTCTTCGGCTGTTATATAAAAAGCTAAGAAACTAGAGGCCATGTTTATTTTTTGTATTTGTATCTCGGTGGTAAGAGAATAAAGTAATTCATGATTATTTCTACCATTGTCTTTGTGGCTGTCTTACACGAAACATTGATAAATCGCCCGCATTCTAATGGATAGATATTTTGAGTTTCTGGGATTATTCAATTAATTTCGTGTCTTTTAGAATAATAGTGTTTTCAATATATAACATTCGTCTTTGTTAAAGGCGAGTCATTGGAATCCCAAGATTATTAATGTTGGCGTTCTCCAAGGTTCTCTCCTTGGTAACTATGATTGTTTGTCTCAAGCTTAGACCTGGGGTCTCAATGTGGGACGAACTGACTTGTAAAATTCAATAAGATCCCAAGACAAATTAGTAATGTTCTACCCTTAGGTTGCAGATCCTGAAGTGCCAAAAAATATGCTTACAATCTAAAAATATATTCTGGCTTCAAATAATCTGCAAAGGTTGATAAGACTTAGAAAACGAATTTATCTATCAATGAAACACTGACTGGATACATAGTCATGTCTTTTTAGATTTATTTACATTCCCTGAAATATATATACAGAAATATATAGAAACTAATTTGGCCAATAAGTGAGGGATCAGTTTATATATTGAATTTAATGTAGAATTGGTCTCCCACTTTATATCCACAATATATGGGTTATAAGCACATGGTCGAATGATTAGAACATTCGCATTCTGACCGTGAGATCCGGGTACGAATTTCACCATTTGTCTAGAAGGAGACTTCCTGATGTTATTGAACTAGACGGGTCGATCCCAGCGTGTGAAACCTTCGGAAACCTGCTTGAAAACCATACCATGGGTTAACTCAAATCTTGTGAGTGACATTGGGTAGACAGGTGGTCGATAGCTGTGCTAGCACGAAGTCACAAGTCATCGTGATCGAGGGTTTGAGTGTGCTGTCCTTGTTCAGATTTTTGATCACGTTAGATAACATGCTCTCTTCGAGAAAGTGTAACTAAGGTCGGCTTGAGGTTACCTTTCATACTTTCCGATAGACGCCTTCATTTA
>OZ038518.1:20056637-20099137 GCA_964036315.1 Acanthosepion esculentum
GAGAGAAAGAAAGTGTACTGGAAGCAATTAAGAAAGAAAGAAAGAAAGAAAGAAAGAAAGAAAAAAGAAAGAAAGAAAGAAAGATAGAAAAAAAGAAAGACAACAAATGAAAAAAACAGACAAAAAGTCGAAAGCTAGAGACAACACAAAAACAATGGAGGAATGAAAAAGAAGAAAAGAAAGAAGAAAACGAATGACGGATTGAAAGAGAAACATGAAAAGGTGTGGGGTAGTGACGGTGAAAATCGCTTGAATTCCTGGCAAAGATAGCAATAATGATAGCGTGAAGAATCATAATGAAAACTTTAGAAATAGTCAGACAAACGACATCCATACAAATTGGAAAGATATGGTGGCGAGAGAGAGAGAGAGAGAGAGAGAGAGAGAGAGAGAGAGAGAGAGAGAGAGAGAATAGGTGGCGTTGTCGGTCATTTGCAAGGCATTGTGGGAACGGGACCGAGAGGCGGTATGTCTAGGGAAGGATTGGCCGAACGGACAAGATAGATGTTGATGAAGATAAAATCAAAACAGCACACCGATGCCGTAGAGGCGGAGAACGAAAGAGTCGTCAAGGCAAAAGACGCTGACATTGAGGAAGACGATGTCGTAAGATGGCCGACGTGGACCGACGATAATATGATTCTTACTCGGTGGCTCAACAGTCTGGAAGAAAATGGCGACATCAGACTTTCGAGCCGGGTTTTTTTTTTCCTTTCCATATGCATGGATCTTGAACGTTCGGACCGGGCATGTGACTTAGGCAGCCAATAAATAGTTTATTTCAAGAGATGGGAGAGTGTGTCTGTATTTATAGCGAACTTTGCCAAAGAAGACATCTGGTGCATCTAAAATACGGTCTCGTAATTGACAAAGTCTGGCATTGTTGATTCGCAACGGGGTTGGGAGATTGTGGGCCCAGGGGAAGTGGTCTACAGTTTATTGGAAGGGGGGAAGGATCTAGAAGAGACAGAAGAAAACCAAGATGGGGTGAATAGAATCAGAAAAGAGTGGAATATATCGATTGAAGGTAAGATGGAGACGATAGGAGAAACTTGGGGGATAGGAGTTGGGGTGATAATGGGAGAAAAGCGAGAAGGAAAGAAAGAAGTGGACCACGAGAGGTGGGGGGGAGAGAGACGTCAGGTGTCTCCTGATGAGTAAGTTTTAAGAAAAACATGTTTAAAAATGAATAGAAAACGGAAAGCAAATTATTGAAAGATAAAAATAAGAAAGAAAGAAACGAGCAAAAAAGAAAGCGAGAGAGAGAGAAAGAAAGATAGAACTAGTAAACGTTGCAAATAAAAAGAGAGAGAAAGAAAAAGAGTGAAAGAGAGAAAGAGCATGCGTTTGAAAGAAAGAAAGAAAGAAATAAAGAAAGAAGCAATATAGGTTTGAAAGAAAGAAAGAAAGAAAAAAGAAAGAAAGTGCACTGAAAGAAAGATAATATTACACTGAAAAAAAGAGAAAGAAAGAAATAAAGAAAAAAGAAAGAAAGAAAAGAAAAAAATTGCATCGAAAGAAAGAGAGAAAAAAGAGAGAAAGAAAGAAAAAAGACAAGAACAAGAAAGAAAGAAAGGAAGAAAGGAAGACAAGAAAAAGAAAGAAAGAAATTTCACTAAAAAGAAAGAAAGTGCACCGAAAGAAAGAGAGAAAAAAAGAAATAAAGAAAGAAAGAGAGTGCACTAAAAAGAAAGAAAGAAAGTGCCCTGAAAGAAAGAAAGAAAGAAAGAAAGAAAGAATGAATGAATGTGCACTGGATAAAGAAATAAACAACGAGTAAACACAGAAATATATAAAAAACGGAAAGAAAGAAAGAAAGAAAGAAAGAACGAAAGAAAGAAAGAAAGAAAGAAAGAGAAATTATTGATAGAATGAAAGGAAAAAGGAAGATTGAAAGATGAAAATAAAGGAGGGGTGTGTCAAGAAAGAGAAAGAGAATGAAAACAAAAGGAATTTAATGAAACGAACAAAAACAGGGAAGAAAAAAGAATGAATGGTAGGATAATGGCGAAGAAAGAACAAAATGGTGAAAATATATATAACAAGAAAACTCGAAGAATAATTACAAGAATGAATAAGTTTCATTAGAAACAAAGAAATGAAGAATAAGCTGCAGCAATGTAAAGAAATTAAGCATCTGGCCGCAGGGTTATGGTTAATGAGCGTCTCAAGCAATTACACCGTTCTTTTATCTCACAACAAAGGACTTCTGAGACTCCAAAACTTTCCCGGGCATATTTCTTGAAGAATGACAATCAACAAGTACTTTAAGTAAGAATAAGCTTTATTTGAACATTGTACGACATTAAGTTTATTGGCCATGTAGTGCGTACATTTTTATGTCTTTTTAGTAAAAAGAAACCTTTTTTTGATGTGTGCTAGGTAGAGTTCAAAAGCAACTCCGAACTATTCTCCACCCTTTAACCTCTCTCCCACAGGTGGGGTGTGGCATGCCTATCGCAGCTCTACCGCTTCTTCAACGGAAAGTGCTCGGAAAAAATACATTCCTTCGTCCCGCCAAGGCAAATCATCACAACAAGAACACGCCATATCACTTACATAGTATCAAACCACCCACATTCCCCCCGTATTTCATTGGGGATAAAGTAAATTCCATTCGAGCAGCTTCTTCACGCGAAACACAGCCTTGTAGAACCGACTGAATAGGGTGTTTCCCCAATTATTACAATCTTAACCTTTTCAAGGCTAGGGTTCACTTTTATCTTCCACTCCGATACACACAAATGACTATATATATATATATATATATATATATATATATATATATATATATATATATATATATATAATGGACTCTCCCATCAGTTTCGACGTATGAGGATCTGACAACTTAACCAATTGATTGTTAAGAATTTTGTGTGATAATCTTACATGGCACGTAAGACCCGCAAATTTGCAAAGGAGGCCGCATATGGAGCAAGTGTAAGGATTGTGAGATGAGATCATTGTTAGATTGGCTGACTTTTTAGATCTTGCTCTTGCTTCTTGAAGACGGTTCAGAATAGCAGATTGGAAACCGCTGAATCCAATAAAAAACGTTGATCTCCATTCTATCCGCTCCAAGGCTAAGCGCTCAAGGGTGTTATGAGATATATTGACATCTGACAATTTGCTCTTCAGCTTGTCATTCTATCTTAGCCCTGGGCGCCCTACATTCCTGTAGCTCTGATCTAAATGGCTGTACATTAGGATCTTGGGTATCCTGTCATTAGACATTCTCAAGACATGACCAGTCCACCGCAGCTGTTGCCGTATGAAGAACGTTTCGATTCCTCGAATATTACACCTATCTATCTATGTATATATATATGTCCAAATGTAAAACAACGAAGAGTAAGATTTCAGCCTTCAAAACATGATCTAATGTAACACTACTGTTTTTTAATCCTATCTAAGCTTTCGGCTTACATAAGCCATAATCAAAGATGACAATTACATTACAAGGTATTAAACAATACACGGAGGTAGCAATAATGATAGTCTGTTTTTGTTTGCATGGAAGATTTTCAAGCAACGGCAAATATCGTGCATACGAGACGCTGGAAATGAAAATTGCACCACGGCTCATGACATCACATATGATCAGGCGAGATTATGGGAAACCGTTGGTATAAACCACCGGCTTCTGTTATCAATTATAGGCATTTTAGTATATTTGTGGAATTTTCATAGTTTATTTTGTTCAGGTTAGTTTTCAACTGTTTTATGTATATAGTTTTAGTTTTTGTTTATTGTTTTTAATGTTTAAATTTAGTAGTGTTTTCAACAAGGATTTTCCGGAATTGTGTCCGCGGCCAGGCATGTTGTTTTAAATGCCGAAAATATTAGACTTATCATTCAAATGTAGAGTCAAGCGTCCTAAAAGCGAGTTTGTGGTGTCACCAACATAAATATTATTTAATTCGCAGGAGATACAATCTCTCAAAGAGCAATTGAATTTGTAAACTATGTTGTTGTTTTTGCAAATCGCTAACCGGGGGAGAAGAATCCTTGCGAATAATTGAGTTGGATATTTTAGATTTAGTGTAGTATATGCTTAACTTGATTTTTTTTTAACTTGATCTGTTGTAGATATATTACTATTTACCAACTATTTTTTGTACAAATTTTTTTTTCATTTTTCGATTTCCTAAAATCCCAAAAAGATTACAAATTCTAGAATTTTCTTCTAGACTCATGTGAAACTATTCATATGTCAAAAAAATTTCTGTTATATATATATATATATATATATATATATATATATATATATATATATATATATATATGTATATATATATATATATGAAGAAATATAGTCTTAAAGTGTGCTATATTTATGGTAATAAAGTGCTCAATATCAGAGATAGAGCGTGTGTAAATATAAAAGTGGACATGGAAGTCAGCACTTAGAGGCGTTTAGTTGCCTGACGATTGCACTAGCATGAAACAGACTAAGTGCTGACTTCCATGTCCACTTTTATATATATATATATATATATATATATATATATATATATATATGTGTGTGTGTGTGTGTGTGTGCGCCAGCAAGTATTATATATATATATGTTATATATATATATAATTATTTTTTTAAATTTGTGTGTATAATATATGTGTGTATAATATATAAACATTTTATATATATATAATTATTTTTTAAATTTTCATGCGTATAATATATATATATGTTTGCGTAATATATATATGTGTGTGCGCGTGTGTATAGTATATATATACATAATATATATATATATATATATATATATATATATATATATATACATATATAATTATTTATTTAAAATTTGTGCGTATTATATATATTTGTACAATATATATATATATATATATATATCTTTGTGTGTGTATAATATATATATTATATATATATATATAATTATTTGTGTGTGTATAATACATATATATGTATGTGTATAATATGCATATATGTGAGTGTGTTTGTTTGTGTATAATACATATATACATATTATATACATATATATATAATTATTTTTTTGAATTTCCTATTACATCAATACACATACACACACACACGCACACACACACACACATATATATATATATATATATATATATATTATTCATATATTATATATGTGGGTTACGTATTGAAAAGCGCTCAATATCAGTGATAGAGGTAACATACTTAGTTGTATGGATGTGAGTTTGTGTAACCCTGGGTTTCACGATTTTGGTATCCACAGACAAACTATTTTGTATGAGGCTCGCAACTTCTATCCATACAACTAAGTTTATATTTATTTTTCCTAATATCCGACTAAGTTGTTTTACATCAGAATTGAGTTAAGTTAACTATTATCTTCTACTCTGATACACACAAATGGCCTCCAAGCGTAATCCTCTACCTTGAGTGTCCCTCGGGCCTAATAAAATGTGAACCTCACTGCAAGAAAAAAATATCAAACTTTCAGTGTATTGAGGGCACTCAACTGATATTTTCTTCTATCATCGCTTGTTTTAAATAAGGGTAAACTTCGCTTGCTATGAATAATTTATACTTTACTTTTGAACTTTCTCAGAAAGAAAATTTTCACTCGTTTTCATCTTCCAGAGAACTCAAAATTTTATATACTATATTTTTAATCAAATTCTCCCCATGCAAAGGGTTTACCAAGACAGATGGGGTTACTGAATAGTAGAAAGCAGAAACATTATTAATGACCGAGAAAAACAGAAGTATATTCAAGAAGACAGTATATAATGATTGACATTGCATTTTAATTTTTGAAGATCAAAATTGTCCGGTACGCATGAAGCCGGAAAAGATTTCCACAAACGAGAAGGGCTAGAAAAGATCTGATAGCATAGAACTTACGGTTACATCAACCTAATTAAACCTATAAATTGAAGTAACATAGAAAGTGCTATCCGGACAATTACCAGGAAAGTAATAGAAATTGTATAGGAAAACAGCATAAAAGGCGGTGGGAAGGTGACTGAGGTCAAGACACGAGGTATATTTCCCTGGTCTCCCCACCAATGATGGATGTGACACAAGGTTCTTTTAATATGGGGAGCACCATAGGCATAATTACGCATATGGGCTCAAGCTGGCGTCGGTTTTACACCGACCCAACCTATTTAGTGCAATTGGTTGCAGGGTTGGAATTCTCGTGGCTGAACAACTCCCATTTAAAATTAGGGGAGAACCTATAATATTGTTTGGCTTTCATCAAGGATATATATATCTCTTGAAAATACATTTCAATTGAGCACTGTTGTGTTATAAGCTATTTCTATAAACAACAGCCACCTGCACTAATGCAAATCTCTTCAGTAAAATGAATGGAGCACTTACATTTGTAAAAACAACACGCTAGATTTAGTTGTGTAACTGTACCGAGTGAAGATAGCTCTGGCTGACACCAAATTAGTTGTGTTTCAATCCTGGCTTGAGGCATTCGAAAGTCTAGTCACACTGAGGAGCTGTGATACAGCGAAACAGTACTGTCTGTGAATGACATATATATATATATATATATATATATATATATATATATATATGTGTGTGTGTGTGTGTGTGTGTGTGTGTGTGTCATTCGCAGACAGTACTGTTTCGCTGCATGACAGCTCCTCAGTGCGACTAGACAATCTATGGCCTCAAGTCCGGATCGAAACCCAATCGATTTGGTGTCAGCTTCTACCACTAAGCCATCTTCACTCGTTAAAACGAGTCAGCCAAATCTAGCGTATTGTTTTTACAAACATAAACAAACGCCAAGCAGCCAAAGTGCTCCATTCATTTGACTGAAGAGCTTCGCATTTACGCAGGTAACCGTTGTTTTTAGAATTAGCATGTCGTTCAATTGAAAATATATTTTCAAGAGCTAAATTATGTCATTCACAGATAGTACTGTTTCGCGGATATATATATATATATATATATATATATATATATATATATATATATATATATATATATATATATATATGTATATATATATCTGGAACACCAGATCATATCACCAAGTGTTCAGACCATGCTCTCTAAATAATATAACCTCTATAATATAAACAGCATATATGAGCTCTTCGACAAAGCAAAAGTGGACGACATAATATTATTTCTTAAAACTGTGGGCCTTTACCAATATATAATAAATAATATCAATATATATAAACCAAATAGATTTGTCAATAAAACCTACTTTTCTACAAAATGTATATCTGAAAATTTTTATAATCTCAAACGTACACTTGTTGCCACTTTTGTAATGCCAACGAATGCTCGTTGTCACTTTTGTAATGCTCGTTGTAGTAGAGACTTTGTAATCGCAGATATAACTATAGTAACGCCGTTGAACAATACTGGTATCAGACGCAATCGAATCAGGCCTCATGAATTTAAGCGTCCTACGAGGCTGGCATCCCGTTCCCAGCCCTTCACCGTTGAAACTGTTAGATGTAGACGTCTCTTCTACTCCAATAGCTTCATGTCTCGCACCTCTCGCCTGTGTAACTCTCTTCCTTATTCCTGTTTCCCTGACAAACATAATCTCCAACTATTTAAGTGTAACGTCAATCGACATCTCCAGTTGCCTTGATCTATCCACTTCCCTTCTCCGCATCCTTTTCTCCTTTCATTCCTATCTGCCCTCGCTCCAAATCTTCTGTAACCCCCTTGCCTTGATCGATCCACTATCTTTCTCCACATCCTCTCCTTTACCACTCCTATCTGCTCTTCATCCAAACCTTCTCTAACCCCTTACGTGCTAGTGGCTTCCAGCCTTGCTTGGGGTGAAAAGCTTAAATAAAAAAATAGTATTTGCTCGATAATACTCGCTCGAAAAGTAATCTGTATAGAGATCTGAATTGATAAATAGTATAGTGAATAGAGTAGAGAATTGCGGTTTCAATAATAATGGAGATAGAGAAGAAATGGTGATCCGTATAGTATAGAGGATAGACTAGAGATAGCGAACATCCAGACGTCACGCGACTTCCTCTATACATGCGTTTGCGCTATGGTCACGTGATCTAATAAATTCAATAATGGGATCGCCTGTGTTTGTTCACTGGGCATCTATGTTCAAACTTCATCAATGAAAGCAGACTCTCGCAAAAAACTCTTGACAAAAATACGCCAATGAAACCTGATCTCTTACAAACTGATTTCTTACAAAGAATACATATTCTATTCATACTAATCTATACTAAAAAAAACGTCGGTATTAAATAACCCACTGAGGTTGATATGCCGTAAAACAAAATAATCCCTAAACCGGACCATATCTGGCAGTGATATTCTAAACATTGACGTATGATAGGCTTATAAATATGTAAGGTAAGATTCTGAAGGGGAAAAATTGTCTAGCAAGACACAGCGAAACAACTTTCTTAGAAAAGACCTGACAAAGGTTTGTATCAAATTTAATGCCGATAGGAAATACTTGTTCTAAGAAAAGTTGAGCTGTGGTGGCCCAAAATATCTACTGGGCTCACACGAAGTAATACCAAAGTACACCTTCCATTCAGTGCAATACCAGAGCATCAGAAGACCCGGGAGGTCTCCTCATGGCCATCAGGTGCTGGTTCACCACTTAGAGTATACCAGTAGCATCCCCGTTATATCATTAAATGGTCTACCTGGCTACGTGTTCCGATATCAGACAACCGGGTGACAATAAGCGCCCACCGGAAATGCTTTTATATCCGCGTGATGAAAGCCTCATAGAAACTCACTAATTTCAGTAATGAATAAGCAATAATTTTATGTATGAGGGCGAGTGAAAACGTTTCCTTCACACTGAAAGAATTTTGCGTAGTCACTCAAAAGATTTAGAGATCAATTGCAGATCAAATGCAGATCAAATGTAGATCAAATAAACCGACAGGACGACAAAATAAGGGACAAATAGGAAGCGTATATCAGTCTAACATGTTTCACTTTTATAAAAGCTTTGTCAGAAATTGAGAGAAAATAGACGAAAAAAACTAAAAAACCAGAAACTCTGGTATTTTCAGTTTTGTTTGGGTCAGTTTGATTGATTACACACGTTTTAGGTTTCATTAAAACCGTAGATAATTCTATATGTATGTAAGTTTGTGAAGATTCTTGTATGTCTAAGTGGGCATCGGGTGGCAATGTGTATTCATAATTGTGTATGTGTGTCTCTCTAGTGGGAGTTCTAATGTATTCACCTTTGTACCGTCAGACCAGCGCAGCGTGCTGTCACATGATTCTAAATTATGGCTGAACTCTTTAAGTATGTATTCTTTGTATTAGATAGATATAATTTAAATTCTTTAAGAATGGATTCAAAGAAAGATGGTGATGTATTGTAATGTTTTAGGCATGTGTTTTATCGTTGGTAATAATGTCATTAAGTTTTAAATGTATTTTTTCTTTAAAAATTATGTTCTTCTTTTAAGTAAGGTGGTATTAATGAATATATATATAAAGACATTTTTATGTTTATACATTCTTTTTATAGATACAAATATTTAAGTAAATGCTCTGTTTTATAATAAACAGTATTATAAAACATTTACCGGCCTGAATGTCCGAGAAATTTTCATAGAAAATATTCGTCCACCGACAGGAATCGAATCTGTATCCTATACGGAACCGTCATATAGCCTAACGTGCCTCTTACCGATTTGGACACAGAGGAGCGTTCGGTTAGCAAGGTCGAATTTACTGGCTGTAAACTTCAATCTTCTATGAATCTCCCACGTACATTCATATCTGCTCATAGCGTATCCATATGTAAATAAATGACGTCACACATTATGAAATGGACAAAGTCTGACAATTATTTTAAGACAATTTCTCGGTCGGTAAATGTTGCTTAATACTGTTTATTATAAACAGAACATTTACTTAAATATTTGTATCTATAAAAAGAATGTATAAACATAATAATGTCTTAAAATTATTGTCGGACTTTGTCCATTTCATAATATATATATATATATATATATATATATATATATATATATATATATATTAGCTCTTGAAAATACATTTCAATTGAGCACTGTTGAGTGATAAGCTAATTCTATAAACAACAGCCACCTGCACTAATGCAAAGCTCTTCAGTAAAATGAATGGAGCACTTTGGCTGGTTGGCATTTGTTTACATTTGTAAAAACAATACGCTTGATTTACTTGTGTAACTCTACCGAGTGAAGATAGCTCTGGCTGACACCTAATCAGTTGTGTTTAAATCCTGGCTTGAGGCATTCGGAAGTCTATCTAGTCGCACTGAGGAGCTGTGATACAGCGAAACAGTACTGTCTGTGAATGACATATATATATATATATATATATATATATATATATATATATATATGAAGAAATATAGTCTTAAAGTGTGCTATATTTATGGGATAAAGTGCTCAATATCAGAGATAGAGCGTGTGTAAATATAAAAGTGAACATAGAAGTCAACACTTTGAGGCGACAGTCTGTTTCATGCTAGATGCAATGGAGTTGCTTGACGATTGCATCTAGCATGAAACAGACTGTCGCCTCTAAGTGTTGACTTCTATGTTCACTTTTATATATATATATATATATATATATATATATATATATATATATATATATATGTATATGTATATGTGTGTGTGTGTGTGTGTAAGTAGTAATGTTACATTGTTAGTATTTGAATAAATGAATAAGTATTAAACTTTTTACAAATAATTATTCTTCCTCTTCTCTGATGTGTACTACGGCATTAAAGAAATGATCGGTATCATGGTTTAGTCATCTGAAAACCCTCAATGAAAACATCGACTATTATTTTTCGTCATTGAGCGTAGAAAACTATGATTGGATTCGAAATCCCTTCATAAAAGTTCCTTCTAATATTGGACTTCAATTAAGCGAAGATGAAGAATTGGCCACCATTTTTACTGATCGAGGACTCAAAATAAACCACGACGATACATTTCGGATTTCAATACAAAAGGATTATCCCACATTAGCTAAAAAGGCTTTATCAGTTTTATTGCAATTTTCTACTTCTTATTTATGTGAATTAGGCTTCTCAACCCTAAATAATATAAAAAATAAGAAGCGAGAAAGACTACGCTCAATTGAAAAAGAAATGACGGTCTGCTTATTACCCATTGATACATTTTGGATTTCATTACAAAAGGAATATCCCACATTAGCTAAAAAGGCTTTATCAGTTTTATTGCAATTTTCTACTTCTTATTTATGTGATTAGCCCAGAGCTGGGGTAGAGAATATGTGATATGGCTATAAGGCGAGGAAAGTTCTTAAACTATTACACATAATAATAATGATTTAAAGATACAAGTATTTATAATTAACCCATAGCGGGGGGATTTTCAGTCATTCCTTTCCCACGGGTATTTACATGTAGGTGAAAATAAAGAACCAAAGTTGGCTTTCCGATTAACATTTCCGAGTCGTTAACTATTACACCAAATTTAAGCGTGCTACTAGATTGGCAATTAGGTCTCACGGTTTTACGTTTGAACTACCTAGATGCAGTCGTAAATTATAATCTAACTGTTTCTTTTCTCGCATTCCTCGCCTGAAGAACTCCCGATTTCTTGCTACCGTGTCGCCTACAATCATCAAACGTTCAAATGCCACGTCAATCGCCATCTTCTGTCTTCTTGAACCCTGTTCCATTATTGGCCGTTTCCTCATTTCTCTTAAATAAAGTCTTCCCGTTTTCGGTACAGAGCCGGGCACCACAGCGGTTAAGGAATACGTCGAAAAGGTCCTGTTGAGAGATTACTGAGATCCCAGATCCATATTGTATACATTCGTGAGTTTTGTACTGTGCTTTTCTTTACCAATTTTATTGTATTGTGCCTTTTTGCTCTTCATTACTCCTCAGTTATGGCTCCAAAGAAAGTTAGCAGTGATACGGGTAAAGGAAAACGAAAAGAGAAAAACAATTGTTGATCATATTGTCTCTTCCTATTCAGTTTCAATGGCGAAATCAACGATCTATACTATTCTTATAAACAATTCTTCCCTTCTCCTTTCCAAACAATAACATCTCTTTCCTTCCCCTTCCAATTACGCCATCAACTCTCCTACTTCCAGGTACAGCAAAATTAAAATTTTCGTCTATATTTTACCTGTTTAGTATATATATATATATATATATATATATATATATATATATATATATATATATATATATATATGTATATATATATATTTACAGGGATCAGTATGGGATATTTTAGGACTTTTGTATCTTGTTTAAAGTTAGAATGCATTTACTTACGGTATAGTAGGTTGATATGTTTCCGGTTATTTGAAGAAGTACAGAGAACAACCTCGGTTCTCGAACGGCTCACATGTCCAACAAATCGGTTTTCTAACGGAATATTCGACACGAAAATGCCTCGTTTATCGAACAAAATTTCGGTTTCTCGAACAACTTTGCCGAAGCGAGTTAATACAAACGGGATCATTTCTAAGTCGACCGCCGTGTTTTATACATTCGTTGGTTGTGCTGTACTTTTCTTTTCCATTTATATTCCACTGTGACTTTTTTTTCTCTTCATAAGTACTCGGTTATGGCGCCAAAGAAAACTAGCAGTGATACAGGTAAAAGAAAAAGAAAAGAGAAAAACAATTGTTGATGATATTGTCTCTTCCTTTCATATGGCAAAATCGACTATACTATTCTCATAAATAATGAGACCATCATGTTTTTCCTTCCCCTTTGTAAACAATAACATCGTTTTCCTTTCCCTTCTACTAACGCCATCAACTTTCGTGCATGCAGGTACAGTAAAATTAAGTGTTTGTCGATATACTTTCTGTTTAAGATTTGGGTTTATTTATTTTTTCTTAGATTTAATGATTTTCATTAGTTTTGTGTATAAACTTGTGCACAAAGTACTGTTGTAAAAGTTTAAATAAGCAATCATCTTGAGACAAGAAACGGATTATTCTTTTTTACATTGATTCGTATTGGATGAATAGTTTCGGATTACGAATATTTCGTGTTACGAACGGGCTTCAGGAACAAATTAAATGCGTGAACCGAGGTTCCACTGTAATTGACAGATTTTAATCAAACTTTCAAAGCTTATTCACAAATGAATGAAATTATTTTATAAATGTTTTTTAGCAAATGTTTGTAAAAATATTTTTTACCGCTGGTATCTCCCACTTCCCACATATGTAATTTTATGAAATTTCAAGAAATTAAATTTTACAGGGTTTAATGTTTATATTATCTAAAAGCAGAACTGTATGAAGAACAGAAAACACCATTTTTTTTTAAAAATAGGACCTCCAGTCGAAAATAAAAAAGCAACAAAAATATGACATTATTTAATTAAAAAAGGTTTTAATAGCTTATACAAATAAAATAATTTATGAACAGTAATGTTTAAGAAAGACTTTCCTTGGTATGACGATAAACTACATCCAACTGCAACTCCTCTGAATGAGAGGTTTTGAGGAGCGGTGAACCACCCCTTAATTGCTAGTCTTCCCAGGTTTACACTGACCCGGGGTGGTAGCACCTGTTAGGGTCCCAGCTATGGGCAAATAGTTAACCCCAAAACTGGCGTTAAAACACTATGAAATTGTAAAAATAGGTTTTAATACTAAAATAAATACTAGTAATAAATGTTTTGAAGGAAAAATTTTTACCAGCAGTACATTTTTGAAAGAAATATATATTACGAACAATACATTTTGGAAAAAATAATATTACCAGTAATACGTTTTTGAATGAAAAATATTACCAGCAATGCATTTTTGAGGGAAAAAATATTACCAGCTATAAATTTTTTGAGAAAAATTATTACCAGCAATACATTTTGGAAAAAATATTACCATCAATGAACATCTTGTCGCCATTAAATAACCCATTGAGTTCAATATGTCGTAAGACAAAACAAACCAAAGAAATTTCGATGAATAATGAATTTTTACAAGTACTGCTTTCATTTTTTAAAATTTTAATTACAATAATTTATAGTTTTAAATCTTTTATTTTGCAGAGGTTAGGTTATATTGTTATTATGTAAAAAATATATTTACTAATCGCAAATGGAAAAGCTTAGTACAGTTCATCGTCACATCAATATTTTAAAAAGTATTTTGAATGTTTTGGTATGGATAAATGTGCCGTTTTTTTTCAAATACGGCCGCCCATACATGACATTATCAGAAAATATGCGCGATAACTATAGTAAATTGAAAACCAAGTACATAAAATTCAATAAAACGTTAGATTACGGAAAATGTTTTCCTAATTTTTAAATAATGCTGGGTAGTTGTAAAACAATCTAAAATAAAAAAAGGCGCTCACATAATATCCGTCAAATTTAACATGAATTTTACTTTATTTTTGGAGACCTTAGTACCGAATTTTACTTTATTTTTGGAGACCTTAGTGCTGTCAATGAAATAATCCTTAATTTGAAATTATTGTCTGTTCTCCCCTCGAGAGACAGCCATTCCGACCCTCAATACTTTATGCATGACAAGTTATTAATATCAAACTGATTGGCATTCAGACAGACCCCGCCAAGAGCTGCTTTTCCGTACGAACTGATTTGGTCGAAGCTATACACATGTGGACCCTTAAAATCCTTCATTTATCTATAAAAGCAATTACTTTGAGCAAATGCAAACGCAGTGACTGACTGTATCGTCCTTTCTTAGCAACGAGCCACATTCGTGAGCCGCTTGATAATGACGAATTTAACACAGATACGAGAGCAAATGGATTCTGATAATGTTAGTCACACTTCGGCAAAGCCCACTTTAGCAGATTGGTCGCCTACCAATAATTATCTACCCTTGTTATTAGATGGGTCTCTGACGCAAGATTGAACTAATTAAGTTTACGCTGAAGATATATTATTCCATACGCGTATAATAAGAATCATAATAATAATTATAATAATAATAATAATATGTGTGTCAGTCAATATTATCACATCAATTACTGAGCTGAATAGCCTCGTTATGAAAATGGGCGCCAAAAGAAATTAGAGAAATTTCACGGTGCCTTTTGAAAATATAAGAATAATATCATTCCTTTCTTGATTTCAAGTGGACTCGAACACCACCAGTCCATGATGATAAACAACATCTGGCCGCAAGGACTTTGGTCGGGGGGTTTTGAGGAGCATGGAACTAGTTATGATCCCACCTATAGGCAAATAGTTACCTTCTCTCAAAAACTGGGGTCAAAATACTATGAAAGTGTAAAAAAATATTTTTATAGTAAAAATAAGCAGCAATACATTTTTCTAAATCACAAATACATTTGACTCTCAAGAAAAACCCTCTTTACAAAAAAATATGTCAATGTAAAATAAAATAAACCAAATAAACCCAAAACAGACACTCGACAGAAAAACACTTTACAAAAAATACGTCAATGAAACCTGATCAAGAAACTGATTTCTTACAAATAATACATATTCAGTTCATACGAAACTATCCAAAAACTTTTCGGTATTAAATAACACATTGAGATATTGATATGTAAAATAAAATAAACCAAACGAAACCAATCCAAACGAAACGAAACCAATCCAAACGAAACGAAACCAAACCAAACCAGACTCTCGATAGATTAACCCTTTACAAAAATACGCCAATGAAATCTGATCATCAAACAGATTTCTTACGAATAATGCATATTCTTTTCATACGAACCTATCCTAAAAATCTTGTCGGCATTAAATACCCCATTGAGGTTGGTATGCCGTAAAGCACAATAAACCAAACCAAACCAATCGTACACCATCAACTACTTAATCCCACTCTGCCTGTCTCCCAGACTATTCTCCCCGCTATGGATTAAATAGTAGGATCGATGTTTTCGCTTATACTTCCAGACAGAATTATAATTGTATGAATAAGAATATTATTCTCCTGAAGTTCTTTTAGATGAAGAAAATCGTAGTGCTTAGAATATTTTTCGCTATATATTCTACATGTTACATATACTCACCAACAGTATGTATACACGTTTCGTCTTGGATATACGTTCGTCTTTATTTAGGTTCTTCAAGGAGCCTTTTAATATTGGTGATTTTCAGCGCCAATTTAAAGCGTGCGGTCTGGCGTCAAAGTTATTCTAACAATTTCGCTGGTCATGAGATATTTAAGATAAAATATGGCAGATAACGCGTCACGTCTCGGCGCCGTTACATCATACTTAACTCTGATTCTTGCCCCCCTCAATCCCCCCCTGCCGAATCCTCTCTCTTTCACTCCCCCTCCCTCTCTCTCTCTCGCTCTCGTTCGCTAAGACACACACTCATTTATTCACAATTTTTTTGTTTTTTTTCTTCCCCGTCGCCCAAGGCCCAGCTATAGTCTTGGTCATCGATTATACAATTGTAGACTCTGCTTCATCCCTATATTAAAAGATCTTTCTTGTTGATACCATTTATATTATGTTTTCATATTCATTTGCAACATTGTCTTCTTTAGCGTTTCTTTCCTTTTCAGTGGATAGTTGTACAGTATTCTACGTTATGGAGTTCTCATTTCGAAAAAAAAAACAAACAACAATTTAAATAACAGGGAATGGTTTCAGCAGAGAACGGGAAATGTATGATATCGAAATCCGAATGTTCACTGGTTTAGCGAAAGATGCCTACCAAAAGATAAACAAAGTATTAAGAAACAGAACGATTTCGTTATAAACAAAGAACATAATGAAATGATACATAATATCAGTCCTCCTATATGGCAGTGAATGCTGGACAATCTCCTCACAGATGAAGAAGAAACTGGAAGCAAGAGAAACAAAGAAAAGAGTACTGAACTGTTATGTAATATCAGTCCTCCTATATGGCAGTGGATGCTGGACAATCTCCTCACAGATGAAGAAGAAACTGGAAGCAAGAGAAACAAAGAAAAGAGTACTGAACTGTTATGTAATATCAGTCCTCCTATATGGCAGTGGATGCTGGACAATCTCCTCACAGATGAAGAAGAAACTGGAAGCAAGAGAAACAAAGAAAAGAGTAGTGAACTGTAATGTAATATCAGTCCTCCTATATGGCAGTGGATGCTGGACAATCTCCTCACAGATGAAGAAGAAACTGGAAGCAAGAGAAACAAAGAAAAGAGTACTGAACTGTTATGTAATATCAGTCCTCCTATATGGCAGTGGATGCTGGACACTCTCCTCACAGATGAAGAAGAAACTGGAAGCAAGAGAAACAAAGAAAAGAGTACTGAACTGTTATGTAATATCAGTTCTCCTATATGGCAGTGGATGCTGGACAATCTCCTCACAGATGAAGAAGAGACTTGAAGCAAGAGAAACAAAGAAAAGAGTACTGAACTGTTATGTAATATCAGTCCTCCTATATGGCAGTGGATGCTGGACAATATCCTCACAGATGAAGAAGAAACTGGAAGCAAGAGAAACAAAGAAAAGAGTACTGAACTGTTATGTAATATCAGTCCTCCTATATGGCAGTGGATGCTGGACAATCTCTTCAAAGATGAAGAAGAAACTGGAAGCAAGAGAAACAAAGAAAAGAGTACTGAACTGTTATGTAATATCAGTCCTCCTATATGGCAGTGGATGCTGGACAATCTCCTCACAGATGAAGAAGAAACTGGAAGCAAGAGAAACAAAGAAAAGAGTACTGAACTGTTATGTAATATCAGTCCTCCTATATGGCAGTGGATGCTGGACAATCTCCTCACAGATGAAGAAGAAACTGGAAGCAAGAGAAACAAAGAAAAGAGTAGTGAACTGTAATGTAATATCAGTCCTCCTATATGGCAGTGGATGCTGGACAATCTCCTCACAGATGAAGAAGAAACTGGAAGCAAGAGAAACAAAGAAAAGAGTACTGAACTGTTATGTAATATCAGTCCTCCTATATGGCAGTGGATGCTGGACACTCTCCTCACAGATGAAGAAGAAACTGGAAGCAAGAGAAACAAAGAAAAGAGTACTGAACTGTTATGTAATATCAGTCCTCCTATATGGCAGTGGATGCTGGACAATCTCCTCACAGATGAAGAAGAGACTTGAAGCAAGAGAAACAAAGAAAAGAGTACTGAACTGTTATGTAATATCAGTCCTCCTATATGGCAGTGGATGCTGGACAATATCCTCACAGATGAAGAAGAAACTGGAAGCAAGAGAAACAAAGAAAAGAGTACTGAACTGTTATGTAATATCAGTCCTCCTATATGGCAGTGGATGCTGGACAATCTCCTCACAGATGAAGAAGAAACTGGAAGCAAGAGAAACAAAGAAAAGAGTACTGAACTGTTATGTAATATCAGTCCTCCTATATGGCAGTGGATGCTGGACAATCTCCTCACAGATGAAGAAGAAACTGGAAGCAAGAGAAACAAAGAAAAGAGTACTGAACTGTTATGTAATATCAGTCCTCCTATATGGCAGTGGATGCTGGACAATCTCCTCACAGATGAAGAAGAAACTGGAAGCAAGAGAAACAAAGAAAAGAGTACTGAACTGTTATGTAATATCAGTCTTCCTATATGGCAGTGAATGCTGGGCAATCTCCTTACATATGAAGAAGAGACTTGAAGCAATGGCAACAAAGAAAAGTTTACTGAACTCTCATGAATATCAGTCCTCCTATATGGCAGTGAATGCTGGACAATGTCCTCACAGATGAAGAGGAGACTTGAAGCAATAGAAGCAAAGAAAAGAGTGCTGAACTGTTATGTAATATCAGTCCTCCTATATGGCAGTGAATGCTGGGCAATCTCCTTACATATGAAGAAGAGACTTGAAGAAATAGAAGCAAAGAAAAGTCTGCTGTACTGTTATGTAATATCAGTCCTTCTCTCTGGCAGTGAATACTGGACAATCTCCTCACAGATGAGAAAGAGACTTGAAGAAAGAGAAACAAAGAAAAGAGTACTGAACTGTTACGTAATATCAGTCCTCCTATATGGCAGTGAATGTTGGACAATCTTCTCACAGATGAAGAAGAGACTTGAAGCAACAGAAACAAAGAAAAGAGTACTGAACTGTTACGTAATATCAGTCCTCCTATATGGCAGTGAATGCTGGACTATCACTTCACAGATGAAGCCTTGTGAGTGAAATTGGCTAGACTAAACCCTTGGGGGCCGTCGATATCTGTGCAAATACAAATCACAACCAGTCATGGCCGAGGACTTGAGCGTTCTGGCCATGTACAAACTGTTCATCACGCTAGATAACACACTCTTTCGCAGTAACTGTCACTAAAGTCTGCTCAGCACAGTTGCAATATAAACCACAGGTGTGTTCCGTCTGTGTTGAATAAACACAAATGCGTCTGGGAAATCGTCTGCGATGGGGATTCGCTTGACGCTCTACTAAACAGGAGATCCTCTAATACGAATCGCCAGCTATATATATATATATATATATATATATATATATATATATATATATCTATATATATATATATATATATATATATATATATATATATATATATATATATGAACCTAAAGAACCAGGGAAACCTAGCTAGGTTTCACCTACGCGGATCGTCAGGGTTGTTTTTATGTTGTAGGCTATTTATATTCTGTTCAAATTTTACCTCTTTGGCCAGCGTACCCTGACGATCCTCGTAGGCGAAACCTAGGTAGGTTTACCTGGCTCTTTAGGTTCATAGTTAAATTTGCTCTACTTAGTGTAGTGAGCACTTTACTTAGTTACTTTTGCTTTACTCGTTTTGGAGGGTTTTTTTCTTTGAACTCTGAGCTGGGATTCTGGACGATTGTTTTCGCCTGAATTTCATGTTCTTAGTTCTTTCTTTTTTTATCCCTTATTTTTCCTTGGGTTTTGGTTTGTTCATTAGCAAGCCGAAACACACAAGGTCTTTCCAGACGAGTATAATTATTTATATTTATTTTATATATATATAAATGTATATATATATATATATATATATATATATATATATATATATATATATATATATATATATATTATAAATTAATTAATTTAAAATATGGGTTTTTCGCTACACAGTGATAACCATGTTTCAGAAAAGGAATTTATAATATTAATGCTCTGTAAATTTACATTCAGCACTATTGTGTAAAAATGAAAATATCTATAAGAACACCGGATTTTATATCTTACTGTTCTTTCTTTTTATTTATATATATATATATATATATATATATATATATATATATATATATATAGTGAGAGAGAGATAGAGAGTGTGTGTGAGATGGATATACGTTTCTTGTTAGTATCTATTTATTGATATAATCTCTTGAGAAAGAAAGTTTAAAATTACTTCGTGCATTTTAGACATTTGCTTTTTTTGCAAGCAGCAAAAAAGGTGTGTACGGTGAAGGTGACAGAACTGTACGGAAGTGGTTCGTTAAGTTTAAAGTTGATGATTGTACCTTTATTGCTGAAGAAAGCTCAGGAAGACCCCACTACAAATAACGACCAGCTCATGACCTTGGCAGAAACACTAAATCTATGAAAGTCCATCATCCATGAGCACGTAGATTCCTTTCTGTCATTTTTATAAATATGTTCAAGGTAATTGTCCTAATAAGCTTTCCTTGTTGGTACATCGACTGCATGAATTTAGATATAGTAGTAGACAGGCAATTAGGTCTCATCGTTTTCGTGTTGAACTAGCGAGAAGTAACCGTAAGTTCTATTCTAATATTTTCTTCTGTCGGACTTCTCAGCTCAGATCTTTAGTATTGGGTTGTCTGTAAAGTTCATGTCAATTTTTCGTTATTCATGTTCCAACACATTAGAATCCGTCAAATCTATGGACAGATATAATATGCTCACATTTCCAATTAGAACAGGCTTCAAACGATCTCTTGAGAAAGAAAGTTTAAAATTACTTAATCCGTGTCAATTTTATATCCCTATGAAAATGAAAGATTATAAGGTGTATTTTGGACACTTTATGCTTTTTTGTTTTTACTGTAAAGGTAAAAATGCCTCGCAAGCAACAAAAATAAGATATGTGCTGTGTACTTTGAAGGTGCTTAGGATTGCTGATTGGTGGCGTATTGTAGCCTTATTTACGCGCAACTGGCAGAAACACTAAATCTGTCAAAATTCACCATCCATTGGCATTCAGTGAAGCTTGGGTACTCAAATCGCTATTATGTTTGGGTATCACATGATCTGAGTGAAAAGAATCTTTTGGGTCGCATTTCATCTGTGATTTACTGATGAAAATTCCCCCTTTATGAAGCAAATTGCGACAGGTGATGGGAAATGGATCGTTTGCAACAATGCTCAGTGAAAAAGATCCTAGGGTAAGCAACATGAGCCAACTTCAGTGACCTCCAACGCAGGTTTTCATCCTAAGGAAGCCATGTTGTGCATCTGGTGGGATTGGAAAAAAGTCCTTTGTCGAGAATCCACAGAGATTCTGGGAAGATGGAATCTTTAAGTCGAAGGAAAAATGGAGAAAGTTTCTGCAACTAAATGGTTTACATTTCGTTGAATATTTAATGATATAATTTTGTTTTGTTTCACTTTTAAAAATCGGCATTAACTTTCCGGAAAACACAATAAAAATAAGAATTCAAATACGTGTACCTACTAAATAACGTTTATAATAATATATAATGTCGGCGTAAAACATCCATTGCGAAACTGTTGTTTATGTTTCGGAAACGAAACTAAGCTGTGAGATATAGATAGGTATATATCCCAAACAAAAATTTCCTTTTGTTTAATAAATATTTTAAACGTTGATTTATTGTCAGTGGTCAAATTAGTAGCGAAACATTTAGGCTATAGTAGCTGTTTTCTTGATCGACACGCGGCTACAGGTCCGACATTCTATGGATTTCTCAATCTAGGCCGTTTGCTGTTAATTTAACGGTTCAAGAGCGAAGAAGACATAGGGTTACAAAACAGTCAGATCTAAGTAATAAAATTCTGGGGATTTAGGAAAATCATTATAGTTATTCATCGAGTCTAGAAGAATCCTCAACAGAATTCAGAAAGCACTGGGCAGCCGTTTCGTCTTATTTTTGGGGCACATCAGCAGTAAGAATTCACTACCGAGATTCGAAGCAGTACCATTTCGATACTAACTGTACCAGACGGGCCCGGTGACTAAGATGTATAACAAGTTAATACGTTTTTCATTACTTTTGATGAGATTGAAAGAAGTCTCTCTGAGCTTTAGTTAGCAATACTTTTATTGTTGGTTTCACGATAAAAAAAAAAAAAAACTCCAGATAGGAAGTAAAACCCATGACAGCTTAACCCTGTCATTATATTGCATGTGTCTGCCGAGAGGCGTGTACTGGCTGGTATTGACTGTGATCCGGAGAGGTTAAACTCCGCGATAATAACACACGAGGACTGTCGTTCGGAGTTTCCGTGGCAAGTCTTTTGCACCGTATGGTTTTCTGACAACTACATCTAATTAGTTCCACGGTTACTGCGAAAAACGCTACGAAACAACATCAACTTCATCTTGGCACTTGGAATGTACTAACTCTCCAGGACAACAACTCAGCACCAGAAAGAAAAGCAGCTCTGGTCGCATTGGAGCTAAAGAAGTACAACATTGATGTAGCTGCACTGAGAAGTAACCATCAGTCGACTACATGAAACGAGAAAGCAAAATAAGACATCTAACAGTGTTCCTGTTGCACTTGGATACGATACATTCTGCTGTACTGTTTGTGGTCTTTTGCGCAACTCTCGATCCGGTCTCAAACGTCATGTCCGTCATAGGCCTGCAGATAATTAGTTTCTGGTCGTCGGAACTCCATACGTCGAACTCGACAGGAGAATTCGTCATCATATATATGCTATGTTTATAATAAACAATATTGTTTACCGGCCTGTACGATTAAGAATTTTCATAGAAAATATGCATCATCCGAGAGAAAGCTTTATCCTACATGGAGCTGTCATAAAGTCTGACGTGCTATACAAGTTCGTAACAATAAAATATATTAAAATAACTGTTGGACTTTGAACATTTCGTAAGGTCTGACGTCATTTGTTTACGTTTGGTTACGCTTCGAGCAGATATGGACATTCGAGGGAAATCATGGAAGATTGTAGTTTAAAAGCTGTAAAATCGACCTTGCTAACCAGACGCTCTTCTGTAGTTAAACAGGTATAGAACGTCAGGGTATATTATAGTTACGTGTAGGATACAGGTTCTATTCCGGTCGGAGGACATATATCTTCTATGAAAATTTCTCGGCAGCTGTAAATGTTCTTAATACTGTTTATTATAAAGAGGCCATATACTTGAATATTTGTATATATATATAAATAACATATAACAATATATATATATATATATATATATATATATATATATATATATATATATATATATATATATGTATATAGTTGCACTGATGAGTTTGTGACCCTGGGTTTCACGCTAGTTGCGATCGTCAGACAAACTGATTAATTTTTAAATTTTGGATTTATATATGATTGTCTATATCGATGTTTTTACGGTAGTGGGAAGACAAATTGTCGTTGGAAGGCCACTCATACACACGCAGACATACATACACGCACGTTCACATATTGCAGCTCACACAAACATAAACACATATGAACAGTGTGTGACTTGGCGTATATGCGCATCGATTCGTCGTTACGTGCATACGTGCGCAATTGCTCGCTGTATTCAATATTGGATTGTGTAGCGAACTTCTTTCGCAAGTCGCAATGTCAACGTACATAGCGTTCGTCTATTTTGTTCGCGGAATAATGTTTTCTTACACACATATATATACGTATGCACATGCATTCGCACACCTATCCGTCTGTTTTTTTTATTTTAAGATGGGCTATGTATAAGACTATGGTAGGTAAAATTGTTATTATTTTTAATTTTTATTTTTTTAAGGTTGTTTTGTTATTAGTTTAAAACCGGTTATTTTGCTTGCTTTTGGCGATTGCGCTTATGTAAATGGTAGAAACTCCAGTTTATAATACTTATACTTAAACATATGAAGGTCATTCCTAAACTTAATAGAAAAGCGCTTCATTGCAACAAATCGCTTAGCAACAATATTCCACAAAATACCGTAAAAATTAGTTACAGCTACACAAATAATATAACACAAATAATAAAAAACCACATCAAAAAAGTAACAATATAATTAAATAATGCAACTAAGGAACCTCAATGCAAGTACAGAAAAAAATATGTCCACTCCAAGGGAACTGCAAACAAACGAATATAATATATAAAGCCAATTTAAGTGCAAACAACAGCACAGAGTAATATCTTGGTGCCACCGAGAGACCATTCAAGCAAAGAAAAAACAACCACGACCTTCCACATACATATGGCATCTAAAAGACAAAAATATTACACCAAGAATAACCTGGGAAATATTGAAAAACGCACCTGCCTACAACAAGATTACAAAGAAATACCTACTGCACGAATAGGTAGCAATAATTTCTCACATCCAACAAAACAATTTACTAAACATAAGATCAGAAATAATTTCTAAATGCAGACGTGAAAACAAATAATTATTATCACAATTTATTTTACTAAACTGATAAAAATAATATCAACCAAAATTGCTACATAAACTACCATTAACCCTATGAACACCAAAAAAAGAAACCGCTGAAACCATAACACCATCAATTATTTTCTAATTCAAAGTACCATCATAATAATTATTATTATTGTTATTACTATTATACCACCATTATTAAAACCATTTTACCATAACCATTTGCTGCCACAGTTGTTATTATCATCGGCCGCTCTCCCACCATTACTAACGTATCACAATTACCATTACCACATTAGTCCACAATTATACTTCCTTCCCCAACCCCAGCAAACTTAATACCACAGTATAAATACCAATAAGTATTATAAATTGGAGTTTCTACCATTTACATTACTGCAGTGGCCTATTGATTGGGCCTTCAACTTATTCGGAAGTTTGAGAGAATGTCTATGCATATTCTCAGAATTAGAAGTTTTTTTTTGCTGTTGTTTGATCATGGTTTTCATTTGCACTCGACTTTCTTTTCCTTGCTGCAAACTTGGCTCTTTTGATTGCAACCTGGTCTTCTGTAGGCGGAGATTTCTTTTTGCAAGGCACAGTGCTACAAAATAACTCAAAATATAATAATTAACGAGCTTAAAAGCCATCCGGTTTGGTGGCATTTAAGCTAGCTCCTGCGAAGAGCTCTTGATTAGGCCTTCGGCTTCTTCAGGAATTGAAGAGTCCCTAAGTCTTGGCATATACTCAGCATTAGAAGCTCGCTCGGCCGCCGTTTGATCTGGCTTTTCATTTGCACCGGACTTTCTTTTCCTCGCTGCAAACTTGGCTCTTTTGATTACAATCTGGTCTTCTGTTGGCGGAGATTTCTTTTTGCAAGGCATAATGCTGACGTATAAATAATAAATTATAGAACTCAAAATTGATCGCTGCATTTAATTATTGCATTCATATTTAAGCTCGCCTTTTAAAAGTTCAGCGATAATTCTTCTGCCACCTTTAATTTAAAGACAGTTTGATGTACGTAGATCCTTACTTTTCGTACAGACAATTATTTTAATTTCGTGGGTGACTTACCCTGGATTTCGCAGCTAATTTCGATAATTCCCAAATTTATTTCCAAGTTATCAATATTGTTATCGTACAAAAAAATTAATCGTCGGAAAAATACCACATAAATAATCGCCAAAATTCATTAATGAAAACTTGGGAATCCAAAATTTCATGAGTGCGGGTCCAGATCCGGTGCAGAATGTTTTTATTTTGCTCGCGAAGTCAGCCTGATTCCAAAATGGTACCATATACTGGATTACGATCTCTAGGAATAAAGTTGAAAACACGGACAATTTTATTTTGAAACACTGTAATTTGAAAACAGTAAGTTTTTCATTTGAATATGAGCTATTGAAAGTTAGAGAGTTGTGTCCCTTTTATTAGTTTTTTCAGTAGACACCAAGATGGCAGAATCCGAAAAAAAATGAAGCCTTGGGAATCCAAAATTTTCAGGATTTCGGCAAGGAACGATTTAATTTGCTCTGGAGCCGGCCTGATTCCAAACTTATATATGTCGGGCTACAGCCTCTACGAGTAAAATTGAAAAAGTGTGACACACTGACATTCACATTTATTTACATAGAAGAAATAATGGCGGACAAAAAATTCTTTAAAAATGACTTTAAATTTCGTGAAAGGAAAAGAAGCTCGCGGATACAGTTTCGGGAATAACTGAACCTTGAATTTGCATTCAGTATTTCAAACTTTGCTCACTCAAGTCAGCTTCCCGAAATTAATTAGTAAGCTGGCATTTCGGCTATAGAAATGGTTTCACTGATCGAAAAGGAGCCACACCTTCGACAATCTAAGGACATCTCAATCTAGACTGGTACTTATTAATTTCATTCTTTAAGAAAAGAAAATACAACCAGGGACTAAAAATAGGGTTTATATTAATAAAAAAAAATGGATTCATATATATCAATCGATATATTCATGGACTTTATTCACGCGCGGGCGGGTGTGTTTTTACAACAGATATGATCTTTTTTCTATATTTCTCATAGCTTCGCACAGCTCTCTCTCTCTCTCTCTTTCTGAGTGTGTGTGTGTGTGTGTGTGTGTGTGTGTGTGTGTGTGTGTGTGTGTGTGTCGCATATGACATTTGACTATCACAACCTCATTGTCTTTTTATCTGTGTCGTCCGTGTATGTTCGTTGTCGGGCGATTGTGTCCCAACCAAATATCCTCGTCTCTTGATAGACGAAAAGCCTGTCAGCATCAATCAGTTCTTTTCTAGTTCTCAGTATATCTGTGGTTTAAATTTGTTTTTTGTTTTTTCTTTTGCCTTTCACCGTCAATGCGCTTACGGTTGTGTCTTAGTCTGCAGAATGGACATTGGTCATTCAGACTCGGTATTAGTGCGCCTGTATAATGTCTAATTAGGTACTCAACTCGCTGAGTCTTTGTTGTTATTGGAAGAGAAACCATGTCTCATTTTAATACAAATTGCCTGTCACACACAAGCGTCTTCCTGGGAGAAGGTGGACTTGGGGGATACGTTTGAGTGGTATAGACGTGGCGGGGTGAAGGGCAGGTATAGAAAAGTGAAAGAGAGTTGGAGCGAATACAAGTAGGAGGAATATATTGCGTCAAATAGAAGAGATATGCCCGAGACATGTTAGAAGGTGTCAGGTGAAGATGGGTATCGATATGGCGTGACCGGAAGCCATCAGAGAATAAGAACGGAAGGAAAAAAGAAAAAAACAAAGAAAGACAAAAAGAAAGAGAGGAAAAAAGGAAAAGAAAGAGATTTAAAGAAACATAATAAAAAGGACAAAGAAAGAAAGAAAGAAAGAAAGAAAGAGAGAAAGAAAGAAAGAAAGAGAGAAAGAAAGAAAGAAAGAAAGAGAGAAAGAAAGAAAGAGAGAAAGAAAGAAAGAAAGAAAGAGAGAAAGAAAGAAAGAAAGAAAGAAAGAGAGAAAGAAGGTAAATTTAATTTTAAAATGCACAAAGAATGAATAAAACAGTGTGATTTGAACGTAATCAATAAAGAGAAAGAGACATAGAAAGAAAGGAAAAAACAAAAGGAAAAAGGAAAGAAGGAAAAAAGAAAGAGAAAAATGAAAGAAGGAAAGAATCGAACGCTGAGATCAGAATTTGGAAGGAACAAAAAGGACAAAGAAAAAAAGAAAGAAAGAAAGAAAGAAAGAAAGAAAAGAAAATAAAAACAAAGAAAAGAAAGAGAGAAAAAAAGAAGAAAAAAGAATTGGATGCTGAGATTAAAAAAACTGAATTCTGAAGGAATAAAAAGGACGAAGATAGAAAGAAAGAAGAAAGATCCAAAGAAAAAGCAAATGAAAAAGGCAATTAAAGAAAGGAAAATAAAAAAGAAAGACTTAAAGGGAAAGAGAAAAGAAGAAAAAAAAGAATTGAACGCTGAGATCAAACAACTGAATTCTGAAGGAATTAAAAGGAGAAAAAAGAAAGCAAGAAAGATGGCAAATGAAAGATGAAAGCGAATTTGAAACATCAAAATGCACAAAGATCGCAGAGAAACAATGTCCGAGAAAGAAACACCGAAAGAAAGAAAGAAAGAAAGAAAAAAACAAAGAAAGAAAAGAAAAGAAAAATAAGAAAGGAAAATGTAACAAGAAACAACGAAATGTTGAAAGAAAGAAGGACAAAAACAAACAAAGAAGAAAAGGATCACAAAGCAAAGAAAGAAAGAAAAGAAAAAGTGAAAATTAAAATCGACCTAAAATTACGTAACGAAAGGAGGGCAAGAAATAAGGAAAGAAAAAACAGAAAGAAAGAAAGAAAGAAACTAGACGTAAAGAAAGAAAGAAACAAAGAAAGAGAGATTAAGAGAAAGAAAAAAAAGAAACAAACAAACAAAGAATGAATGAATGAAAGAAAGAAAAAGAAACAAAGTAAAAAGAAGGAAACAAACTGAACTGGACGGAAAGAAAGGGACGGACTGGAAAGAAAGATAGAAAGAAACAAAGTGGGATTAAAAGAAAGAAAGAAAGAAAGAAAGAAAGAAAGAAAGAAAGAAGCAAACAAACAAACAAACACAATTACCAAGCCAATTTTAACATTAATATTCTCAGACAACCTTTGTTTTCAGCGTAATTTGTACGGAAGCAAAGAAAAGAAAGATAGGAAAAGAAAAAAGATAAAGATAGTTTTAATATTTTTTCTACAGGTCTAAAAGAAAGAAAGAAAGAAAGAAAGAAAGCAAGAAAGAAAGAAAGAAGAAAGAAAGAAAGAAAGAAAGGAAGAAAGAAAGAAAGAATACAAGAAAGAAAGAATGAAAGGAAGCAAGAAAGAATACAAGAAAGAAAGAAAAAGATACTGTATGGAAAGAAAGGAACGGAATGGAAAGAAAGAATAAAAGAAAGAAAAAGTACATATAATAGCATAACGAAAAAAAAAAGAAAGAAGAAAGTACAAAACGAACTTCACTGGGTTTTGAACTTGGTTCATTTGAAGAGCGTACAGACTAAGGTGCGCGGCTTTTGCCTCGCCGTGTGTGTGTGTGTCTCTCTCTCTCTCTCTCTCTCTATATATATATATATATATAATATGACATACCATTTTTAAAAAATTCTGCTTGTTATATCAAAGTATTTAAAATCAATTACTTATCAAAGGTTGACTCAGAGTTTCGTGATTGTTCACAAAGTCATGGAAACTCTCGACAAGGATGAATACTTACATTATATACATTATTCAGTCTGTTATCCTTGTTTTCATTGCCATATTCACAACGTTTCGGCCGTTGTACGCCCCGTTCTTCTTCAGGTGATTGGAATTTCAACTGAAATGTTGTGTATATGACAATAAAGATGAAGATAACAGTCCGAATAATGTAAATAATCATAGTACTTCATCTCGTAGATATAGACAGATATTGAAGAAAGAATACATTGATTACTACAGCGATTGAAAAATTCCGAAATTCTGTATTGAACATTACTCTATCATATATATATATATATATATATATATATATATATAAGGTAACCAAAAAAGTTATGACCGTTTTTTGATTAGTCATTGAATGAAGTTGAAATATATACGAAATGAGTGTAGCAATTGTTTTCAAATTCGGACAGCCGGAAGTAGGAACATCAGACGTTATAAAAAACAAGCGCACTGTGCCCGGCCATCAGTTATAAGCTGGACAGCTGTGAGAAGGATGGAAGTGTCTAGAGATCTCGTTCGGGGTTGTTTGCTTTACAACTTCAAAGTGGGCTTATCAGCAGCTGCATCAAGTCGCCGCATATGTCGAGCGTTTGGGGATAGTGCTGTGGATGAACGTACTGCAAGGCGTTGGTTTCGAAAATTCAAGTCGGGAGATTTGTCTCTCCATGATGAGCCTCGCAGTGGACGACCACAGGTCTTGAATGACGGAGTCCTGAAGGCGGCCATTGAAGAGGACAGTAGTCTAACGTGAGGTGAACTTGCAAGACAGTTCAACGTTTCCGATGAAACAGTTAGACTTCACCTGCACCGCCTAGGTAAGATGTACAAACTAAGCAAGTGGGTTCCGCAAACGCTGTTGGAGGTTCACAAGGGACAACGAGTGGCAGCCTGCGTATCGCTGCTTTCTCGCCAGCGTACCGCATCCTTATTTAATCGAAAGCTTACCAGTGATGAAAATCGGGTTCTGTATGAAACTCCCAAGTGATCCAGACATTGGTTGTCTCCTCAGGATACTGTCCCTCACACCGCAAGACCGCCTATGCATCCACGCAAGATTATGCTTTGTGTCTGGTGGTTCATTATGAATTGCTACCAACGGGACAAACGGTCACTGGAGACCTATACTCACATCAATTGAAACGTGTGCAACTGGCATTGCGCCAGAAGAAGCCAGCAATGGTGAATCGCAAAGGTGTGCTTTTCCTCCATGACAACGCCAGGCCGCATGTCGCGCGAGTGGTCAGGGATACCATACAGCAACTTGGGTGGGAGACTTTCTGCCATCCACCTTATTCACCTGACCTTGCGCCATCCGATTACCACCTCTTCCACTTCCTGGATAATCATCTTCGTGGGAAATCCTTCACCAATGAAGCAGACTTGCGCAAAGCCACCACGGACTTCTTTGCGTCAAAACACCCCGAGTTCTACCGCAAGGGCATTGAACAGCTGGAGACACGTTGGCAGAAGGTGCTGGACGCCGATGGCGATTACTTTGAACACTAAATATAAGTTACACATACTGTGAAGCGTTTTCTTGTTTTCCTTTAAAAACGGACAGAACGTTTTTTGTTACCTTATATATATATGAATGATTATATATATATATATATATATATATATATATATATATATATATATATAAAAATATATATATATATATATATACAAATGAGAGAAATAACAGATGGAGTAAAAATCCACAGTTCGTAGCATCTATTTTTTAAAAATGTACTCAATAGAAAGTAGAGCAAAATATTATTATAAATTTTTTATTATAAGAAATTACAATAAAAACATTTTGCATTGCTGTACAAAAACTTTCATGTTTCAGTCCTAAGGTAGTACTCCTTCAGGCGTTCGTAGATAACTTGTGATTAAAACAATTTATTAGGGAAATTTACAAACAAATCTTCACCTCTTTTCGTAAATTAAAGGTGGGGTGCATAAAGCCAGAATTAAATATTTACTCATGAACATGTTTGGTATGTGTTATTAACTAAGTCTAGCGTTACATCGAAGAAATTTACTTTTTTTAAAAAAATTCTGTTTATTATAAATTACAGGTTTAAACTGTTAAATTCCCCACGTATTAAATTCCTGATTTTGTCAGTTTTAATTTTTGTAGAATTTTTCACCGCCATAAGGCTGTCATCTCTATATGAACCTATATCTTCTATGGTGATATTATGGTGGGCATTAAAGTTATATAAAATTAACAAAGCAACTAGATCGGAAGACTCAGACGAGTCAAATGGTCCCATTGCAATATCAAATTGGTCAACTGCATTATTTTTTATCCATTGTTCTTATGGATAAGGACAGATTTTGTAGAGTTCCTAATAATGATGCCCCTTATTATCTCCCAGTCTCTGTTCTGCCTTCTATTTACACGTGCTCATCAATTAGATTGATAATGGCTCTCCACTTTTTTTATCCCTTGTAGCTCACCTTTGTTATTAAATATCCCACATTGTTATAATAAAATATCTGCCAAGAATGGTGAAAAGTTGTTTTATTATTTACACAATTTATATTAGGACTATTGTCCTCATCTTTGTTGTTGCTATCACATCCTTTCGGCCGTTGTGCTCTCCAGCCTTCCCCCGGTGTATATCTCTCTGGATAATCTACAGGGAATTAATTTCTGGGATGAGGCGTTATCATTATTGACAGTATTTATATTCGAACTATTCTCCTCATCTTTGTTGTTGTTATCACAACGTTTCGGCCGTTGTGCTCTCCGGCTTTCCCCAGGTGTATATCTCTCTCGATAACCTACAGGGAAGGAATTTCTGGGATGAGGCGTTATCATTATTGACACTATTTATATTCGAACTATTCTCCTCATCTTTGTTGTTGTTATCACAACGTTTTGGCCATTGGGCTTGCCGGCCTTCCCCAGGTGTATATCGATCTGAGCAGCCTACAGGGAATTCATTTTGGGGCCGAGGAGTTATCATTATTTACTCAATTTATATTATGTCTATTGTCCTCATCTTTGTTGTTGTTATCACATCGTTTTGGCCGTTGGGCTCTCCGGCCTTCATCAGTTCAATTGGAATTAATAAGTGTGCTTCGGCACCATTCAAGAAGCCCAGGGTGACTTAACTGTAAATACCTGAACTTGTGGAATTAAGAATTTGTATTGTGTGATTTTTTTTTGGTTCAAAACATTTTCGTAGAGTTTTATAGATTGTTCCTAGTTTTCTAGCAATGATCGGGACTACTGGTACCTTTATATTCTATAGTTCTTTCAGTCCTCTGATGGCACACAGAAACTTATCAACGGCAGAATTCACGCATTATTTAATCTTTTCTCCTTGAAACCAAGTCTAGAAGTGGGTGATTATTTTCGTTATCAAAGTGTTAAATTATTTTTATGCTTTCATTCTGCAAAATAGTCTGTGTGACTAGATCTTTTTTCATTTTCATTTTTCAAAATCAATTCACCCCATGCAAGGCAGTAAATCCACTAAGGCACAAAGGGTTACTGAGAGTGAAAGAATAAGAAAAAAAGAGAAACATTATTAAAGAGCGAGAACAATAGAAGAGTTATCAAGAAGACAGTAGATAACGATTGGCATTGAATTAAAATTTTTGAAGATCAATGTTTTGTGGAAAGCATGGAAACGGAAGGGAGTTCCTCATGCTAGAAATGCGAGCGAAGAAACTGTTACCATAGAACTTACGGTGACATCTAGGAGTTTATTCTATAAATTGATGAGACCTTGCCGCCAATCTAATACTGCGATTAAATTAATAAAATCTAGCCAGTATTGTGAAGAGTTCATCAGAGCAATTGCCATGAAAGTATTTACAGAGAAGAAACATAGAAACTACATTACGTCGGTTGAAAAGTAACTGAATCAGAGATGCCAGGTCAGGACAAATAATATTGCAGTTTCGTTTTTGAATTTTATCACGAATCTCTAAATCTATAGCAAGAACACCAGATCAGATGTGGCAGCAATATTCAAAGGATACTAGTTTTATGCATTGTTCTCCGTGAAATATATTTCCCACCAAGTCATTTATTTCTATATACGAGGTTCATTCAATAAATACGGTGAATTTTTCGGTATAAGGACTTCTAATACAGATACAAGCTTACGCTTTTTATTTTTTTTGGTTTTACTTCTTTTTCACATGGATTTAATTTCTTTTGCAGATTAAAAAAAATTTTGAGAGCTAACGTACATGTTCTTGGGTCTTTCTTTTTTATACCATTTTTTCCCATTGGTATTGGTTTGATTATTTGCAAATCAAGACACCGATGGTATTCCGAACGAGTATAAATTCTTATACGAGGGTCATTCAATAAATAAGGTGAATTTTTCGGTATAAGGACTTCTAATACAGATAGAAGTTTACTTTTTTTTTAATTTTCCAACGTAGTCTCCCAGCACTGTCACACACTTTTCCCATCTGTACATAAGCTTCCGTATTCCCTCAGCGTAAAAATCTTTGGACTTATGTCTCAGCCAGTCGCTCACAACACTTTTGACTTCATCGTCACTTTTAAACTTCGTGCCTCTCGTGAACGCTTTCAAGGAACCAAACAGGTGAAAGTCTGAAGGGGCAATATCTGGGCTGTAAGGGGGATGAGGGAGCAGTTCCCAGCCCAGCTCGTTGATGGTCTGCACCGTTTGGGCTGCTGTGTGAGGCCTTGCGTTGTCATGATGCGAGATGACTCCTTCTGACTGATGACCCCTGCGTTTGTCCCAACAGATAAGCTCAAAGTCCTTGCAATGTCATCCACTGTCACCTTTCTGTCAGACTGAATGAGGTCATTGACTGATTCGATCACCTGAGGAGACCTCACTTCTGTAGGCCTCCAAGGCCTGTCTTCATCCTCAACACTGCTCCGTCCTTCTTTAAACAATTTAGCCCACTTGTAGACATTTTTGGCTGAAACATGTGGCAACATACACAGTTGACATTCTCCTATGAATTTCAACTGGCTTGCACCCTTCAGCAACCAAAAACTTGATAACTGACCGCTGTTCAATCCTGGAGCATGCTTCTTGGTCGACCATCTTTGTTAATCGCCAAAACTCTCAAAGTTATTTTTTAATCTGCAAAAGAAATTAAATTCATGTGATAAAGAAGTAAAACAAAAAAGAAAAAAAAGAGTAAGCTTCTATCTGTATTAGAAGTGCTTATACCGAAAAATTCACCTTATTTATTGAATGACCCTCGTATTTATAATAGATATTTGTTTTTGCATTTTCTCTATTCTCATATTGTCTGCATTTGCTATTCAATATTGTGGACTGGTTAAATGTAAATTAATAGCAAAACTGACTAAAACACAGAATTGACAAAGTTTGCAATAAGCAGTAACAAGAAAAACGAAAAGAACAGGGCAACAAAATAAACAAAGCAAACAAACAATATATGCAAGGCAAATTAACACTAATAAGGCAAAGCAAAAGTAATATGGCAAAATTTCACAAACTAAGAATTGGAGATGACACAAGTTCAGATAATGTAGCGTTCTGACTTCAAGACCAGACCGAGAACTGATAAATTAATTCTAGCATACAACTGCGTGCTTCTACCTACAAATTGGGGGGGGGGGGATATTGCACTCATTGAGAGGGATTGTTGGCTCCAATCTTGGGGAAATGACACAAAACACTTTCCTCTCCCCAATTCTCTGTGGATAACTTGGAGCCTTAAGCCTAAATCTGCTGATGAGTGGTTGTTATGCTTTCATGCTCTCACCGAAGCATTTCTCTTTAAATGTTACTGCTGTTGTTGAAGACTCGCTGTCATTTGTCTTTCTTTCTTTATCAACGGCTCCTATATTGTATTTATTTCTATGCTAGGCCTACTAAGGAGATCCACATAAGCGAGCATATGTAATGACTATCTCCAGTGTTCTTCCTCATCCAGTATTTTCACCTCATTCTACAGGGGCTGATGGTTATCCTTTTCCTTCCGTACATGATCGTTGTATTGTGCACATTATTTTTGTGCCAAGTCACTCTACGAGTGGTATTGGTATCATGTAACATTGTACTGTCTGATGCAGTGTCGGGTCATCGGCAACTACAACTGTTCCCCCCACCGGTTTTTTTCTAGAAACTTAACGGGATTTAAAACAAGACCTTTCAAAGGCTGTATGAAACTTGTAAGGGTTAGCAGCTCTCTGGCAGAATGAGGTAGATTTAGATGCACAATGTTAACGCCAAATGGCCATTGGTTTGATAGGGTTAACTTTACGCCCTGGATGTCGACCTCAGTTTAGAAATCCCTCCTCCAAGTAATACCGTGTCATCAACTGGGAGGATGGATTCATAATCTAAAGTGTGAACTTCAGGCCAAGGCGGAAAGTTCACCCTTTTAAATCCCTGGCCAATCTGTCTGTAATCTAAGTGAGCCTTCATACTGGAAGACATAGGTTGTGGTTTGACCTGGAGAGGGATACGGCTCTGTCAGCTTTACTTAGCCATGAAACGCAAGGAAAATCTCCGGACTTCAACACAGATCTATAGAGTGAACTGGTCAGGGGTTCAGCTGTGCTGTGACCCTACGACCATATACATTTAAGAGACTGATTGTGAGGATGAGGTATTGTCGGGGGAATAAATATGAATTCTAATAAAATTCTCTACACAAAGAAGAACAATGTCTGTGACTGAGGAAATTTCTTTGACAATAGAAAGAAAAAAAATGTTTTCAGATGTTTGCTTTTAACCAAATAAAATGGCTGCAAGCATCCATCAGATAAAGCTGGCCACTGTATTGATTTAATAAATAGACTGAGACCGATAGATAGATATGAACAGACTGAGATAGATAGATAGATAGATAGATACGGACAGAAGGATATAGATAGATAGATAGATATGAACATTCTTAACAATAGATATAGACATAGAGATAGATAGTTAATGAAATGACGGCGATAGTTAGAGAGAGTGGAAGAGTGACTGAGAGTGATCTGAAAAGAAAGACAATTATTAACAAAATGGTAGATGAAAGGAATGCGATAGATAGAGACAGATCTGAAAAAAATCTATCTATCTATCTATCTATATATATATATATATATATATATATATATATATATATATATATATATATATATATATATCTGTATAGAGAGAGAGAGAGAGAGAGAGAGAGAGAGAGAGAGAGAGAGAGAGAGAGAGAGAAAGAAAGATCTGAAAAGAAATAAAGTTATTAAAAAAAGGAGGGATGAATGGATTATATATGTAGAGAGATATCTGAAAAGACACACACAGATACACACACAGCCACACACACACACAAACATACACACACATATATATATATATATATATATATATATATATATATATATATATATATATATATATATATATATATATATATATATGTGTGTGTAAGGGAGAGGTTATAGTTGTTGCAACGAGAGAAAAGTGTATATTTGAAAGAAAAGAGAAACCGAAAAAGGTTTTTGGCTATAATGTGGATATTTAAATATATATAATATTATATTTTATTTTCGCTACACGGGTTTCTGGTATCACCAGCTTCATCAGACAAAGAGCGGTTATTTCCACATGTTATTAAAAGGAATTAATTTTTCTTATGTTTTGCGATGTTTAACCATTGTCTTTTTTGTGTAATAGTAATCCATTTTTTATTTGGTTTGTGGCGAAAGTATTTTTCTACTTAAGGAGTAACAAAACAATTAATATTGTTCAGATAAAGGGTGAAGTCATGAGGCCTTCGTTCTTATCTTTTTATGACTCCTGTATCTTCCTAAACCTATCTCCACTTTTGTGTGCTGTGTGTCAATGTGTGTCTTTGCTAGTATGTGTATGTATATTCATTCTCCATACATACATACTGTTTTATTATAAGGAATTAGTATATATATATATATATATATATATATATATATATATATAGAGAGAGAGAGAGAGAGAGAGAGAGAGAGGGGAGAGAGAGAAAACAGACAGAAAGAAAGAGTGAGATGGAGAAAGAAAGAGTGATAGAGCATCAGAGAGAAATCTGAAAAGACATATGTGTGTATATATATATATATATACACACATATATATACACGCACACACACACACACACACACACACACACACACATATATATATATATATATATATATATAGAGAGAGAGAGATAGAGACAGACAGAGATAAAGAGAAGAAGTGAGATAGATAAAGAGTGACAGAGAGAGATCTGAAAAGAAAATGAAAGAAAAACTGGTAATAAAATGAAATAGATCTGAATAAACGGAAGCAGACGGAAAGACATACAGACAGATTCAGTAACCTCGGGAATTTCTTCATACAGGAAGAATTTCCTGATAACCAAAATGCTGATGATAATGTTCTCACAGCCAATTGTTCTTTCACTTGTAGTAAATTACCCGTCAGGTATGCGTTCTGAAAACAATGTTCAAATTGATACGGCAAGGGAGCGAGAAATTGGCGCTAATTATCTCCCCTGGGATAGGTTCGCTTCCCTCAGAAGTACAACTAAAAATTAAGGCGTGATTTTCTTAACGTTAATCGACCCTAGCAATTTGCCATCTCCTCTTCTTCTTGTTTTTTTTTGTTCTTCTTGTTTTTGTTTTTGTTTTTCTTCTCCTTCTTCAACTTCACTTGATTCATCTTCTTCACCTCTTCATCTTTCTTCTTCTTCTCCGCTTTGTCTCTTCCTCCTTCTTCTTTTGCCCTCTAAACTCCCCCTCTTCTTCTTCACTTATCCCTCTCCTCCTCCTCCTTCTACACCTCCTCTTCCTTCATCTTATTATCACTTCTTATTCTTCCACATCCTTCTTCTTCTTTACCTCTTCTTCCTTCGTTTTCTTTTTCTTTTCCTCTTTCTTCTTCTTCTTCTTCTTCTTCTTCTTCTTCACCCCTCTTCCACCTTTTTCTTCTTCTTCAGCCCTTCTTCTTCATCTTCTTCCTCCACTTCGTTAATTCTTCTTCTTCTTCTTCTTCTTCTTCTTCTTCTTCTTCTTCTTCTTCTTCATCATCCCTTCCTTCTTCTCCGCCCCCTCTTCCTCTTCCCCTTTTTTTTCTTCACCTCCTCTTCTTCATTTTCTTCCTCCTCTTCTTCGTTAATTCCACTTCTTCTTCCCTTCCTTCTTCTTCACCCCCTCTTCCTCTTCCCCCTTTTTCTTCTTCTTCACCTCCACATCGTCATCTTCTTCCTCCTCCTCTTCGTTAATTTTTCTTCTCCTTCTTCTTCTTCTTCCTTCTTCACCCCTCTTCCTCTTCCCCCTTTTTCTTCTTCATCACCCCCTCGTCTTCATCTTCCTCCTCTTCTTCGTTAATTCTTCTTCTTCTTCCTTCTTCTTCACTCCCTCTTCCTCTTCCCCCTTTTTCTTCTTCTTCACCTCTCCTTCTTCATCTTCTTCATCCTCTTCTTCGTTAATTCTTCTTCTTCTTCTTCTTCTTCTTCTTCTTCTTCTTCTTCTTCTTCTTCTACAAGGCCCACCCTGACCCGGGGGTCGTAGTACCTGTTAGGGTCCCAGCTATCGGCAAATAATTCTGAAATTTACCAGATGAAACTCGCAAACTAAAATTTAAAAAGATGAAGAACTCGAGAAAAATTTATGTTTAGAAAGAATTTAACTTCATGTTGGACACTTTATAGATTTTTGTGTTAATGTATCGACGTTTGATCAAATATTTTGTTCTTAAAATCTGTAAAACATATTGGGTGAACAGGCAAAATTTGCGCTAAAAGTTTTACTTAGTTTTTTCAGGAAGCAATTCAACTAATTTTATGAATTAATACATATAATAAGCTTGCAAGTAAGTTCTCGCCGTTTATTTACATTTTGCAATCTATTATTTTTTTAAATTTTGGAATCTATTTTTTCAAGAATTCTATTTTTGAATCATTTTGTAATCTATTTTTATTTCAAGTTAATTTAATTTCTTTTTATTTTCAGATCATTAAAATGGAATTTTTAAAAAATAAGCATTTTCAACACTTCCTTCTTTTTGCTTTTAATCAAGGTTCTAAGGCTACAAAAGTTGCTCGCGAAATTTGTGCTGTGTAGGAAGTGGATGCCATAGTTGGAAGAACCGCTCGTGATTGGTATGCCAAGTTCAAAAATGGAAATGTTGACCTCAAAGACGCACCTCGTTCTGGCCGTCCACTTGAGTTCGATGAAGAGTGATTAAACCAACTTTTACACGAAAATTCTCGCCAAGCGACAAGGGAACTGGCAGAGAAAATGGGATGTTCCCACACTGCTAAAGAGAAGCATCTTCACTGGATGGGAAAGGTTCAGAAGTGTGAAGCATGTGTCCTGCATGCTTTAATTGGCAACAACAAAAATCAACGAGATACAATCTCCGCTGGTTTGCTTGCTCGTCACCGCTCAAACTCATGGACACAAGCAACGATTTCTTTACCGAATGGCGACGAAACATAGTGCCTGTCCATTAATATGAAGCAGCGCAAAGAATGGCTTAGTCCCGGTAAGCAAGCGACACCGCGCGTGAAACAAGATCTTCATCCGCGTATGGTGGGGCTGGGAAGGGATTATCCATTACGAATTGCTTGAACGGAACCAAAAGGTCAACGCGGAACTGTTTAATAGATAGAGCGACTCCACGCGGCTATTCAAGAGAAAGGACCTAATCGGCAGCATGGAGTTCTTTTGCTGCACGACAACCCTCGCCCTCATATCGCCAATATGACCAAGGAAGCCATTCAAATGCATGGCTGGGAAGTGCTGCCACACCCGCGGTTCTCTCCCGATTTGGCAGCAACTGATTTCCACCTCTTTCGATCTCTTTTAAATGCTATACGCAGAATTTCGTTCAATACTGATGCAGAATTGAGAGCTTGGTTGGATGGATTTTTCGAGTCAAAACAGGGGGAATTCTACCAACGAGGTATTGAAAATCTTGTTGAACGTTGGGAAGAAGTTGTAAAGAACAAGGGAGAATACATTATTGATTAATTAGTTGTTATTTTTGATTAAACATTTTAAAAATTTTAAATTTAAAAAACGGCGGGAAGTTAGTTGACAACCCAATATATAAACATATGTACAGAGTATATCAAAAATACGTTTACAAAATTTGGGGCGGGTTCCTCACGTCAAAAGCAAGAGCAGATCCTTCGTTTAGGTGTTATTAAGTTTAAAGAAAGTTTATGGAAGATGGCGCTGTGTTTGCATTTAGGCTAGGTTACATTTGTTATTCGTGTACAGGTCGGGAATGCAACATTCGCACTAAAAGTCTTACTTTTTTTCTCGTGAAGCAGTTCAACTAATTTTAAGAAAGTTTACAGTAGATGGCACTGCTTTGCCATGTAGATTAGGTTACATTTGTCATTAGCGTGCAGGGTGGACAGGCAAAATCTTCAATAAAAGTTTTACTTGTTTTTCTCATGAAGCAGTTCAACTAATTTTATGAAACCTGATGCATTTTATTTTCATAACCTTGCATAATAATTACACGCACCTTTTTCAGATAATTGTGCAAAAGTTGACGGTTGAGGAAAGAAAACGTCAAAGGGTGTGTGATATGATAAACGCACATTTTCATTCACAGAAGATTTGGCATAGTTGGGTCTATCCTTACGGTTAGTTTTTAATGTGAAGAGAATGATTATGAGGGAAACTATGAAAGCCTGGACGTGGTAGAATCAACAAAAAAGCGCGACAAAGAATTCATCAACACTCTCAAATCCAAAATCTCAAAATACCAACGAAATCCGTGAGAAAATTATCAACTGAACATAAGGTGGATGCTAAGGCTATCAGAACAGCTGTCAAAGATAAATTAAAACTAAAATCTTGACCAAGACATTTGCTGATACGACCCAAGAAATCCAGAATATTGAAAACGTTCTCATTTATCTTAAACAAAACAAGTCCACTGTGAAAGTTTTCTCAGACGAAAAGATCTTTACTGCTAACTCTGTCCTGAATGGCAGGAATGAGAAATATATTGCACACTGAGAAGCTCATGTCAAGGGCCCTTTCAGAAGGAAGCATCCGGCTCAAGTTACCGTCTTTGGGGTTGTGGCCTCCGATGGGAAAAATGCCTATCAAATTTTTACAATCCTGGTGAAACATTTAATGCTGATGCCTATTACAAGACTCAGAGATGCAATGTATTATCATGGCTCAAGGCCAACTACCAAGTGGGAAACTTATATGGACTTAGAATCCTGTCCATACAGCCAAAAAATTACGGAATTCCTGCAAATCCAATTTTGCCGATCTCCTTTCTGACCCTCTTCCAGTCCAGATCTCAACCCTCTAGAATCTAGTTCCCAAACACTATGCCGCGGCACATTAGTGTGCCGCGGAATGATTACTGGTGTGCCGCGATGAGATAATACCTAGAAGCCATTTAATTTCATTTTGTTTAATAAAGACATTCAATTTCTTCATCATGATGACACCATTCAATTCAAAATCGCCGAATTTCTGGAATCTAAACGTTTCGCGCATACCAATTGGTAAGCGTTATTATGGTTTATATTCGTCATGGGACGATTAATCGGAATATCAGGAGTTTTTCAAAGAATCGGGAATCGGCATCGGAGCTGAATAATTCAGACCCGATTTCGATACCAAAACGATTCCTAAATACACAGGTTGTAAGACAAAAACTTGTAACACAGAAAAGTACTATGTGAGGTTTTACGTAATGCTCCTAACTCCCAAACATTTTTTTACCTTTTCCTAACCATTTTGAATCTTTTCAATTTCAGGCTAATCTAACTTTATGCAAAACTGTCCCACTGACATTCACGATTATTATTTTATACCCGATATTGAATACAGGATATGTTGATTTATGTGAATAAAAATTCTTCTTATATAATATTCTTTGTTTTTTATTATTTTATTGCAAAAAGGATTTATGAGTGGAAAATATTTATTTTTTGTGATAGGTGTGCCGCGAAAATTTAAAGAACTCAATAGTGTGCCGCCATGTAAAAAAGGTTGGAAACCACTGCTCTAGATTATACTGTTTAGAGCGTTTTGGAGCACGCTACTAATAGAACGTCTCATGCAAATGTTAACTCTCTTATGGATACCATCGGAGAAGAGTGGGGGCAAGATGTCCTCTGTCTTTTTTGGTGGAGAGTTGTAGATGTTTCAGGGGGCGTATTGAGGCAGTAATTGAGAAACAAGGAGGACATATCGAATAAAATGTTTGTTCCGTTTTGCATGTGCATGTTGGAACTATTCTAAATTCTTTAAATAAATCAATGTATCAACTATAAGGCTTCTTATTTCAATACCAAAATTATGCGAATTTTTCTTACCCACTTTGTATTATTCAGAACAAAACCGTAGCCA
>OZ038518.1:20104137-20136637 GCA_964036315.1 Acanthosepion esculentum
TTTCCCTCCTCCACCATTTTCTTTAACATAGAAACTACCAATGATATAAGGTGAATTGCTTATTTGCGAGATTCGACATTCCAGCTCTAGTTAGATTCCAGCTGTTTTATATGTTTCACACATGCAGTTGATGTCCTCATGTGTCACGCCTTACGAAAAGCAGAAAGATTCAACATAAAAGATGGGACTATTTTCATTCCATCGGTGGAACAACTACATTGCATCAATAGCTGCACCTACCGCAAGGAAAGTTAGTTCTCGCGCCAGAAGCTTTTTCTCGCCTGAGTCCATCCTTTAAATCTACCATTACTCCTTGCCATATATGGTCTGATGACCCCTATGTTCATCACGAGGGTCTCAACAATCTTAGGAAAGGCTTTATCTATTTAAAATGTATGTTTGTTTTTGTTTTTTTGTTTTTTTTTACAAAAATGATTAGTCGAAAATGTCATGAAGCCAATTCTGAACTTAGGTCTCTGTTTGGGACCTGGAAGGAAATGTATATACAATTGAAATCAAAAGAAATAATAGTATCATTATTATTATTATTATAAGATAAATGTTTGTAAGACAAGAATTTGACTAGATATTAGTATTATTGTTTAAAGTATTTACATTGTTTGGACTTTTGTCCTCATCTTTGTTGCCATATTCACATTTCCGTCGTTTTACGCTCCAGCCTTCTTCAGGTGATTGGAATTTCAAACGGAACCCTTTATTTAGTCCACCGTGATAGATTGTTCTATTTCCAGGTTCCATGCGTTATCTAGATGTCTTAGTGTTAGTTATTTCCTTTTAACTCAACTCTCAAAATTTTGTTAAGCTCCGCTGTAGACAGGTATTGAACTCCCAACTCTTTGGGTTGAGTCACTGAATTATGCATTTATCTGGTTTTATCCACTTGGCCATGTTTCCGAACTATTTAAATAATGTAAATAGTGTACTTAATACCTCATCTCAGAAATATAGACAGATACTGAAGGGCTGAAACGTTGTAATAAATATGGCGACAAAGATGATGACAATAGTCCGAATAATGTAAATAGTGTACATAATAACTCATCTCAGAAATATAGACAGATACTGAAGGGCTAAAAACTTTGTCATAAATATGGCGACAAAGATGAGGACAATAGTCAGAATAATGTAAATAATGTACATAATACCTCATCTCAGAAATATAGATAGATACTGAAGAGCCGAAACGTTGTAATAAATATGTCGACAAAGATGACGACAATAGTCCGAATTATGTAAATAGTGTACATAACATCTCATCTCAGAAATATAGACAGATACTGAAGGGGCGAAACTTTGTAATAAATATTGCAACAAAGATGAGGACAATAGTCCGAATAAGGTAAATAATGTATATAATACCTCATCTCAGAAATATAGACAGATACTGAAGGGCCGAAACGTTGTAATAAATATGGCGACGAAGATGAGGATATTAGTCCGAATAATGTAAATAGTGTACATAATACCACATATCAGAAATATAGACAGATACTGAAGGGGCGAAACATTGTAATAAATATGGCGATAAAAATGAGGACTATAGTCCGAATAATGTAAATAGTGTATATAATACCTCAACTCAGATATATAGACAGAGACTGACAGGCCGAAACGTTGTGATAAATATGGCGACAAAGATGAGGACAATAGCCCGAATAATGTAAATAGTGTACATATCACCTAATCTCAGAAAAATAGACAAATACTGAAGGGCCGAACCGTTGTAATAAATATGGCGACAAAAATGAGGACACTATTCCGAATAAGATAAATAGTGTACAAAATACCTCACTTCAGAAATATAGACAGATACTGAAGGGCCGAAACGTTGTAATAAATATGTAGACAAAGATGAGGACAGTAGTCTGAATAATGTAAATAGTGTACATAATACCTCATCTCAGAAATATAGACAGATACTGAAGGGCTGAAACGTTGTAATAAATATGGCGACAAAGATGAGGACTATAGTCCGAATAATGTAAATAATGTACATAATACCTCATCTCAGAAATATAGACAGATATTATTATTATTATCATCATTATTATTATTTTATTTCCTATGGTTTCTGGTGTATACTCATTTCTTTCCGGGTCGCAACTAGAGACCTAATGTCAGAAATGGCATCATGACATTTTTCCATTGAGTTTTTTTTTAAGAAATAAAATCCTAAGATCACATATATTTTACATCGATAAAGCCTTTCGTAAGGTGTGACTGTACTTGTGAGTATTTGTTTAAGGCTTGGTCTACCAGGAATCATTACAGTGAGTCTATCAGAACCATTTCCAATCAACCCCTGGGCTCTAAATACAAACTGAACTGTTGATGACCTCCTTTACCACATTTTTGAGATTTCTATTTCAAAGTTCATATATTTTGATGATCTTCAAAGATAAATTACAGTCTGCAGCGAGGGTCATGTCATGTCATGTTTTGGGGGTCAATGATCACAATGTCTAAACGATTAGTATTGATTATTCTATCTGTGTGTATTGTAAAGTCCCATAAAATTCTCTCAGTATTTAAATTATTCGGATTATTGTCCTCATCTTTGTCACCACATATCTTACAAGGTTTCGGCCGTTGTACGGTCCGAACTTCTTCAATTGGTTGGAATGTCGAACTGAACCCTTTATTTCGCTCGCTGGAGTAGACTGTTCTAGTTCCACGTGCCATGTCTAATGGATGTCAGTTATCAGTTATCTCCTGTTAATTCCCCTCTCCAAGTTCTCCACTGCCTTAACCAGGTATTGAACTCACAACTGTTTGGGTCCTGTGCCATGTGTCCTTAAGAACATTTGTGTATGAATTTCCGGGACTTATAAACTTAATGTCTTAAGGAAACAAATTTACCAGTGCTCATATTGCAATTTTGCTTTTATCATTTATGTTCTTAATCAAAGCTTATATTGCAATTTTTGTTGTTATGGCTTTTCAATGGCAAATTTTATAAACGTTTTGATAAATATGGCAACAAAGACGAGGACAATAGACAGAATAATGTAAATAGTGCACATATCACCTCATCTCAGAAATATAGACAGATACTGAAGGGCCGAAACGTTGTAATAAATATGGAAACAAAGATGAGGACAATAGTCAGAATAATGTAAATAGTGTACATAATACCTCATCTCAGAAATATAGACAGATACTGAAAGGCCGAAATGTTGTAATAAACATGGCGACAAAGATGGCGACAATAGTCCGAATAATGTAAATAGTGTACATAGTACCTGATCTTAGAAATATAGACAGATACTGAAAGACCGAAGCGTTGTAATAAATATGGCAACAAAGATGAGGACAATAGTCAGAATAATGTAAATACTGTACATAATACCTCATCTCAGAAATATGGATAGATACTGAAGGGCCGAAACGTTGTAATAAATATGGTGACAAAGATGAGGACAATAGTCAGAATTATGTAAATAGTGTACATAATACCTCATCTCAGAAATATAGACAGATACTGAAGGGGCGAAACTTTGTAATAAATATTGCAACAAAGATGAGGACAATAGTCCGAATAATGTAAATAGTGTACATAATACCTCATCTCATAAATATAGGCAGATACTGAAGGGTTGAAACGTTGTAATAAATATGGCGACAACAGATGAGGACAATAGTCCGAATAAGGTAAATAATGTATATAATACCTCATCTCAGAAATATAGACACATACTGAAGGGCCGAAACGTTGTAATAAATATGGCGACGAAGATGAGGATATTACTCCGAATAATGTAAATAGTGTACATAATACCTCATCTCAGAAAAATAGACAGATACTGAAATGCCGAAACGTTGTGATAAATATGGCGACAAAAATGAGAACAATAGTCCGAATAATGTAAATAGTGTACATATCACCTAATCTCAGAAAAATAGACAAATACTGAAGGGCCGAAACGTTGTAATAAATATGGCGACAAAGATGAGGACACTATTCCGAATAAGATAAATAGTGTACATAATACCTCATCTCAGAAATATAGACAGATACTGAAAGGCTGAAATGTTGTAATAAACATGGCGACAAAGATGAGGACAATAGTCCGAATTATATAAATAGTGTACATAACATCTCATCTCAGAAATATAGACAGATACTGAAGGGGCGAAACTTCGTAATAAATATTGCAGCAAAGATAAGGACAATAGTCTGAATAATGTAAATAGCGTACATAATACCTCATCTCAGAAATATAGACGGGTACTGAATGGCCGAAACTTTGTAATAAATATGGCGACAAATGTGAGGTCCATAGTCCGAATAATGTAAATAGTGTTTCATCTCAGAAATATAGACAGAAATTCTTACAGGGCCTATTATATTATTATTATTATTACTAGCAGTAGCAGTATTTTTTCGTTTGCTGTTATTTAAAATAAAAATATCTATGGAATATAGAAGTTCCCATACATTTGATTCGTTCTTCAACATCTCCTGGATATTATTAAAAGATTTCAGGTATTCCCGGACATGTTTACTTTTATACACAAACTTTTTAATGGCCGTCTTTCTGGCGGGAAGTAATTAACTCGCTCTTAATTTGAAACAAATTGGTGAACTTTTTTACATCCTCCCCACTCTTCAACACGTCCATTGATTAAAAGCTAAATTTATTTGTTGGCCTGTTTATTTTTTCTCGAACAATAATATCAAATTTGCTTCATCAAATGAGATGATGTACATGCGAAGAAAAGCAATATTTTTTTCAATGTTTTCGTGACATTTAACAACTGTTTATAGAGAAGAATGTGAAATGGCTCAGCAGTTCGCTTAGCGGACTGAGGGGTTCGAGGACTGCGTTTTAACGACTATACCATATGAAAAACTTTAATTGTTGAATGTGATATACAAAACTCTATTAATATCTGGGGTGTTTTTTAATAGAGGATGGAAAATATGAGACCAGAATCAGAATTCACGTTGGAATAGCAGAAGATGGCTTCCAAAAACTAGGAAAGAGTATAAAGAAACTGGAATATTTAGAAACAAGGAAAATATTTACAACCTGCTATACAGAGTGTTCGGACCAAATTTGACAGAGTTTAAGTTTTTTTTTTATTTTTTCGAACTGGTTTGGATTATCTGCGAACAGTGAACGTCATTGTGAAACCTAATCATTGCAGTCTTAGAGGTGTCCAAGTTAAGCAACCTGGATATTGGAAAAGGGTAACCTGCATCATAATGATTCGTGGGTGACATGAAGATGCCGCAATCATGGCAGCTGCTAAATTCTCTTTGAAAACCGTGGAAATACTATGACTTGAAATGGAGAGCTGCAATGGAGACTACAAGACGATGGCATGTAGGAAAGAAAACTGATGATGTTCTAATTGCCTCAGCACACAAGAATTAATCTAACAATTGCAGGAAAAAGTGATGGAAGATGCAGGCAAAGGTATGTGGTCTTTGGCACAGGAAATGAGTGTTGAAATTTGCACCATGAAGTTGGTCTTTAATGAGGACCTTCATACAAGAGCTATAACGGCCAGCTTCTTACAGAAGTGTCTAGAGAAAACCGTCTGACAAAGGCAAAGAAATTCCTAAACAAGGGAGAAGCTGGTTCTTCCCTGAACAACAGATGGTTTACCTACAATCAACATGTCAGTTCCGCGTGTAACGAAGACCAAGTTTCCTCAAACTGTGAACGATTCTTGGTGTGTCTTCAGTCAGAGTGATGTCATGTTACCTCACAGGGTCAATTCTAATGGCTACGTGGAGTTGCTGAAAACCGTGGTCAAGTCTTGGTTAGAGAGCATTGCTGCTGGAAGACTATATCATAATATATAATTTTTTTGACTTCACCAACCTCAGTATCTTGCACCCTAACTCCCCTGAGAACTCAGATGGATTATTATGTGTGGGGCGTGGTTGAGTAAAGACAAGCACTACACTACCTGTAATACCAACGTCCAGCTGATCGTTAGGATTAAGGAGACGTCTAAGGCCCTCCCTAGGGGCACCATGAAGACAGCGTGTGCCATATTCCGGAGTCGGTTCGAGGCTGTGGTAGTTGTTTATGGGCGGGGGGCTCTCTTTGTTCCACCTTGGTACACACTGTGAGTGGAGCGGTCATGTTTACATTGTAACAGCAGCAAGAAAACTGGCACGATCAAGCTCAAACTTCCATCACGTGACCACAACAGTATCAACAGTCAGCATGTATCAGCAGAAGGCAGTGTGACTAAGCTAGAGATATGTAATGGTGAAAGTGCGAATAATTTTTGACTTACCGTCGTATTTAAGTGAAGGCTAGTTAAGATGACACGTTCGTCCTTACAATTGGTCCCAGAAAAGGTGTTACTGATGACTAATAATAATAATGTGAACTATATTCACCTATTATCACATCTTAGCTTCTTAAAGGGTCCTGTATACATCGGCTATTCTAATGTTACAACTGGTTAATGTGTCTTCGAAGAAACTTTCTACTGTTCTTTTCCAAATTGATTCGACCGAATATACCCAAAAGAGTTATCTTGTATCGATTGTCCGTTTCGGGATTTATGAATCAACGACTCTAACATCTGCAAATGCATCTTGCATGGTATGAATTATCCTTTTCTTGCCTGACCTCTAATAAAGGATTATGGCCGACGACAAGTCAAAATTATGCGCATGTGTGTGCGCATGCGTAAAGGGTTTTGCTCTTGTACTCGCGATCTCGTTAGAGTTTTAAAGTGCGCTGAACGTAAATAATGGAAGAAGAAAAAGTCATATATAAAGACTGGTACTTAGTCTGAACTCACTCTACTGTAAGGATCACCCTACCTCTCGTTTTCTTTTCGTTTTTTTTTCCTAACCTTATATCGCAGGCTATTTTTTTATACTGATTCTCTATTTTCTTTCTTTTTTCGCCTTCACATATCTCTCTTTCTGTGGTAATCTAAGAAACTGCTGTCGTCTACCTGTATGTACGCTGGTAGCGGCTTCAGACTAGCCTTTTCAGTTTGCACATGAGACCTGCTAAAGATATTCGTATATGGAATATGTCTCTTCATAGGCAATCATGATTTGGAAAAAAGAGTTAGGTTATCACTACTCTATCACACACACACGCGCGCGCACACACACACACACACATATATATATTACACGCACACACACACACACACACACACACATATATATATATATATATATATATATATATATATATATAATCCCATGATATACCCAGATAATAATCTCAGATGCATTTTCACAATTATAATAAATATTATATATATATATATATATATATATATATATATATATATATATATATATAATAAAATAGGCAGTATATATTTTACATTACAAAGAGTTAATCATACCTTGAATCAATCAGCAATATTCTTAAAATCATCTTTCGGTTGGATAAACTCATTTAATTCGTCTCCCAGTTTTGATTCTGATGGAAAAATAAAGCCTGATGATGAATTGCGCAAAGCATTCGAAAGTACTAGCAGAAATAAAAAAAATACACCATATCCATTTTATTTATTTATGAGGATCTCATCATTCAGAGGATTATCAGTAGTATAATGCTTATAATTATGTCTACTAGCGAAGTGATTTCGCCCATAATCGCATTCATATTGCTGATTGATTCAAGGTATGATTAACTCTTTGTAATATATATATATATCTATATATATATCTATATATATATATATATATATATATATATATATATATATATATATATATATATATATAATTTAACTTAAAGAAAAACAGACAACTTTAAGGTTCCATGGTTATAATCTATTTCCCCAGGGAGTTTCTTTTTCCTGGATCATCAGAACTCTTTTCCAAGGATGAAAAAATGAATTTAAACTTACACTTTTGAAGTGTAATATTAAGTTGATAGAGAGTGGTGAGAGATAGTGACAGACATGGTCGAAATTAGAGAGGGAAGGGAGAGATAGGAATGCTTTTAAATTGTTTATATATATATATCTATATATATATATATATATCATAAAGAAACAATTTCTACAAAGAATTAATTAGCAATGTTAATGAGTTTAATGGCGAAAACACTTCGCTAACAAGACTTAATGTGACATTAACTTACTATCAATTTCTTGAATTAGAAGATTTTAAAATTCGAGTTGTTGTTAGATGGAAGACACATATCACAAATAGTAAAACGAAATATGTGTAGAGTGAAAGATGATTTAAAAAAAAAATTATGCTATTTATAAATACATTTTTAAAAAAATCATCGTTAGGTCTATGCGTCTTGTTTGTTTTGGATTCTGTCGAGTGTACAGTATTTTAGGGTCAGTCAGGCACCGTCTTTGAAAAAAGAGCGCCATGACAGAATTCACTCCGCCAGAAATTTGGAAACGGCATTCTGTACTGCTTGGCATTCGCGCCGGAAGCTTCAATATGAACATTTCAGTGTTTTTGGCCTTAAATCTGAGGACAGTGCAGAGGATTCGGAAAGAGTTGTGTTTGGATTGATTCTTAGTGATGCTGACGTTATGCCCCCATTGCACATCCCACAGATCCTCAGACTCAAAACGGAGGCCTACATCAAGTGGCTTGTGGAGGTAGTGCTGCTCTGGGTCAAGAGAGGATCATGGAAGCTTCTATGTCTGGCAACAGGAGAACCCAGTCATGGCTGTTAAATATTTTCTGTTGACACATCACCCCGAAATTATTATATGTGGTGCGCAGTTGGGCAAGAGACCAGCAAAACTCCTTGTAACACAAAAGATGAACTGAATGCAAGGATTATGACAGCATTCACCGACTTAAACAAGGAGACCGTCCAGAAGAGATGCAGGAGACTCCGAAATCGTCTGGAGGGCGCGATAGATGGTAATGGCGATTTTATTGAATAAATTTACTATTTAGTATTTCATGATATTTTTGTGTAATTTTGGTAAATATATCTGTTAAAATACGATGTCAGCGTTATTCGTGTTTGCGTCATTTAGACGAAATGTATCCATTGCACCCTGTATATATATATATATATATATATATATATATATATATATATATACATACACTCACGCGCATATATATATATATATGTGTGTGTGTGTGTGTGTGTGTGTGTGTGTGTGTGTGTGTGTGTGTGTGTGATGAAATATTGTAACTATTTACACTATTTACACTATTTACATTTTTCGGACTGTGGTCTACTTTTATATTTTTACATTCACGACGTTTCGGCCGTTGTACGCATCTTCAGGTGATATTTATTGAAATTTGATTCAAATCCTTTATCTGATAACAACACTCAGAAAACAGCAACCTCCCACCTACCATTATCGCTAAAAAATACGAAGTATATGCCGGCCAAGTATAGACCTAGTGAAAAACCAAAATAGCAGGAAAATGATATGAAAAATCACTGGAGAAAATGTTTTAATATGAGAATAGTCAATAAGTCAACAGAGTGATTTCTCAGAAATTAAATAACCACGAATCTCACTTGTAAATTTTACGTTTTTTTTTTGTTTTGGTTTTTTCTGAATGGCCATCTTTAAAATGACGACAATTTTTCAGACTTCTGGTCGATTTGATTTCCTCTGTAGCAGACTGGAAATATGCGAATGCCTTGAAGTCCTTGCCTCTCATCCGTAAGAATTCCCTGGCTTTCTTCCTCTTTCAGAGTTCACCGAACAGTAATCGCTTTCATTTATTATGCGCCAAGACTTGTCAGGAAGTAGAAGATCATGTCTCCTCCCAACTTCCGGTCTTTTATTGATCTGAATCATTTGATGACTGTTTACCTTCATTCTTTCTCCTTATTCTGTCATCTATTCCCGCTACCACGACAATTATTTTGAAAAAAAAAATCAAAACCCTCTTTCTTTATTTTATTCATATTAAATGCTCTATCATTTATTGTTGACCGCTATTTTTCTTTTAGCAGACACTCCGTTGTTGGGGTTTTACTATTCCTCATTGTATCAGGCGCTCTTTCGGTAGACCTATCACCTTTTTCTAGTGTTGTTTTTTCTTTCTAAATAATCGAGATTTTAGGGCATTTTGATCTTGACCAGAAGGGTGTATGGATGGCATGCACGCACCAACCACAAAAGTGACATCTTGTACTTGCCTGAAGGGTTAAAGCACCCATTTTCAAACTGTTGCAGACGGCCTGATGATTACGTGAAAAGTCGATCGCTGATCAATGGAAATTTAATTAATCCATATATATATATATATATATATATATATATATATATATATATATATATATATATATATATGATGGACTCTCCCGTCGAACTCGACGTATGAGGGTCAGACAGTTCCCAGAAACTGAAAACCCGTCACCCGCACAGGATTTGATTATAGTTGTGAAGGCTTTGTGCAGGGCCATTCACACTTTTTGGAGGGAAGAATACAGGGACCTGGTGCAGCGAATGCCACAAGGTCCCCAAACGACCCTCCGCAGGTTTTGAATTCAGAGTTGCCCTTCTCCTAGACCAGTTGCCATCCAAGGCTATAGAACAAAGTCTGTCCTGCTATTTACCCATAGTTGGAGGGAGAAGAAGAGGATTCACACCTTTCCCAAGGGTGTTAGCACGTAAGGATTCGACTGGAATTCGAACTCGGCTCTCCGATTCCTCAATCCAAGCCGTTATCCATTACTCCACCGTGCCTCCTTTATAGTTGCATATTTAGGCAGCAATCCTTCGTTTATGCATGTTTCATTAAAAATGACAGATAAGGTACTACGGTTAAGATTTGTATTTGATTTTTCTCGTGTTCGAATAACAGCTTTCTTTTCTGGACAAAGGGTGTGGAAGAACTGTCCAAATGTTTTATATTTCCGATCGCTTTCGGCTATACCTTTAGCCATTATCAAGGATGATTCGATTTTTCAGCTTAATTGAGTGTGTACATTATGTGTATGTCTTAGTGTGTAGTAGGGATGTTTTTAATTTCCGAATACGGTTAGCACGTTGTGGCTTTGTTCGTATTTAATATTGTTAAGTGTTGGCTTTTTCTTTTTTATTATTAAACCTTACATTATTTTTAATCTTTTTTAACAGGTGGAAGCAATTAATATATTTGTGTTTTCTACTAGTTTATTTCTAATGGAGTCTGGTAAGTTTGTGTGAGTGTGTAAATGTGTTCTAATGGAGCTTTGATCAGATAGGTGTAACGTAAGATGTCTGGATAAGCATGTAGTTGCGTAACCGATGTAATTATTTATGAGTCCGGTTTGATCAGGAACACAGTTCCTTAAGGGGCATTTGAACTCATAGATAATGTTCGTTCTTTGTAATTTCAACTTAGCTGGTGTGTTCTTATTTTTGAGGATAAGGATAGCTGTCTTAAATTTTTTAATTAATATGCATTTGTTTTTTTTTATAAAATGTGTATATAATTTTTGACAGTGTGTTCACTATCGTTATTACTTATTTTGGGGAGAAATAGTCTAATTTGGTGGTCAATAAGGTGTTTAGGGAAGCCGTTGTGGATTAGTGTTTGTTTAACATTATTAAGTTCTTTGAGGAAGATTAGTCGAGAGGATGAACTCTGGTGTGCTCTTTTTAGAAAGTTTTTTTATTGCTGCTATTTTGTACCTAAGTGGACATTCGCTTTTCAAGTTAAGGTGGCACGAGTTTTTGCTGGTGGGTTTTTCGTATAATGATGTAATGAACGTGTTGTTGCTGTATTCAACGAGGATATCTATGAATGGAAGTTTTGTTTTTTTGGCTAAGTCCATAGGTAAAGTTAAGGACGGAGTTTTTCTCAAATGTGGTCTTAAGTGTGTCTATTTCTTTAATGTTGTTTGCTAAAATAAATATATCATCTAATTAGCGAACATATATTTTCGGTTTTAGGACTTGTGTAACGTGGGACATATAATAGTTGGAAAAGCATGGACCTAGTGGATTTCCAATACTAGCGCCATTAGTTTGGGTGTAAATGTAGCCATTATGGTCATAAAATAGAACTTTTGCGTGTAGTAATTCTTTTAGTATGGATGGTTTGATGGATGGCGGAGGGATAAAGTTATTAGTATATATAGAATTGAGGATAATCTCAATAGTTTGGTCGACAGGGACGTTTGTAAATAAGTTTTCGATGTCAAGTGACGCTATTATACCTTGTTTTCTTTTTGTAGTTTTAAAAATTTGCAGGAATTCGTGGGTGGATGTGATGCCGTAATTGGTAGGTAGGTATGGAGTGGTGATGTCGTTCAAGAATTTTGATAGCTCGTAGATAGATGTTGGTATCTGGGAAATAATTGGCCGTAGCGGGTATCTTGGTTTATGGGTTTTTATATTTCCATATAAATATCCCGGTTGGTAATCTCCAACAATTTTTTGAATATTCAGGGAACCGACTTCCGTGTTGTGAGCTGTTATTAGTTTGTTGACGGACCTTTTTAAAGTCTCAGTGGGATTTCTTTTCAGTTTAGTGAATTTAGTTTGATCATTGACAATATTTTTTAATGTTTGGTGGTAATCGGCTTTATCCAGAATTACGTATGTGTTAGTTTTATCAGCTCGTCTGATGACGATGTCGGGGTTGTTTTTTAACTCTTTCGTGGCCTTTTTTAGTTTTGGTGTTAGGATATTACTATGGTTGTTGCCAGGGGATCGGTTCTTCACGCCTTCGGCTTTGAGTAGGTCTCTCAGTCAGGGTGAACTGCTATGTCTCTACGCGTAGCAAGTTGGGATATTGATTACTGAAGTATTTCAATTTCAGTTGTTTTAGTGATGAGGTCAAATTTAGGTTGATTGTGCCATTTTGGCCCTAAATTTAAAAAAATATTTTTGATCATCTGTTAATTTATGGTTGGATTGATTTATATATTTGTCTTCATTGTAGGGTAGTAAAATGTTTCCTTGGTATAATTTACCAAGCTTTTTAGTAATTATTTGCCTGTGTGTAAGTTGGTGCTCGCTGATGCTAAGGTTGAGATGATACTCATAAATAATTACATCGGTTACACAACTACATGCTTATCCAGACGTCTTACGTTACACCTATCTGATCACAGCTCCATTAGAACCCATTTAAACACTCACGCAAATTTACCAGACTCCATTAGAAACATACTAGTAGAAAACACAAATATATTAACTGCATCCACCTTTAAAAAAAGATTAAAAATAAAATTTTAGATTCCCAAGTTTTCATTCCTGCGACTGTTTTCGGCTATTAGTATACGCAATATTTTGGGACGAATTTTTTGTACCATAACAATTATTATAACTTGGAAATAAATTTGGGAATAATCGAAATTGCGAAATCCCGCGAAAGTCACCAATGAAATAAAAAAATACTTTTTTATACGGAAATAAGGATCTACGAACATTAAATTGTCCTTACAATCAGTGGAAGCAGAAGAATTATCATTGAAATTTTAAAAGGTAAGCTTAAATTTTAATTTTTAAATTCCTCTTTAGTTTATCGTTACCTGTCGCTTCTATTAAGTCGAAACTTAATAACCACATACCTTATTCTGACAACATAATATTAGTGTGTATCAGTATATGAGGTCCCTCCTCAGATCGAGGACAACTTGGCCGCCTATCACAGATACTCTTCCCTGCCTATTGTGATGAAAGCCTAATCAAGGGCACTCCCCAGGAGCTAGCTTAAATACCGCAAGTTTGGGCGGCTTTTAGGCTATGTTTATTAACATTTTATAAGCGTTAATCGGAAGTTATTTTATGTGCCGTGCCCCTTCAAGCCATGGTTATCATAGTGCTTCAAAAGCCTTTCTCCATTGTAGTTCTATGCTAATTTGACGACCCTGCTAAAACTTCCAGTTCCCATTCTATCATCCATTCACACAAACTCACCCTCTTCCTCCTTACCTGCAATAGGATATTTGCATTTCAAATTCTTCATCAGTTTTTCTCTTTACGTGTTCCAAAAATGTCGAATTTTTCGTTCCCACTTTCCTTCAAACTTCCTAATTGTTTGCATATTCTGCCTATGCTATTCTCAGCATCCTTCTGTAGAACCACATCTCTGTTGCTTCCTTTCAGCTGTGTGCAAATTGCCTGGCATTCACTGGCATATAGGAAGATTGTTGTTACGCAGGAGTACAGCACTGTTTTTTTCTCTTTTTTTTAATCATTTTAACCCAGTCAAGGCGATAAAGCCACTAAAACACAACGGGCTATCGAGAAAGAAGGAAACTAAGAAAACATTAACGAGATGAAAAGAATAAAAGAACAAGAATACAGAAAACCAGAAATATCAATTAACGTTGCCTTAATTTTTAATATTGTAGTTGAGAGAAAGAACGAGAAACTGGATGATTGTTCTAGAAATGAAAAGTGATTGTTCTAGAAACTACTAGAATAGAAGCTACGGTGAATTCTAGCAATTTAACCAGTCAATTCAAGAGACCTAGCTACCAATCTGATACGATACTTAAATCCATGAGTTCGGGTGCAAATAGGAAGGTTCAAGAGAAAAACGCACTATGCAAATGTTTATAGACAAAGCACAGGTTAGCAACATTATGGCGGTGAGAAAGTGATGGAAGCCGAGATGGCAGATCAGGACCGATAATATTGCAGAATCTTATTTGTATTTTGTCAAGACTCGGCAGCTGTTGTATCAAGAGCCTGTTATCCTCCTTACTATCATGAATGGACTAATCCATTCTTGATAAAGAGTACTGGGTAATTGTCTAGGTAGAGGATAATTCTATTGCAGTAGGGATTTGACGAGTAGTGGGAGTCACTTTTCACAGACCAGATTGACCAGTGATTAGCGCCTGATTTTATTTTGCTGTTCCAATCTTGGAACTTCCACTGAAGTTTACGTTAAATTTTGAAAAATTTAATTTCCTTATGTTATTTTATTGATTTTTTTTTTTACTAAAGAGTGGAAGTTTCCTTTTCATTTTTTCACGCCCCCCCCCCAGTTCTTAATTTACCTTTTTTGCACCTAGTTTTTTATTCTTAGGCCTCATGAATTACTTTTTCTTTTTTAGTTACATTTTCTGTTTCTTTTTTCTGTATTGTTTTATATTCGCTTCTCGACATTAATTTCATTTTATCTTTAGGAATAATTTTTGTTATCTTTGTATATTTTACGTGTAACGGCGTTTATCTGTTTTGTCATCCAGTGTAAATAGTTTTCCTAACTTCTGTGTTTTATTTTCCTGTCTATCTTTCTGTTGTTTTATTTGTACTTTCTTTATTTTACTTAACAAGATTTTGTTTTTCTTGTAACGTCGGCCATTTTGGTTTAAATCGTAAGATTTGTTTTTTCCACATGTTTCGGTCTTTGTAGTATTTTCTCTCCCTGTTTTTTGCCGTTTTAATAAGAAATACCACTTTTATATATATATAAAGTAATTCATCGAGTCTGAAACCTCAACAGAATGCAGAAAGCACTGGACGGCCGTTTCGTCCTATATTTGGGACTCATCAGCAGTGCGCATCCACTACCGAGAATTGAAACCCTAATGCTCAAGAGTGAGCGGCTTGGTGATAGTAGTCGTGGCTCCAGGTTACACAGTGGTGATAGTAGTCGGGGCTCCAGGGGGCACAGTCCTATGGTTAGAGAGAATCTCAGTAGAGTTCCACCACGGTATATATGAGCGATCGGTGCTATATTGAGTCTGATTTGCTATCTCTTCCTCACTGAGGCCCGTTGGAACAGTTGGTATGGTGTTTGCTTGACAACATAACTGTCAGGATTTCAATTCTCGGTAGTGGACTCGCACTGCTGATGAGTCCCAAATATAGGACGAAACAGTCGTCCAGTGCTTTCTGCATTCTGTAGAGTTTTCAAACTCGATGAATCACTTAAATATAATTATCAAATCCTCATAAGTCATATTTATATATATATATATATATATATATATATATATATATATATATATATATATATATACCATAATGAGAAGCCACGTATACTTTCTTCATATGTAAAGTTGTAAATTAAAGAAAATATAAAGTTTTTTTATGAAACTATTTATATTTTTTTATATATATGTAATTTGATATTTCAGATCGACCTAGATATATATATATATATATATATATATATATATATATATATACACACAAGTATTGAATGGTGCATACGGAATAAATTCCAATAACCAACAAATACTATTATTAAAAGAGTGCTCAATACAGTGTAGAGCAAATATAGTTATTTATTCGAAAATTAACACCATCACTTGATAAGACTCCAGAAGTGTTAAAACAAAATAGCTATTTTTGTAATGATTTTATAACATATTTATGTTATAATTGTCGAATAAATAATTATATATATATATATATATTACGTTTTGTGTTTCTCTTTTTAGTTAGTATTATATTATGTAAGTAAACTTCTCCACGCCCAATCATTTTTTTATTTGAACTCATTTTTTTTGTCTTTTTTCATTATATTCTCTTAAATCTAATATTTCTTTCTTCATTTTGAAGAATGATTTTTGTGTTTTCATTATTGTGTCTAAATTTTTTTACTATATATATATATATATCTTTTTTCCTCTTTTATAAGCTTGTGTAATTTCTATCTTTAATTTTTGTTTTATTAAAAATGTTTTGCTTTGGAAAAAATTGTGCTTTTCAAAAAAAAAATAATTTTAAGTTTTTTCAATTACTTCAAAAAAAAGTTCTACTTTATATCATAAGTAAGATGACGATCCGAAGTAGGTTAGTCCCAAAAGTTATTTGGTCCCAAGAAAAACCAGCCTCATAAAGTGAAAAAAATCTAATACATCTAATGACTTAAGCAAAGGGATGGTGGCTGAAAAAAGCCAAAATATAGATATTGCCAAGCCTGAGGACGAAGAATGCACGGTGGCCAAAAATGGCCAAAATTCTAAAGAAACGACCAAAAACCCAAAGTACCAACAAATACTACAGAATAAAATTTAAAAAAACAAAAATGGAAACGTAGCGGTCGGGAAACACCCTATTGCTGGCAGTCCCCTCTGAAATGCATAATCAACATTATGGAGTTCCTGGAGAAAGCCAAGAGCTACGGATGTCGTGTCACAGAAGATGGACATTTGACATATCTGGAGGTACTATAGAAAGTTGAAAAAAGAATTGTGTCAGTCATTGTGATAGACAAGTGTTCACCCAAAATATGTCGCTCCACAAAAGACACCGTTAGAAAATCGTTGATGTCCTTAGGTGTTTAAACACAGAGAATCATTAAATGAAAGGGGTTTTTCATGAAGGACACACTGGTACCAACGCTTGCCAAATGCGAAGCCACAAACTGCCGAGACATTATTCTGAGAACAGAATCGGTATATGAGGTACCTCCACATAACGTCGGGGAGTACTTGTCAGTTCGTCAGTGCTTTTTCTGAGGAACTGACAGGGCGATGGAGCTTCGACTTGATGATAGATCCTAAGGCCTTCGTCTCCATCTCCAACTGACTAGTTGTAGAGGGCCAGACAAATGCCTATTATCGTGACTGGCCGTAGATAAACTTCGTGCAAGTGCAAAGATAATTGTCACCTCTTCTCTTCCTGTCCAGAGAAGAAGGCCTCTGGAGTTCTGACCATCCACGACCCAAATATCCTTCTGGACGATTGTGTTATCAGCGTATCAGCTGTAATGGGAATGCCAGCGACCGGGACTGTCGTGGTTACACCAGTCCTCCTGGCTGGTGCCGTCTGACGGCCCCCATTCTCCGAAAAGCTTTGGACCACCGCTTGTGTGGTTGCAGAGAAGGAAAAGTGGGAATAGCCGGTCGTGGTCAGAGCTAGAGGGAAGGCACATTACCCGTAGACACAGAGACATACTAACCATCATTTGAGAAAGCCAAGAAATTACAGAGGCTGATGTCAAATCTGTTGGGATTCGATCCTGGCATGAGACAGTCTGATGTCTAGCTTCACTGATGAGCTGTGCTACAATGAAACTGTCTATCTATGGATGACATATATATATATATATATATATATATATATATATATATATATATATATATATAGATAGATAGATAGATAGATATAGGTAACATATATATATATATATATATTTGGATATGTATGTAATATATATATATATATTTGTTATATAGGTAACATATATATATATATATATTTGGATATATAATATATGTATGATATATATGTAATATATATATATATATAATATATATGTGATATATATATATGATATATATATATTATATATGTAATATATGTTATATATCTAATATATCTATATGTTATATATTATATATTTATATTTACGTAATACATACATATATATATGTCATATATCTAATATATCTATATTTGTTATATATGTAATATATATATATATATATATATATATATATATATATATAGTCATCCACAGATAGACTGTTTGACTGCATCACAGCTCATCAATGTTGCTAGGCATGCATTAGCTTCAAGCTGGAATCGAAACCAGACAGATTTGACCTCAGTTGGAGACTCTTAATATATATATATATATATATATATATATATATATATATATATATATATATATATAAACTACCTGCTCCTGAATTAGCCCTTCTTCCTCGGCACCGTCTTTCCCATCCACAAAACAACACATCATGTCCCCTCCTCTACTGGTCAGGTCCCTACCCCCCACTACTTCTAAAATGACCACCTTAAAAAAGGCCCTCAGCCCCCACCAAATTACCCCTACAAATCATCAGCATACCAAAACCACGCTAAAGTACATATCGACTAAGATGTCCATCACTTGGGTCCCCTGAATCAACAATTTAAAAAAAAAGCCTAATTTATTACAAAGGGGAAGACGTTTGCTGGGTTACGAAAGATCTAGAAGAGATGGCATTAACTCAGTCAAGAAAAAATTAAAGACCTGAAAATCTTAACTAATTTCAAATCTCTAAATGGTTTAGACATTGAAAACCCGAGTAATTTCCCAAAGATCGAAAGGCTATTAACATCTGTAAGATCTGGTCAGGGTGGCCAACAGGTTTAGGACATGCGGATGAAGCGAACAATGCTTTTGGAATGTTTCCACTAGTAGCATTTTATAATGAATCAAATCTCCAAAAATTAAAAGAGTTTTATCTGTGAGGTTCCCGCTTTTTCCTCACCCTCCCTTTATACAGTCTTGAAATTAACATTTCCCTGGGACATTGGTGGCCTGCCCTATGATAGTGCCATCGTTACTGAGATGAAATAGAATCAATGGGACAGGCCGTCGGTGTTCTCACCCATGTTCAACGCGGAAGAGCAACCCTAGTCGGTCTGATAATGACAGTATGGTTAGGCAGTGTGAATTCCCGGGGTCTGAGGTCGGAGTCTAACAGGGCTAGGCGCTCTCATGGCTTTCAGCTTGTCGGGTCGAATTGTTTGTTGTGTGCTGGAGACCCGTTTTTCAACTCGTGGTTATGAGGACATTCTGTCTAGTGGTTTTTCCTCTATTCAGCTGCTTTGATGGTCTCTCGAGAAGAGTTTCCAGGCTGGTAAGTAAGTCTTTGAACGTGTCGTGTGCTTTTGTCTTCGCAGATCCGACGGTCAGGCTTTGCGTGCTGGATGTTACTATAAGGCTTTTCGTCTCATTGAGGTTGATGCGTCCAATTACCATTCTGAGTGGCCTGATTTGTTTCGGCAGATCGAGCCGTCTTTGACGACATCTCGTCGGGTAGTTTTAGCGGGGTACTGGAATACTGTTCTTTACTCTGATATAGATCGTATAGGGCCAAGAACTGGTACTAACAATCGAGACAGGAAACAATTTCGGCACTTTATTGATAAGATTGAACTTGTCGATGAACACTCTCGGGAGGTATTGTGGAATTGGACAAATAGAGATGGCTCGGCTACGGAGGTGATTTCTAGCTACATCAACCGAGTCTTAGTTAGGAGAATCGATTTAGGTCTCTTAGGGTATCCAAGTTTCCATTATATATTTTACTCGGATCATAGGCTCGTCCGGGTTCGTGTAAACTTAGATAAGCCTAAGGTTAAGATGGCTTGCGCATTATAAGGTGAGAAAGATTTCCAGGACCTGTTACTACTAATGCTACAGCGAGAACTGGCGGGGGCTGTGGTTGGGAATATGTGGTGGGTAAATTTAAAATATAAAATTGTGTCATTTGCTACTGAGCATATTCGCCGGCCCAATCTAGATAGATTAGCGGCGCAAACGGCATGTGAGAAAAACGTTGATCGGACAGTAAAATCCCGTAATAGCGAAGACGTAGCTTTAGCTAAGGCAGAGTTGGCCTCCTTGCTTATCAAGAAGGATCAAGCTCTGGTAGTTAGGGCTAGGTTAAAAAGAATGTCTTCCGAATCAACGAATATGGCCACTGAATTGCGTGCAGAGGAAGTTAGTAATGCGTGCGTCACATTGCCGGATAATCGGACTGTAACTACAAACGCAGGCACATGTGAGGATTTGGAACTCTTTCTTGTGGGGAGGCAAGTTCACTAAGGTAGTTAGAGAGATCTGTTACCGCTACCCTTCTGAAGGCGGCCTGGATATGCCTAGCGTTGAGACTCGTCAGAATACCCTACGCATCGCGTTCCTAGATCAAATATGTGGCGATTCGGACGAGGAGGGCGAATTCTGGAAAGAATACGCCCGTAAGAACTTCCTATCCCTGAGAAGTGTGCACTCGTGTGAGAAGGAGCATCCCGTTTACCCCCTATCGTGAATGTCGTATTGCTCTGAAACACCTCTTATTATCGTCGTATGGCCTCTCCAACGTCTTAGCGTTTTCTCGAAAAGCATTATATCATGGGATCTCTACGAGATGATCTGATTGACGAGCTCCGTTTCACGGAGCAGGAAGCTCGCTCAATATGGCCTTGGGGGGCCCGTGTTGAAATGTCTCAATAATTATGAGGCATCTCTCACCTGGTCGGTAATTTGTTGGGCCCTTTTGGTCGGCAAAGGTCTTTGTTGGGCGGGTTTGGAAAAATCTCCAAACTGCGTTCGTTTTGATGAGGAGGTGGATACCCTAACTCACGCCCTGTTTTATTGCACTGTCGTAGTTCCGTAGTCTTTTGAAGGCATCATGGTTCGCATACTGCGCTGAAAGTTTTTCATCCTCGAAGGCAGTTCTGTTTGTAGCAGTGTGGTACCGCCGAAGATGAAGGCTGAACACAATGTGTTCTTTTGCTTGCTAGGTAAAATATGAGTGTCGTGATATGGGCGACACGTCAAAAGGGATTCTATGTAGGCGAGAAGTTCACTTCTTCCCAACTAATCTTGTTCTTTAAGTATCAGCTTAAAGACAAGATTAAGACGAAAAGACAGCGGCACCCTCCATCAGAACTTGGCAAAATGTGAGTGAGTCTTGCGCGTTTGTGTCGAGTAAGGGGAGTCGATTTATCGTGGCACTTTGATTCCGGTTAGGCATTTGGAGATTGCGCTGTGTTGAACATTTACAAGCCCTCCCGAAATTAGCTTAGTTAGGGTTGTTTTTATTTTGTCTTTTAGTTAACTTAGCTAGTGGATATATGCTTATTGGCACCCTTTTATTTCTGTACCCACGTTCTTTAGGTTAATTCCTTCTAACTTCCCCTTTTCGGTGTCCAAAGACGCCAGTTCTCTGGCGGATGTTGGACGTTTTCGGGTATTTTTTTCGTAGTTGTTTCAGTGAAAGAATGTTGTATATTATTGTTGAGATGTTGAGTGTTTCCACGTGAGTATATGGTAATAACGAACACAGTCGTAGGGAAAAATACTGGTATATTCAGAGAGGTATTTACATCAGAGAGATTAGTAGTAGAACGAACGTAGGTTAGTAGTAACAATAAGTAATAGTAATAAAGTCCAACGGTATCTTCCGGTCGAGAAACGGAAGTGTAACTGATCACTACAGAAGTCTCACTCTGCACTGCACTACACTGCTACACTACTCCAGTCTATAGAACAACTGTTCTAGTTATAATAATAGGATCAGTCTATTGTGGTTGTGAAGGTGGGTGCGCCCCAACAATTATTAAAGTTCCGCATTGATTTCGTCCAGTTAACTGATATTTCTGTCACATGTAAGGGTAGTAGGATTGTTTTATTAGTATCACTATTTTATTTAGTTTGTTGTAAATAGTTTTTTTTATTCATAGTGTAAATACACATTGATGTTCAGATTATTAATTGTTGTTATTTTCCTCTCCCCCACGGACTAGAATTGTACATATGGGGACAAGTTAAGACTCCATAGAGACACTGTGGAATTATGGTCGATATGTTAAGAATGATGAGGAGAATGCGTTGTTTTGGTGTTAGGAATATAGTTTTATGTTTGGGACAGTGATTGTAGCTAGTTAAGTTTAATGTTAAGACAGAAGAACGTCCTTTTCCCCAGATTTCCCATTTTGGCCTTGTGCCACTTTTTGTATATAAAGGATGTTTTATTAAGGCGGATCAAATCATCGTTATTGGGGAAATCTAATAAATGTTGGAAAATAGAAAATAAAAGGTTTATTTAGCGAGCGAATGCCGTCATTCGAGATCTCAAAGTAAGGGGTGTTTCATTAAGAGGGATCAAATTCAGCAGTAAAAATGGTGAAAATTTATTTCTCATGGCAATTATGCGTGAAAACTAATATCGCCCAAATGTCCGCCTAGGCTTCACCGGCACACCTCCATTCGATGATCAAAATTTTTGATGACGTCACGGCATCTCACCAAATATACCTTATTAATTCATCCTTCAACTATTGAATTGTTATTGGCTTGTTGGCATAGACTTTACTTTTGAGATGGCTCCAAAGGAAGACATCTAAAGGCGTCAGTTTTCACGATCATGGTGGCCAACTAACTTCGCTGTTTTGAGAGATGATGCGACCTGAGAACTTCTCATTCAATAAAGCCGTAGTTGCATTGGCCGTGTGGCGTATGGCACTGAACTGTTGGAACGACAATTCTTAGACATCCATAGCATTCAATTCAAATTGAAATTGCCAAAGACCTAAAGTGTTAAATCTTAAATAAAAAGAAATGATCATTAGACGCTTAAAATTAATTCACATTTAAAATCAGTCCAAGTTATTGGAACAGCCTTTATTATACAAATAAATATAGAATATAATACTGTTTTCCCGCCGAGTATTGAATACAACGATCACGACTGATTCTGTCGAGTTAAGTGGTGTGTCTTGCGAAACCCCCACATCATAGCAGCAATAATATTCAATGTCCTAACGAATGGTTGACTTATAAGCCCGCTAGGCAAATTCTGGCAAGACAAATTGTCTTACACGACAGACCGAACCAATTTTCTTAGCAAGAGACGTAGCAGTTGACTTTGTATGTGACGAAAATTTTCTCATTTCTTAATATTTTATTTAGTTTTTGGAAGTATTTTAGAAGTGTTATGAGACAGAATAAGCAGAACCGGAAGTCGAATTGCAATAGCGAACTAGGTGAACACAGGTATTTTAACGTATTTCCTTTTGAATTACGTTCGACCATCAACTGCTGGGATATCGACAGTTTCTTCGGATAAAAAAAGGGTGAGAAGTTGATCTCTGAACTAAAGTTATCCCTTAAGACTACCGCATCCCAAGGTGTCATTATTCCGATAGATGGTTTTATGGTCGGATTTCCATCTATTGGCATAAATCAATTTCGCCAATCCTGTGCGAACTATGTTCCGGAAGAGGGGACAAAGTTCCAATTACATCGACTGAAGCATATTCATTGAAACCATTTGAGTATGATTTTTATTGCTATCTATTTCCGTTCTTGGTCTTGATATTTCCTCTCTATCTTCTGCTAGCTTTCATTCGCTCTCTTTATTTCCGTGCCTCACTTCCGTTTTCCTTGAGTTCTCTCTTTCATCCTCTCTTCCGCTTTTTTTTTTTTTTTTTTTTTTTTTTTGCTTGCTCATCTCACACGAATGTGCGTTTGGTGTAATGGAAAGCGGTTCAAAATGAGAAATCTGGGAGCCGAGTTCGAATTCCACTTGGCTTGGTTATATTCACTTACACACAAATACTCCTGACAAAGGTATGGGTCTATCTTTTCTCACAGCAGCTATGGGTTAAATATTAAAAGCAATTTTTTAGTTTAGAAAAATCATTGTTATTTTCAAAAAAATCTTTAATAAAGTATTGACTCTCAAAAACAGAATTATCTTTACTATCCAAAAATGATTCGGTTTTAAATAACACACAAAGGGTTGGCAAACGGTAAAAAATCAAACAGCCTCTCCTCCCTCCCTATATTTCTTTTTCTCCATTCTCAAAACGATAGTATTGCTTTTCTTTCTTTCTTTCTTTCTTTCTTTCTTTCTTTCTTTCTGTGTAAGTTTCCCTATATCTATATGTACACACACACACACACACACACACACACACATATATATATATATATATATATATATATATATATATATATATATATATATATATATATATATACGAGGGTCATTCAATAAATAAAGGACTTCTAATACAGATAGAAGCTTACACTTTTTTATTTTTTTTTTATTTTACTTCTTTTTCACATGGATTTAATTTCTTTTGCAGATTAAAAAAAACTTTGAGAGTTTTGGCTATTAACAAAGATGGCCGACCAAGAAGCATGCTCCAGGATTGAACAGCGGTCAGAAATCAAATTTTTGGTTGCTGAAGGGTGCAAACCAGTTGAAATTCATAGGAGAATGTCAACTGTGTATGGTGCCACATGTTTCAGCCAAAAAATGTCTACAAGTGGGCTAAATTGTTTAAAGAAGGACGGAGCAGTGTTGAGGATGAAGACAGGCCTGGGAGGCCTACAGAAGTGAGGTCTCCTGAGGTGATCGAATCAGTCAATGACCTCATTCAGTCTGAAAGAAGGGTGACATTGCAAGGACTTTGAAAGACATAAAGAACAAACGCAGGGGTCATCATTCAGAAGGAGTCATCTTGCACCATGACAACGTAAGGCCTCACACAGAGAGTGAAGGGGGCAAGGTCTGGGCTGTAATGGTGGATGAGGGAGCAGTTCCAAGCCCAACTCCTTGATGGTCTGCACCGTTTGGGCTGCTGTGTGAGGCCTTGCGTTATCATGATGCAAGATGACTCCTTCTGACTGATGACCCCTGCGTTGGCCCCAACAGATAAGCTCAAAGTCCTTGCAATGTCATCCACTGTCACCCTTCTGTCAGACTGAATGAGGTCATTGACCGATTCGATCACCTCAGGAGACCTCACTTTTGTAGGCCTCCCAGGCCTGTCTTCATCCTCAACACTGCTCCGTCCTTCTTTAAACAATTTAGCCCACTTGTAGACAAAAACTTGATAACTGACCGCTGTTCAATCCTGGAGCATGCTTCTTGGTCGGCCATCTTTGTTAATCGCCAAAACTCTCAAAGTTTTTTTTTAATCTGCAAAAGAAATTAAATCCATGTGAAAAAGAAGTAAAACAAAAAAAATAAAAAAGTGCAAGCTTCTATCTGTATTAGATGTCCTTATACCGAAAAATTCAACTTATTTATTGAATGACCCTCATATATATATATATATATATATATATATATATATATATTGTCTCTTCTAAGAATCTAGATCTTACCAACAAACTTTTATTGACCTCGTCTGTCTTCCTTTTTACACGTGAGTTCCTTTTGTGAACCAAATATGTTCCTATTAATTTCTCTCACCTTTAGTTGAATCTTCAGCGCCTTTCGCAAAATCTAATATCCTCATCATTGCCCCCCCTCCACACTCTCTTCACACATCACCTTTCTTACGGATATTCTTATTGCTACTCGTGTCAGGACTGATTCTTCAACCTGAAAACTCATTTCCGTCAAAACAAAGTTGAATACTGGGAACAGCCGCCATCTTGCTTCACCTCGGTTACCAAACGAACTGCTCATGCGACTAGTGTCGACAATTAATTCTAAAGCGGTCATTTATTATACATTCTGTTATTAAACTCGAAGAAAACAGACGATGAATTCGTTTCATAAGAGTCCGTGTGATTGAACGGTAAAAATCAAAGAGTTTTTGATGGAAGAAAGGACAAATGAAAAAAAATGACATCCTAATGACTTCATAAAGAAATTTTGGTAACACCAGAATTGATAATAATAAAAACAATGTTAAAGGCGGTTAAGCAAATAGATTTTGGATTGGAAGGCCCTAAGTGAATAAGATTGATTTCGGAAAACTCTTTGATAATAAAGACTGAAAAGTACTTTGCAAGATGGCTAAATATTGAGCAGACAAGATCAGTAATTCAAAGCAGAAAAAACTCAGACGCAGAGGATTATGGGAATTGTGTCCTAAATGGAAACATACTTGTCACGTTTGCTTACAAATAGGAAAAGGAAATCGATATGATACCAAGAGACCGCGAGGTTTTGCGAGATCAAGCGAACAAATAAACGTAAAGAAACAAGAATTGGGTGAGACGTCGGAAAGAGCTAAAAGAAAAGCAAGTTCATAACATCATCAGCACAATGGTTACAGACACATGGCGTTACTTTTGAGGTTCATATGGTAATGGCCATATCACCTGTTTCCTTATAACGAAATATTCGGCATCCAGTTCTAATTTCGGTAGAAATTTGTAAAGTTCTTTTTCTTAAAGCAATTTTTCTTGTCTAGTAACTATTATCCCACTTTTTAGTACTGATTACCGTAAATGGTGACGTACAAGTCGACCTGGCATACAAGTCGACCTGGCGTACAAGTCGACCTGATAAGTGCTCAATTCACTGACGTCTCACAATTGACTATATGGTAGATGATACTCAGCTTTTGTGCATATATACATGTTTGAACAATTTTAAGGCTTCAATTAAATATATTTTGAACGCAATTTTATGCCTTCAGCTACAGATAAAATGTAATGTTGGTCATTTGGTTTTAAATATGTATTGTTGGTTGGTTGATTTTGTTTAGCGGCATATCAACACTTAAATGGGTTATTTAATGCCGAAATCTAAATATGTTGAACACAATTTTATGGCTTCAACGAAATATATTTTGAAAGAAATTGCATGCCCCCAATTTCAATGATAAGTAGTCGGTAACATTTCCCTATTTAGAGAAATAAAGGCAGTGAAAACAGACCAGAAAAGACGCTATTCTGTTTTTACAAGTGAATACATGGTAGATGATAAACACCTTGTGTGCATATATATGTATGTGTGGACATAATTGGTAGAGCTGGTGATATGTGTGTTTTATATTGTAAATTTATTGAAGTTATATTTTTGAATACAGTTTGATTTGTTTAAGAAATTGACGGATTTTATATGTCATCAAAGATTTCTTTCACGCAGGTGGTTTTGTTTTGTTTAGCGGCATATCAAATCTAAGTATCTAAATATTTTGAACACAATTTAATGGCTTCAGTTACAATTATGGAGAGTTGGGATCGTTCTCATCCAAATGGGATTAGGGTTATGGTTAGGGAGAGGGTTAGGGATAAGGTTAGGGTTAGGGAGGGGGTTAGGGATAAGGTTAGGGTTAGGGAGAGGGTTAGTGTTAGGGATAAGGTTAGGGTTAAGGAGAGGGTTAGGGTTAGGGATAAGGTTAGGCTTAGGGTTAGGGAGAAGGTTAGGGTTAGGGTTAGGGATAGGGTTATGGTTAGGGTTTGGGTTAGGGATAGGGTTAGTGTTATGGTTAGGGATTTTAAGTTGGCTCTCTGTGCCGCGCTAGGCAATTTTTTTTCCCCGGAATCGATCCTTCAAATCTACAAATCAACCATTCGCCCTTGCCTGGAGTATTGCTGCCATATATGGTCTGGGGCCCCTTCTGTTTGCCTCGGGGTGCTGGATAAGATCCAGAGACGGATATGCAATGTAATTGGCCCTGATCTGGCATCTCGTCTGCCGTCGCTCTCTCACAGACGCGCCGTCTCCTCCCTCTGTCTTTTTACAAATACTTCCACGGTATTTGCCCCGAAGAGCTGCTTTCGCTGGTTCCCAGACTTCATGAATTCAAGCGTCCGACGAAGCTGGCATCCCGCTCCCACCCTTTCACTGTTGAAACTGTTAAATGTAGCCGTCTCTTCTACGCCAATAGCTTCATATCTCGCACCTCTCGCCTGTGGAACTCCCTCCCTTTTTCCGGTTTCCCCGACAACTATAATCTTCAACTATTCAAATGTAATGTCAATCAACATCTCCAGATGCCTTGATCAATCCACTATCCTTCTCCTCATACTTTCCTCTATCACTCCTATCTACTCTCGCTCCAAATCTTCTGTAACCCCTTGCGTGCTAGTGGCTTCCCGCCTTGCTTGGGGTGAAAGGGTTAAAAAAATGTAATACGTTGTTTTCCAGTAAATACAAAATTTTATTTTCTTGGTCTCCATTTTGTGTGAAAATGATTTGTAAGAAAAAAGATAATTTATTTTAGCAGGACTATTTTTTTGTTAGCAATTAGTTTTTATGAACGTGATGAGATTTGAACGGATGTTTCAGTTGGCCACATCGGATAACTTAATGAATTTCTTTTTGAAGACGGAGTGATGAAGTTTCTTCTGAAATTAATCTGAAATCTAATAAGAGACAGAGAGAGAGAGAGAGAGAGAAGTCATTATTGCATATTATTATTATGAAGAGGATAGATATATAGATAGATTTGAATAGACGGTGATAGATAGATAGATAGAAATGAACAGACATAGATAGATATGAACAGACACACACACACACACACACACACACACACAAATATATATATATATATATATATATATATATATATATATATATATATATATATATATATAGATAGATAGATAGATAGATAATGAACAGCCGGTAATAGAATGATAGAAAAGGAACAGACATGATACATAGATAGATAGATAGATAATGAACAGAACGAAATAGATAGATAGATAGATAGATAGATAGATAGAGAAATAGATAATGAACAGAACGAAATAGGTAGATAGATAGATAATGAAAAGAACGAAATAGATAGACAGATAGATAGATAGATAGAGAGAGAGAGAGAGAGATAGATAATGAACAGAACGAAATAGATAGATAGATAGATAATGAAAAGAACGAAATAGATAGACAGATAGATAGATAGATAGATAGATAGAGAGAGAGATAGATAATGAACAGAAAGAAATGGATAGATAGATAGATAATGAACAGAACGAAATAGATAGATAGATAGATATATAGGTAATGAACAGAACGAAATAGATAGATAGATAGATAATGAACAGAACGAAATAGATAGATAGATAGATATATAGGTAATGAACAGAACGAAATAGATAGATAGATAGATAATGAACAGAACGAAATAGATAGACAGACAGATAGATAGATAGATAGATAGATAGATAGATAGATAATGAACTGAACGAAATAGATAGATAGATAGATAGATAGATAATGAACTGAACGAAATAGATAGATAGATAGATAGATAGATAATGAACTGAACGAAATAGATAGATAGATAGATAGATAGATAGATAGATAGATAGATAGAAGAAAATTTCTTGGTACTCCGTTATTAATCTTTTTTTCCAAAGAGACAATTCTTTCATTCGTTCGTCTCATCCAACCCTCTTTATATCCCAACTCACACATCTTTTCCTTAATGATAGCCAATCAATCACTCTTCACTTCGTCCTTCCGTGCCCACTACTGTTCCTAGGCCAAACAGGGTCCCCTCATTACTCGTTCAGCGCTAGCAGTAAATGGATTTACTCAAGCATTTCTTGAGATTCACTGAAGCGTGACCATCCCCTAAGTGGTCCACTCGTAAAAGTTTAGCCGGAGACCATGGCCATAAAGTTGTTGAGAACATTATAACTTCGCGAACATTTGAATTACAGCAGACATACTGGTTTCTATGAAGGGATATTTCGGAAAATAATAGATCTCCATAGGTCCGTAAATGGTAAAGCCTACTCTAATTTAATTTTTAAAAAAAGTATTAAACCATAAAGACTAAAATATTCTGGAAGATATTTATAGCATTAGATTCTCTACGCACAAACCGATTTCAATAAGGCTGACCTGGTCACCCATAGAATGTCAAGTCCTGCCATAGTAATGCAAACATTTACATAATGTCTACATATATCGATGAAAAAGTTGCATTTTATGTAAGTATATTACAGATACACGTCAGACGAGTTTGGGCACCCCCAGGTGGCGTAATGGTTCGAAAACTTGTCTTGCTAGATCAATTACGACTGAGTAGTGAGTTCGACCCTCACTGGGTGCCCCATATTTTCGGCCTTGTGCCACATCTAAGCTGGGCTTAGAAAATCATTAAGGGCACCTGGAGGTTGTGTAATGGATAGCAAGCTTGTCTCGCTAGAACTATTACGACTGAGTAGTGAGTTCGATCCTCACTGGGTGCCCCACACTTTCGGCCTTGTGCCACATCTGAGCTACGCTTGGAAAAGCACTACACATCAGAAGAGTTAATAGTAATATAAGAAATAAATGAGAAAATGACCCTAGCAGTGGCAGGTTTGGTTTGGTTTGTTTTACGGCATAATCAACCTTAATGGGTTATTTAATGTCGACAAGATTTTTATTGAGAGCAATTTTTTTTTTTTCAAAAAATAATTGCTGGCAATATTTTTTCCTCAAAAATGTATTGCTGGTAAAAAGTTTTCCCCAAAAACGTATCGTTGGTATTATGTTTTTTTTTCCAAAATATATGACTGGTAATATCTTTTTCAAAAAATATATAGCTGGATATATTTTTTTCCAAAAATGTATTGATGGTAATATTTTTTGCTAAATATGTATTTTCTTCACCAAAAATGTATCGCTGGCTATATTTTTTTCCAAACCACTGCTGTAAATTGCTGGTAATATTTATTCCTTCAAAAAGTATTGCTGGTAATATGTATTTTCTTCAAAAAATTATTGCTGGTAATATTTTTTTTTCCAGAAAATGTATTGCTGGTAATAGTTTTTTCCAAAAACATATTGGTGGTAATATAGTATTTCTTCAAAAATATATTGCTGGTAATATTTTTCCTTCAAAAATGTATTGCTGGTAATAATCATTAAGAAAAAGGTATTGCTGGTATTAAAAACACTTTCTGTTGAAACTTGACTAATGCATAGAATAATAATGCAACACAAAATGTACTTAGAACAAAATGTATTGAAACAAGAAAGTGTACACAATATTTACATATAGTCTTTTGTATATTCCTGGGAAGACCGTTCCTGGAGAATGTGTTGACTATGTCGCAGTCGGGCAGAGTCTCTAGTTGAATCTCTTGATTCGTTCCCCTCTCTTCCCGGTACCAACCATATTTATATGGTCGGTACTCCACTATGCAAATTAGGTGGATCCTACCACAACACTTTCATAGTGTTTTGTCCCCAGTTTGGGAGTTAACTATTTGCCCATAGTGGGGCCCATAACGGGCGTTAACGTGCCGGGTCAGGGTGGACCTGGGAACACCAGCAATTAAGAGGTGGTTCTACGCTCCTCAAAATCTCCTGATCAAAGGCCTTGCTGCTGGATGTAGTTTATCGTCTTACCCAGGACGCCGAAAGGGCAGGTCATCTGCTGCTATGAATCAATTATAAAATACAAGAAGGCTAATGTTCTCATTATAAATGATAAATGAATTGCTGTATCCTACACACAAAAATATCTAGGAAAATTGAGTTTCTGAAATACTAACAGACATCATTGAACAGAGAATGGTTACGTTCCAAGAATTTCCGACGCTCCACAATAAATGATGGTCTCAGTAGATATAATAATGGTGTGTTTTTTTTTTTAATTCAGTAATTGCTAACAAAGCAGCCAAAAAGCTTTTATAGGGTGACCCACCAAAACGGGAATTTTTGAAGTGCGTATTGCCAGACATGAGCAAGTGGCAACACTGCGAGACAGTGACCTTGAGCAAATAAACATTTCGCCATTTTAGTAACGAGAATGAAATTCACAGTATCCCAGCTGAGATGTTGCAGCAGTCAATGAGGAATCTCAACAGCAGATTTCAAGAATGCATTCGTACAGGAGGACGCCATCTACAGGACGTAATTTAAAAAAAATGAAAATTCCATCATTGTTTCTTAAATGGCATATTTTAAGGTTTCAATTACTATGAATTAAATATTTTTCTTCCATCACTCTTGATTTTATTGGATTGTTAAAAAGTTCCTGTTTTTCGCGGTCATAAGGCAGGTATTCCTATCAAAATTCAAACTGGAATACCGTGTTGAGACGCGAGAAGACGATCCTTAGAACTATAATTGAATCGTGATTCTGATGAGCACATATGCTTTTCTTTGCTTCTACAAGTTGCCCCAAAAGTCACCTCAGTCAGTCGGTGTCACACGGGATACATGCTTGGCCAATCATCTCTCTTTCGATCCATGACTGACGAGGAAGATGATTTTCCCGCACTAGGTTTCCGTTTCTTTCTACGGAAGCCTGGTTGTCACCCAAGGCTATAGAACCAGGTCAGTTCTGCGATTTAACCCATAGATGGGGGGGAGAAGAGATAGATTCATACCTTTCACGTGGGTAGCTGGGCGTAAGTGAATATAACGAACTCGAGTGACATTCGAATTCGGCTCTCCCCGATTTCCCATTCCGT
>OZ038518.1:20141637-20204137 GCA_964036315.1 Acanthosepion esculentum
AAAAAACGGGTATTTTTTAAGTGCGTATTGCCAGGCATGAGCAAGTGGCAACACTGCGAGACAGTGACCTTGAGCAAGTAAACATTTCGCCATTTTAGTAACAAGAATGAAATTCACAGTATCCCAGCTGAGATGTTGCAGCAGTCAATGAGGAATCTCTACAGCAGATTTCAAGAATGCATTCGTTCAGGAGGACGCCATCTACAGGACGTAATTTAAAAAAAATGCATATTCCATCATTGTTTCTTAAATGGCATGTTTTAAGGTTTTAATTACTATGAATTAAATATTTTTCTTCCATCACTCTTAGTTTTATTGGATTGTTAAAAAGTTCCCGTTTGTTTGGGTCACCCTGTACACACACACACACACACCCACACACCCACACACCCACACACACTCATATATATATATATATATATATATATATATATATATATATATATGAAAAATTTCTCAGAGTTAACCAGCAGAAAAAGACAATAATTATAAATGTAACAGACAATAGAAAATGGCAACTAATATAGTTTTCCTATTGCCTTATATATATATATATATATATATATATATATATATATATATATATATATATATATATATATATATGTGTATGTATATATATATATATATATATATATATATATAAATATAAAAGTGGACATGGAAGTCAGCACTTAGAGGCGACAGTCTGTTTCATGCTAGTGCAATCGTCAGGCGATTAAGGCGTTAAGACTATATTTCTGCATATATATATATATATATATATATATATATATATATATATATACTAAACGTTTGTGACTTCGGTCATGCTTGTGCGCTTGTGTCGTTCGTTCGGCACATAATGGTTTAAATTAATCTAATTTAAAAATATTTTAAGTGAATAACATTTAAAAATACGAGTTGTTTATACAGTAAGTATTTTTATTTTAACTTTCTTCAAACAGATAACTTTTTAATTTAAATATTTTTAAGTTAAAGACAGACACAAAGAGATGCCGCTTTGCTGTTTCGTCCAGTTGCCTGTTGAGTAATTATTCATATTTCAGCTTTCTTTAAACGAACAATATTTTAAATATTTTACAAATATTCTTTGGCACATTTAAAAAATATTTTGAAGTGAATATGTTTTAAGAATATTTTTTGACATATTAAAAATATTTTTAAGTTAATCAAGATTTAAAGTCCAAGTTTATCCCGTAAGTTCTATTCCTTTTAAAAGCTGTAAAAAATGAGTAAAGCGTTAAACATGAACTTGCAAACCAAACCAGTGATGGCGCGAACGAATTGAAATATTTAACTGAATCATAATAAAATTAACTTAAATTCCATTTCAATGGAATGTTGAAATCAACTTCAGTGGGTCACTGGTAGTCTTTTATATATATATATATATATATATATATATATATATATATATATATATATATATATATATATATAGTTAACATAAATCATTCATACGAATAACAAATAATGAAGCTAATTATGGCAAGAATCACTCCTGCTAACAACATTTAATAATAAAATATAATCAACATCATATCCGTTACTGAATGGTACGGTCCTTGTTTATACCACTCAACACCAGAATTTATAAACAAGGATCGTACCATTCAGTAGCGGATAAGATGTTGATTATATTTTATTATTAAATGTTGTTAGCAGGAGTGATTCTTGCCATAATTAGCTTCATTATTTGTTATTCGTATGAATGATTTATGTTATATAAATTGATCACGTACCACATAATAGATATATATAGTTGTATATTTAGGCAGCAATCCTTCATTTATGCATGTTTCATTAAAGACGCCAGACAAGGTACTATGATCGAGCTTTTTATTTAACCTTTTTTTCTTGTGTTCGAACAAGAGCTTTCTTTACAGGACAAAGAGTGTGTAAGAACTGTCCAAATGTTTTATGTTTCCGAGCGCTTTCGGCTATACCTTTAGCCATTATCAAGGACGATTTGATTTTTCAGCTTAATTGAGTGTGTGCATTATGTGTATGTTTTAGTGTGTAGTAGGGATGTTTTTAATTTCCTAATACGGTTAGCACATTGTGGATTTGTTCGTAGTTAATATTGTTAAGGGTAGGCTTTTTCTTTTTTATTATTAAAGCCTCCATTATTTTAAATCTTTTTTTGCAGATGGATGCAGTTAATATATTTGTGTTTTCTACTATGTTTCTAATGGAGTCTGGTAAATTTGTGTGCGTGTTTAAATGTGTTCTAATGGGACTGTGATCAGATAGGTGTAACGTAAGATGTCTCGATAAGCGTTCGGAAAAATAAAACATTTGGACAGTTCTTACACACTCTTTGTCCTGTAAAGAAAGCTCTTGTTCGAACACAAGAAAACTTAAATAAAAAGCTCAATCGTAGTACCTTGTCTGTCGTTTTTAATGAAACATGCATATATATATATATATATGTGTAATTTGGCAGCAACTTTTCTTTCAAACATGTAGTGTTGAATGTTAAAGACAACATAGTCTTACATATTTTCTTTTGAATTTTCTCATATTCTCTAATGAGACTTTTTATTTGAAAATAGTTCCGAAATATGTATTGTCCATACGATGACCTAGCGCTTTCGAACATCATTGTTCATCTTCAGGGTCAATATTTTAGTAAAAATTTTTTTTTTTTTTTTTTTTTTTAAACAAACATTTGCCAATTATCTTGTAGCGTAATCATGTTGCTACTTTTTTACAAACTAAAAACGTTAAATTCCTTTTGACTAAAATATTGACCCTGAAGATGAACAATGATGTTCGAAAGCGCTAGGTCATCGTATGGAAAATACATATTTCGGAACTATTTTCAAATAAAAAGTCTCATTAGAGAATATGAGAAAATTCAAAAGAAAATATGTAAGACTATGTTGTCTTTAACATTCAACACTACATGTTTGAAATATATATATATATATATATATATATATATATATATATATATGGATAAAACAACTGAAAAAAAATTGGGTGTTTTTTTTGCGAAAGTATTTATTTATATGTTTTTAATATATATTTAATATTTCAGACCACCTCGGTCATTCCTCAGGAATTCATTGAATAACTGTATTTGGGAGTTTGTTTACAGCGTCCGTCGTAGGACGCGGACGTCACGTGATGTGGAATGCAACTGTGTTTGAATTTTTTAACGTAAATCTAACGATAGTATTTTAGATGTTGTTTAAAAACGTTTTTTAACTATATCTATAGAAATATTTTAACTATTGAAATATTTATACAGATTTAAAATACCCAAGTCTTTGTTTGACCCTAGTTTGTATGTGTCTAATTTTAAAAACGTTTTTAAACAACATCTAAAATAATTTTTTTCAGTTGTTTTATCCATATTATATACATATCAAGAAAGTATACGTGGCTTCTCATTATGCCATATATATATATATATATATATATATATATATATATATATATATATATATATATATATATGTGTGTCTGTGTGTGTTTGTGTGTGCTTCTGCTTATAAATTGCGGAGGGGAAAGTGTTTACAATCATTCCTGATAGACAAAACTTATTCAGTTTATAACCTGTTCTCGGACATCGGATAGAAAGAAGGCTGGAGAGTATAGCTGCCGAAACAATCTGGTAACAACAACCTAGTCCAGGAAACCAATCTGAATGAGTCAATGCCTACCGAATTGAAAAACAGGAATGCATTTTTAAGCTTTTTAGTCGATCGATATCTGAAAAAAGTTATTTACCAATGTCTGTAGAGTTCTTAAGAATCAACGATTTCTTTTTTTTACCATCTTACTTAAAGTTCCTGTCCTATACTGTTGTCTAAATTTTTGTTACTTTTTGAAAGAACGACGCTAAAGTATTTCGGAATCTTTCTTCAAAACGAGAATGTTTTCGGTAGATTCAAGGAAGAGAAGTATTCTCCTGGAACCAAACATTGGGAAAAAATACTGACCTGAACTCGGTGACTTCAGGAAACGGGTAAAAAAATATGTTGAGAAAGTCAATCCAACTCGTCTGCTGCACAAATGACCTATGTTGCCAAATACAAGGCCAAATCATAAAGTAAAAGCAATTTTGAAATTATGGGGTAAAAACATGAAGGCGTTGACGGGTGACACTGCGCATGCGCACGGGATGACGGATAAATAGTCGCGCGCAAACTTCCGTCGTTTCAACTGACTCTTCCTGAAAAATACAAGTTTCCTTTTGGCTTCCCCTTTCTCATGTTCGGTCCATGGTATCCCCAGCATCCTTCTGTAGACTCACATTACCTCAAGTCTCTACTTCATCAGTGATATGATTGTTCAGCATAGAAGCGGACTGATATTACATAACAGTCCAGAACATTGTGTGACGTAAATGCACTTTCTGTCCCTTCATTAATGATTTTAAGAAATGATCGCCCATCCGCTATGTACGCTGCCATTACTATGCAAACAGGAAAGTGCTTTACTGTATTCTAAATTTATTCTTAACTGCAATATGATTAGTAACTAAGTCGTTACTTTTATTTTTTGCAAAAAACGAAAATTCTTAGATCCAACTGCATATTAAGAAAACGTTGTCGAAGATGGAATTAATTTGTTTATAAAGAAAAAGACGAAGAAGCAAGTCCCAATAGATCGATGTATCGATACTATTCTCATCATTTATTCAACTTCCGCACCCCTCCATCTCACAATTGTGGTTCATTCAAGGAAAAATAATGCACCGGCTTTACCAGTTCTTTTTGCACCGGTGATCTGGAGGTTACCCTGCCCATCCTCTCAGAAGTTAAAGAGACAAGACCAGCACGACAGCTGGTCGTTTGAATTCAGAGTTTAACTTCTCATAGTCTTTCTGCCAAACAAGGCTTTATGGTTCTGTCTACCCTTCTATTTACTGATAGCAGAGGTAAGTGATGAAATCCAATTAAAAGTCAACAGCATTTTTCCAGATTACTGAGTACTTAAAAAATATATATAAAAAAAGGCGCTCACGACATTTTTTATTTATTTTTTTAAGCTTATCACCCCAAGCAAGGCTGGGAGCCACTAGCACGCAAGGGGTTACAGAAGGTTTGGAGGAAGAGCAGATAGGAGTGGTAAAGGAGAGGATGTGGAGAAAGATATTGGATCGATTAAGGCAAGGGGGTTACAGAAGATTTGGAGCGAGAGCAGATGGGAATGAAAGGTGAAAGGATGTGGAGAAGGGAAGTGGATAGATCAAGGCAACTGGAGATGTCGATTGACGTTACACTTAAATACTTGGAGATTGTATTTGTCAGGGAAACATGAATAAGGAAGGGAGTTCCACAGGCGAGATGTGCGAGACATGAAGCTATTGGAGTAGAAGAGACGTCTACATCTAACAGTTTCAACGGTGAAGGGGTGGGAACGGGATGCCAGCCTCGTAGGACGTTTAAATTCATGAGACCTAGGAACCAGCGAAAGCAGCTCATCGGAGCAATTACCGTGGAAGTATTTGTAAAAAAGACAGAGCGAGGCAACGTCGCGTCTGTGAGAGAGCAACTGCAGACGAGATGACAGATCAGGGCCAATTACATTGCATATCCGTCTCTGGATCTTATCAAGAACCCTGAGGCAAACAACAGGGGCTCCAGACCATATATGGCAGCAATACTCTATGCAAGGGCGAATGGTCGATTTATAGATTTGGAGGATCGATTCCGGGGAGAAAAATTTCCTGGCTCGACACAGGGAGCCAACTTTCCTTACTTAAATTATGTTTTAGAGATAAAATCTCCATAGAAAAACATTATACCTCTAATCCCCTCTCATCAATATGGCTACTGTCGTATAAAAACACAGCTACTCTTTATATAAGAAATGCATTTCTGTCTCATTTTAAACTTAAAGGAATTAATATTTGTTTCAAATCATATTAATTAAACTTTAAATCAGCTAATATTCCTCAAGTAAAGTTTCAGAAGAGTATATTTTTGTAAGATTTTTTAATAAAGAAAATTACATTGCCGTGAGTGTTAATCAGCTATCTTAGCCAAAAAATCGATTCCAATCACAATAATTCTCTGTTTCAAATACATCAGTTGTGCTTACAAGAAACAGTAAATTTAATTCTTTAGCTTTTAATTAAATTTTACAAAATTCATTCTAAACGTTAGGTATCACGAATTAGCGTTAGTACATACTTTTTCCAAACATGTGTGAAGTAATTGTAATAAACTCGTCTGGAATTCGAGCTCCGCTTTTCGATTGCCTCAAACCGGACCGCATTCCATTAATCTGCCGTGCCTCCGTCTATTAATATATTGCCTGTTAATAAACTAACATCATTTATTGCCACTTCTTTTCTGTTTCTCTTCACTTTCAGACAAAAATCTGCTTTTTCTGTTCGCCTGAGTCAAAGTCAATGCGTCGTCACCTCATTTCAGTGAAACCCCATAAAAATACGAATCTTCAAAACGTCAACATGCAGAGAAAAAATGATAAAACCGAAACGAGGAAATAAAGAAAGAAAATTAAATAAATTAAACGAAATAATTAACGCCATAAATTTAGGAGAGGATCGAACGCGAGGTTGATTTCTCTTCTCGATTATAAGCCCATAAACAACCTATCAAAAATGCCAGTGGAAATCTGGTTTTTGCTATTATTATTTCTTTTTGTTGGCCGAGGATTAAGTGATCATTGTGTAAGAAGAATGAAATAAAGAACGAGAAGAAAATTAACAAAAACAACAAAAAAAAAAAAACAAGGAAAAAACAACGTTTGTTCGCCGATAAATAACGTTGATAAAAAATCAAATCGTTGTTTTTTTTTATACATGATGAATCAACTTTTATGATTCGATGCAGGGGATTAAGCAATCTGTTTAATATCGCGAGAGATTAGCCTTTATATGAAAAATCTATGATTTATACTTAACGCATTTCGACCTTTAAAACGACTTCATCAGATTAAATTAACATCGCGAGGCACTAGCCGTTATATGAAAAATCTATGAATTCTACTTAACGCATTTCGAACTTTGAAAGGACTTCATCAGATTAAATTAACATCGTGATACACTAGCCATTATATAAAAAATCTATGAATTATACTTAACGCATTTCGACCTTTAAAAGGACTTCATCAGATTGAATTAAGATCGCAAGACACTAGCCGTTATATGAAAAATCTATGAATTCTACTTAACGCATTTCGACCTTTGAAAGGACTTCATCAGATTAAATTAACATTGCGAGACACTAGCCGTTATATGAAAAATCTATGAATTCTACTTAACGCATTTCGACCTTTAAAAGGACTTCATCAGATGAAATTAACATTGCGAGACACTAGCCGTTATATGAAAAATCTATGAATTCTACTTAACGCATTTCAACCTTTGAAAGGACTTCATCAGATTAAATTAACATTGTGAGACACAAGCCGTTATATGAAAAATCTATGAATTCTACTTAACGTATTTCGACCTTGAAAAGGACTTCATCAGATTAAACTAAAATTGCGAGACACTAGCCGTTATATGAAAAATATATTAATTCTACTTACCGCGTTTCGTTCTTTAAAAGGACTTCATCAGACTAAATTAACATCCCGATATATTAACCGTCATATGACAATCTATAAATTCTTCTTAATGCGTTTCGACCTTTAAAAGGACTTCATCAGATTAAATTAACATCGCGAGACACTAGCCGTTATATGAAAAATCTATGAATTCTACTTAACGCATTTCAACCTTTGAAAGGACTTCATCAGATTAAATTAACATTGCGAGACACTAGCCGTTATATGAAAAATCTATGAATTCTACTTAACGCATTTCGACCTTTACAAAGACTTCATCAGATTAAATTAACATTGCGAGACACTAGCCGTTATATGAAAAATCTATGAATTCTACTTAACGCATTTCGACTTTTAAAAGGACTTCATCAGATTAAATTAACATTGCGAGACACTAGCGGTTATATGAAAAATCTATGAATTCTACTTAACGCATTTCGACCATTAAAAGGACTTCATCAGATGAAATTAACATTGCGAGACACTAGACGTTATATGAAAAATCTATGAATTCTACTTAACGCATTTCAACCTTTGAAAGGACTTCATCAGATTAAATTAACATTGCGAGACACTAGCCGTTATATGAAAAATCTATGAATTCTACTTAACGCATTTCAACCTTTGAAAGGACTTCATCAGATTAAATTAACATTGCGAGACACTAGCGGTTATATGAAAAATCTATGAATTCTACTTAACGCATTTCGACCTTTAAAAGGACTTCATCAGATGAAATTAACATTGCGAGACACTAGCCGTTATATGAAAAATCTATGAATTCTACTTAACGCATTTCAACCTTTGAAAGGACTTCATCAGATTAAATTAACATTGCGAGACACTAGCCGTTATATGAAAAATCTATGAATTCTACTTAACGCATTTCAACCTTTGAAAGGACTTCATCAGATTAAATTAACATTGCGAGACACTAGCCGTTATATGAAAAATCTATGAATTCTACTTAACGCATTTCAACCTTTGAAAGGACTTCATCAGATTAAATTAACATTGCGAGACACTAGCCGTTATATGAAAAATCTATGAATTGTACTTAACGTATTTCGACCTTTAAAAGGACTTCATCAGATTAAATTAACATTGCGAGACACTAGCCGTTATATGAAAAATCTATGAATTCTACTTAACGCATTTCAACCTTTGAAAGGACTTCATCAGATTAAATTAACATTGCGAGACACTAGCCGTTATATGAAAAATCTATGAATTCTACTTAACGCATTTCAACCTTTGAAAGGACTTCATCAGATGAAATTAACATTGCGAGACACAAGCCGTTATATGAAAAATCTATGAATTCTACTTAACGTATTTCGACCTTGAAAAGGACTTCATCAGATTAAACTAACATTGCGAGACACTAGCCGTTATATGAAAAATATATTAATTCTACTTACCGCGTTTCGTTCTTTAAAAGGACTTCATCAGAGTAAATTAACATCCCGATATATTAACCGTCATATGACAATCTATAAATTCTTCTTAATGCGTTTCGACCTTTAAAACGACTTCACCAGATTAAATTAACATTTCGATTCATTAGCGGTTATATAAAAATCTATTAATTCCGTTTAATGCGTTTCATCCTTTAAAAGTACTCAGCTGTGCAGTCTCCGGACATGCGCGCATGTCTCTGTCAGCTAAACGCCTTTCAACAACTAAAACTCTGAAGCAACTTTAGGGGTTCTTCAAATGGTTTATGAATCACCAAAAAAAGGTGTTTAGCTGACAGAGGCCTACATGTGTTTTCGAAAACGTACTCATGTCCCTGAGACAGTACAGTAAAACTGCGATGCTCGGAATATCGATGTTATATGGATTTCATGCTGGATCAGTAATAGCCCTTTCACTAAAAGCGGGTACGAGCCGGAAGTGGTCCGTACGGTTACCCTCAAAATAGGGTGAATGTCCACTTCTGGTGCATTCGCAAGATGGCGATCAGGGTTAAGAGAAAAACAGGGAGTTGATATTTTTTTTTATGCATTTTTTGTACACTAGCGTTTGTATAAAAATCTATGAATTCTATGTAAGGTCATAATAATGAAATCATAGACATTTTGTGTGTCCAGGAAATGTATTCATTGTTATTATGAGAGCTGTTTCGACTTGAAGGCCCGATGCAAATCAATGTGATAGCTCATCTGCTACAACTTTCTCAATAAATCAGTCTTCTCAAAACTTCCATGTCAAGTATATGTTTATGATTTTATTGAAAAAAAATGTTTTTATTGAGGGCCTGCCCTTTTTACACAAATGGACTTACCCAAGGTATACATATACTACTACCAGTGAATACCCGGATGGTAGTAGTTAAGTCAGTCAGTAGTTGTAGTAGAACGTTGATTCGGTCGGTAGAATAACGTATCGGCAAGAGTCACAGTCACGTAGACTCAGTAAGAAGTCATACAGCGATACGTCGATACCAAAGACTATATATATATTTTGCTACTAACCCGAATTCCTGGAACTACTAACCTGTATTGCCAGTTTGTATTATTATGTTAATACATTTATTTCCTATATTAATTCTTGGTGTTTGTTATTATTTGATACCGGATTTCATCCCGGAATCCGCAACAGTTTTCATATTTATTTCTTTATAAATTCGTAAATACCAAATATGGCACAGCATTAGTTTTAATTATATTAGTTTTTCAAACGCTGTTAATATAAAATCATTCTTGTGAATAGTCTTATAAATAAATTGTTTAATATTTTTGCTGTAAATTCTCAAAAAAAATAATTATAAATTCACTTTCATCATACGTTTAAGTTTTATTATTAAATTATTCTCCCATCTGTATTCAAAAAAATTTCTTCTTCTAGACTGGTTGCCAACCAAGGCTATAGAGCCCCAATCTGTTCTGCTATTCTACTCATACTTGGAGGAGGAAGAGAGGGATGCATACCTTTCTCAAGAGTATTAGCACGTAAGTGTATGCAATGAACTCGACTGGAATTCAAACTCGGCTCACTGATACTTCAATCCGAGTCTTGATCTTTACTCCCTATTGCCTTGTGTCAGACTAAAAAAAAAGAATAATGTTTGCAACAATCATTATGATAGCCATCTGACGATCACTCTTTTACGGCCATATCATGTCGAAACACTAGTTCCCATAAAGTTACTTCACAAAATTATTAAAATATGTGAACCAACTCTAAGGAAATCCTTATTACTTACCATTTTATAAAGTTCAATTCTATCGGCAATTAGACGACGTTTTGCCGACCATTCCGATTAATAATCTAATAAATAAATTGTATTTTATTATTTTGTTGTCAATTCTCAAGAACAACAAAAAAAATTACTTCAACATTGTTATATAGGAATAAAATGTCGCTGCCGACACTTGAGTTTGAACATAGATCGCCAGTGAACAAACACAGGCGATCCCATTATTGAATTAAGTAGATCACGTGACTATAAAGGAAACACATCAATAGGAAGACACGTGACGTCTAAGTGATCACTTTTTCTAGTCTATCCTCTATTACTATACGGATCGCTATTCTCAATACTATTCACTATTTGTACATTACTCTCTATACTAATCACTACATGGATTACTATTCGGTACTTTGCTAGTGAGTATTATCGAGCAAGTCCTATTAGTACAAGTGATATTCGAAGGTGTCTGACACCAGTGTTGTTCAACGTCGTACTATAGTCTAACCTAATTACAAAGTCTATAACTACAATGAGCATTTTGAAAGTGGCTACAAGTATTCGTTGGCATCACAAAAATCATATGTTTAGGTTTTATTGCAATTTGCAACAATCACTTAGCCATATTTATGGCCATATTATATTGAAACATTGGTTCCCATAAAGTCACTTCACTAAATTATTAAAATATGTGAACCAACTCTAAGGAAATCCTTATTACTTACCATTTTATAAAGTTCAAATTGATTGACAATTAACTGATGTTTTGCCAAGCATTCAAATAAATAATCTAATAAATAAATAGTGTTTTATTATTTTTATTGTCAGTTCTCAAGAACAAGAAAAACAATTACTAAATTATAAAAATATGTGAACCATCTTTTAGGAAATCGTTATTATTTACAATTTTATAAAGTTCAAATCGATTGGCAATTAGCCGGTGTTTTGCCAACCATTCAAATAAATAATCTAATAAATTAATAGTGTTTTATTATTTTTGTTGTGAATTCTAAAGAACAAAGAAAAAGTATAAATTCACTTTTATCATGTGTTTTATAGTTATTCAAACCATCGCTTTTTTAAAATAATAAACATTACCGGAAGTCAAGGTAATAAAAATAAATATGGCGTTAATTTGACTCTCCGTTTTTTTTTTTTGTTTTTTTTTTGCGAGCACAAAGGTCCAATTTTTCTTACTTTCAAAATGAATCATCATCATGAAAAACTGATTCAGCTTGAACGCACACCGTCAATCCGTGTGATTTCTCGGCTTCAGTAACTTTCTAACTAACTTTTCTCTGTCCTCTCCAAACTTCATTGTCCTTTGCTAACTCTTGAACCTTCTTCAAGTCTTCCAAGATCTGCAAAGATTTTACATAGAATTATGGCATTTCATTGATAGTTCTTTTAATGCAATGTGCATACGAATATTTTTCGTCCAATGTCTGTGGATATTATTCTTCCATTTGGTGTTAATGAGAAAATCATTTCCGTAACATTTCCTGTCTGTTTCCAAAGCTATTAAATTCTGCTGTCAAACTCCTATAATATGAAGTCATTCTTTGATTTTGATTTCATGCAGACAATATGCCCTTGTCCCCGCTCTATTTCTATTCATAAGACCTCTAACATTAAATGTCCCGATGATAAAACCTTCATTTGGAATTTATTTGATAAAAAAATGCCAATTATTAGCGATTGGCAACCGGAGAAGTCATTACCTTCAAAGCCTAAATTGTTTATCAAAATTGTCCTTCCTCCCAAAAACGACGAGAAAATAGCACAAGATACGAAACAAATACTAAACAAGAAATTCCCAATATTATGGAAATAATAGCACAAGATACGAAACAAATACTAAACAAGAAATTCCCAATATTATGGAAATAATAGCACAAGATACGAAACAAATACGAAACAAATACGAAACAAGAAATTCCCAATATTATGGAAATAATAGCACAAGATACGAAACAAATACTAAACAAGAAATTCCCAATATTATGGAAATAATAGCGCAAGATACGAAACAAATACTAAACAAGAAATTCCCAATATTATGGAAATAATAGCACAAGATACGAAACAAATACTAAACAAGAAATACCCAATATTATGGAAATAATAGCACAAGATACGAAACAAATACTAAACAAGAAATTCCCAATATTATGGAAATAATAGCACAAGATACGAAACAAATACTAAACAAGAAATACCCAATATTATGGAAATAATAGCACAAGATAGGAAACAAATACTAAACAAGAAATTCCCAATATTATGGAAATAATAGCACAGGATAGGAAACAAATACTAAACTTTTCACTGTTTCAAAAATAGTTTCCTGGGATCACCATGTATTTGATTGATCAAAAAAGTTGTTGACGACACTGGATTTCAATGATCCAAAAATAAAGGCCTCGGACCACCCTGCATTTCATTGAACACAAACAATTACGAGAACCCTGCATTTCACTGATATAAAAATAAATGCCTGGGAACAACCTGAATTTCATTGATAAAAAAAAGATTAGTACCACCCTGCATTTCACTGTTTCAAAAAGAATTGATTACCATCACCATGAATTTCACAAAAAAAAAGTTAGGAACACCCCGCATTTCACTGATCAAAAAATAAATGCTTGGGACCAACCGGGATTTCACTAATCACAAGAAAGGTATGACCATCCTGCATTTTACTGATCGAAAAATAAATGATTCGGAACACCCTGAATTTTACTGATCAGAAAAAGGTTACGACCACCTTTCATTTCACCGATGCAAAAATAATTGCCTGCGACCATTTCCCCGATCGATAAATAAATGCTTGTGACCACCCGGCATATCACTGAACAAATAAGAAATGTTAGGGCCACACTGTATTTCACCGATCGAAAAATAAATGCTTTGGACCAACCTGCATTTCACTGATCAAAAGAATAAGGTTAAGATCAGCCTGCATTTCACTGATCGAAAACTATTTTCCGGGGACAATGCTGCAATTCACTGGGGGAAAATAAAAGGTTAGCACAACCCTGAATTTCACAGAATCAATAATAAATGCTTGGTATCACCCTGCATTTCATTGATCAAAAACACGTTAGGACCAACCTGCATTTCACTGATCAAAAATGTTAGGGCCACCCTGAATTTCATGGATCAAAAAATAAATTGTTGGGAGCACTCTGCATTTCACTGGTCAAGAAAAGGTTAGGACCACCCTGCATTTCATTGTTCAAAAATATATACTTGGGACCACCCTGCAGTTCATTGATCAAAAAAAGGGTTAGGACCACCCTGCATTTCACTGATCGAAAAATAAATGCTTGGTACCACCCTGCATTTCACTGAAGAAAAGAAAAAGGTTAGGACAACCCTAAATTTCACTGAATCAGTAATAAATACTTTGGATCATACTACGTTTTACTGAGAAAAAAATTGTGAGCGTCCTGCTTTTCACTGATCGAAAAATAAAAGCTTGGGATCACCCTGCATTACACTGATCAAAAAAATGATTAGGACCAGCCTGCATTTCACTGATCGAAAGATAAATGCTTGTGACCACCCTGCATTTCACTGATCTAAAAAGGTTAGGACCACCCTGCATTTCATTGATCAGATAATAAATGCTTGTGACCACCCGGCATTTCACTGACCAAAAAAGGTTAGGACCAGCCTGCATTTCATTGTTCAAATAATAAATGCTTGTGACCACCCTGCATTTCACTGATCAAAAAAGGTTAGGACCAGCCTGCATTTCATTGTTCAAATAATAAATGCTTGTGACCACCAGGCATTTCACTGATCTAAAAAGGTTAGGACCACCCTGCATTTCATTGTTCAAATAATAAATGCTTGTGACCACCCTGCATTTCACTGATCAAAAAAGGTTAGGACCACCCTGCATTTCATTGTCAAATAATAAATGCTTGTGACCACCCTGCATTTCACTGATCAAAAAAGGTTATGACCACCCTGCATTTCATTGTTCAAATAATAAATGCATGTGACCACCTTGCATTTTACTGATCAAAAAAGGTTAGGACCACCCTGCATTTCATTGTTCAAATAATAAATGCTTGTGACCACCCTGCATTTCACTGACCAAAAAAGGTTAGGACCACCCTGCATTTCATTGTTCAAATAATAAATGATTGTGACCACCCTGCATTTCACTGATCAAAAAAGGTTAGGACCACCCTGCATTTCATTGTTCAAATAATAAATGCTTGTGACCACCCTGCATTTCATTGACCAAAAAAGGTTAGGACCACCCTGCATTTCATTGTTCAAATGAATGCTTATGACCACCCTGCATTGCACTGACCAAAAAAGGTTAGGATCACCCTGCATTTCATTGTTCAAATAATAAATTCTTGTGACCACCCTGCATTTCACTGATCAAAAAAGGTCAGGACCACCCTGCATTTCATTGTTCAAATCATACATTCTTGTGAACACCCTGCATTTCACTGATCAAAAAGGACAGGACCACCCTGCATTTCATTGTTTAAATAATAAATGCTTGTGACCACCCTGCATTTCACTGATCAAAAAAGGTCAGGACCACCCTGCATTTCATTGTTCAAATAATAATTGCTTGTGACCACCTTGCATTTCACTGATCAAAAAAGGTTAGGACCACCCTGCATTTCATTGTTCAAATAATAAATGCTTGTGAACATCCTGCATTTCACTGATCAAAAAGTTAGGACCACCCTGCATTTGATTGTTCAAATAATAAATGATTGTGAACAACCTGCATTTCACTGATCAAAAAAGGTTAGGACCACCCTGCATTTCATTGTTCAAATAATAAATGTTTGTGACCACCCTGCATTTCACTGATCACAAAATGTTAGGACCACCCTGCATTTCATTGTTCAAATAATAAATGCTTGTGACCACCCTGCATTTCACTGATCAAAAAAGGTTAGGACCACCCTGCATTTCATTGTTCAAATAATAAATTCTTGTGACCACCATGCATTTCACTGATCAAAAAGGTTAGGACCACGCTGCATTTCGTTGTACAAATAATAAATGCTTGTGACCACACTGCATTTCATTGATCAAAAAAGGTTAGGACCACCTTGCATTTCATTGTTCAAATAATAAATGCTTGTAACCACCCTGCATTTCACTGATCAAAAAAGGTTAGGACCAGCCTGCATTTCATTGTTCAAATAATAAATGCTTGTGACCACACTGCATTTCACTGATCAAAAAAGGTCAGGACCACACTGCATTTCATTGTTCAAATAATAAATGCTTGTGACCACCCTGCATTTCACTGATCAAAAAAGGTTAGGACCACCCTGCATTTCATTGTTCAAATAATAAATGCTTGTGACCAACCTGCATTTCACTGATCAAAATAGGTTAGGACCACTCTGCATTTCATTGTTCAAATAATAAATGCTTGTGACCACCCTGCATTTCACTGATCAAAAAATGTTAGGATCAGCCTGCATTTCATTGTTCAAATAATAAATGCTTGTGACCACCCTGCATTTTACTGATCAAAAAAGGTCAGGACCACCCTGCATTTCATTGTTCAAATAATAAATGCTTGTGACCACCCTGCATTTCACTGATCAAAAAAGGTTAGGATCAGCCTGCATTTCATTGTTCAAATAATAAATGCTTGTGACCACCCTGCATTTCACTGATCAAAAAAGGTCAGGACCACCCTGCATTTCATTGTTCAAATAATAAATTCTTGTGACCACCCTGCATTTCACTGATCAAAAAAGGTTAGGATCAGCCTGCATTTCATTGTTCAAATAATAAATGCTTGTGACCACCCTGCATTTCACTGATCAAAAAAGGTCAGGACCACACTGCATTTCATTGTTCAAATAATAAATGCTTGTGACCACCCTGCATTTCACTGATCAAAAAAGGTCAGGACCACCCTGCATTTCATTGTTCAAATAATAAATGCTTGTGACCACCCTGCATTTCACTGATCAAAAAAGGTTAGGATCAGCCTGCATTTCATTGTTCAAATAATAAATGCTTGTGAACACCCTGCATTTCACTGATCAAAAAAGGTTAGGATCAGCCTGCATTTCATTGTTCAAATAATAAATGCTTGTGACCACCCTACATTTCACTGATCAAAAAAGGTCAGGACCACCCTGCATTTCATTGTTCAAATAATACATTCTTGTGACCACCCTGCATTTCACTGATCAAAAAGGTCAGGACCACCCTGCATTTCATTGTTTAAATAATAAATGCTTGTGACCAACCTGCATTTCACTGATCAAAAAAGGTCAGGACCACCCTGCATTTCATTGTTCAAATAATAATTTCTTGTGACCACCCTGCATTTCACTGATCCAAAAAAGTTAGGACCACCCTGCATTAGATTGTTCAAATAATAAATGCTTGTGACCACCCTGCATTTCACTGATCAAAAAAGGTCAGGACCACCCTGCATTTCATTGTTCAAATAATAAATGCTTGTGACCACCCTGCATTTCACTGATCAAAAAAGGTTAGGATCACCCTGCATTTCATTGTTCAAATAATAAATGCTTGTGACCACCCTGCATTTCACTGATCAAAAAAGGTTAGGACCACCCTGCATTTCATTGTTCAAATAATAAATGCTTGTGAACACCCTGCATTTCACTGATCAAAAAAGGTTAGGACCACCCTGCATTTCATTGTTCAAATAATAAATTCTTGTGACCACCCTGCATTTCACTGATCAAAAAAGGTCAGGACCACCCTGCATTTCATTGTTCAAATAAATACATTCTTGTGACCACCCTGCATTTCACTGATCAAAAAGGTCAGGACCACCCTGCATTTCATTGTTTAAATAATAAATGCTTGTGACCACCCTGCATTTCACTGATCAAAAAGTCAGGACCACCCTGCATTTCATTGTTCAAATAATAAATGCTTGTGACCACACTGCATTTCACTGATCAAAAAAGGTCAGGACCACCCTGCATTTGATTGTTCAAATAATAAATGCTTGTGACCACCCTGCATTTCACTGATCAAAAAAGGTTAGGATCACCCTGCATTTCATTGTTCAAATAATAAATTCTTGTGACCACCCTGCATTTCACTGATCAAAAAAGTTCAGGACCACCCTGCATTTCATTGTTCAAATAATACATTCTTGTGACCACCCTGCATTTCACTGATCAAAAAGGTCAGGACCACCCTGCATTTCATTGTTTAAATAATAAATGCTTGTGACCACCCTGCATTTCACTGATCAAAAAAGGTCAGGACCACCCTGCATTTCATTGTTCAAATAATAAATTCTTGTGACCACCCTGCATTTCACTGATCAAAAAAGGGTAGGACCACCCTGCATTTGATTGTTCAAATAATAAATGCTTGTGACCACACTGCATTTCCCTGATCAAAAAAGGTCAGGACCACCCTGCATTTCATTGTTCAAATAATAAATGCTTGTGACCACCCTGCATTTCACTGATCAAAAAAGGTTAGGATCAACCTGCATTTCATTGTTCAAATAATAAATTCTTGTGACCACCCTGCATTTCACTGATCAAAAAAGGTCAGGACCACCCTGCATTTCATTGTTCAAATAATACATTCTTGTGAACACCCTGCATTTCACTGATCAAAAAGGACAGGACCACCCTGCATTTCATTGTTTAAATAATAAATGCTTGTGACCACCCTGCATTTCACTGATCAAAAAAGGTCAGGACCACCCTGCATTTCATTGTTCAAATAATAATTGCTTGTGACCACCTTGCATTTCACTGATCAAAAAAGGTTAGGACCACCCTGCATTTCATTGTTCAAATAATAAATGCTTGTGAACATCCTGCATTTCACTGATCAAAAAGTTAGGACCACCCTGCATTTGATTGTTCAAATAATAAATGATTGTGAACAACCTGCATTTCACTGATCAAAAAAGGTTAGGACCACCCTACATTTCATTGTTCAAATAATAAATGTTTGTGACCACCCTGCATTTCACTGATCACAAAATGTTAGGACCACCCTGCATTTCATTGTTCAAATAATAAATGCTTGTGACCACCCTGCATTTCACTGATCAAAAAAGGTTAGGACCACCCTGCATTTCATTGTTCAAATAATAAATTCTTGTGACCACCATGCATTTCACTGATCAAAAAGGTTAGGACCACGCTGCATTTCGTTGTACAAATAATAAATGCTTGTGACCACACTGCATTTCATTGATCAAAAAAGGTTAGGACCACCTTGCATTTCATTGTTCAAATAATAAATGCTTGTAACCACCCTGCATTTCACTGATCAAAAAAGGTTAGGACCAGCCTGCATTTCATTGTTCAAATAATAAATGCTTGTGACCACACTGCATTTCACTGATCAAAAAAGGTCAGGACCACACTGCATTTCATTGTTCAAATAATAAATGCTTGTGACCACCCTGCATTTCACTGATCAAAAAAGGTTAGGACCACCCTGCATTTCATTGTTCAAATAATAAATGCTTGTGACCAACCTGCATTTCACTGATCAAAAAAGGTTAGGACCACTCTGCATTTCATTGTTCAAATAATAAATGCTTGTGACCACCCTGCATTTCACTGATCAAAAAATGTTAGGATCAGCCTGCATTTCATTGTTCAAATAATAAATGCTTGTGACCACCCTGCATTTTACTGATCAAAAAAGGTCAGGACCACCCTGCATTTCATTGTTCAAATAATAAATGCTTGTGACCACCCTGCATTTCACTGATCAAAAAAGGTTAGGATCAGCCTGCATTTCATTGTTCAAATAATAAATGCTTGTGACCACCCTGCATTTCACTGATCAAAAAAGGTCAGGACCACCCTGCATTTCATTGTTCAAATAATAAATTCTTGTGACCACCCTGCATTTCACTGATCAAAAAAGGTTAGGATCAGCCTGCATTTCATTGTTCAAATAATAAATGCTTGTGACCACCCTGCATTTCACTGATCAAAAAAGGTCAGGACCACACTGCATTTCATTGTTCAAATAATAAATGCTTGTGACCACCCTGCATTTCACTGATCAAAAAAGGTCAGGACCACCCTGCATTTCATTGTTCAAATAATAAATGCTTGTGACCACCCTGCATTTCACTGATCAAAAAAGGTTAGGATCAGCCTGCATTTCATTGTTCAAATAATAAATGCTTGTGAACACCCTGCATTTCACTGATCAAAAAAGGTTAGGATCAGCCTGCATTTCATTGTTCAAATAATAAATGCTTGTGACCACCCTACATTTCACTGATCAAAAAAGGTCAGGACCACCCTGCATTTCATTGTTCAAATAATACATTCTTGTGACCACCCTGCATTTCACTGATCAAAAAGGTCAGGACCACCCTGCATTTCATTGTTTAAATAATAAATGCTTGTGACCAACCTGCATTTCACTGATCAAAAAAGGTCAGGACCACCCTGCATTTCATTGTTCAAATAATAATTTCTTGTGACCACCCTGCATTTCACTGATCCAAAAAAGTTAGGACCACCCTGCATTAGATTGTTCAAATAATAAATGCTTGTGACCACCCTGCATTTCACTGATCAAAAAAGGTCAGGACCACCCTGCATTTCATTGTTCAAATAATAAATGCTTGTGACCACCCTGCATTTCACTGATCAAAAAAGGTTAGGTCACCCTGCATTTCATTGTTCAAATAATAAATGCTTGTGACCACCCTGCATTTCACTGATCAAAAATGGTTAGGACCACCCTGCATTTCATTGTTCAAATAATAAATGCTTGTGAACACCCTGCATTTCACTGATCAAAAAAGGTTAGGACCACCCTGCATTTCATTGTTCAAATAATAAATTCTTGTGACCACCCTGCATTTCACTGATCAAAAAAGGTCAGGACCACCCTGCATTTCATTGTTCAAATAAATACATTCTTGTGACCACCCTGCATTTCACTGATCAAAAAGGTCAGGACCACCCTGCATTTCATTGTTTAAATAATAAATGCTTGTGACCACCCTGCATTTCACTGATCAAAAAGTCAGGACCACCCTGCATTTCATTGTTCAAATAATAAATGCTTGTGACCACACTGCATTTCACTGATCAAAAAAGGTCAGGACCACCCTGCATTTGATTGTTCAAATAATAAATGCTTGTGACCACCCTGCATTTCACTGATCAAAAAAGGTTAGGATCACCCTGCATTTCATTGTTCAAATAATAAATTCTTGTGACCACCCTGCATTTCACTGATCAAAAAAGTTCAGGACCACCCTGCATTTCATTGTTCAAATAATACATTCTTGTGACCACCCTGCATTTCACTGATCAAAAAGGTCAGGACCACCCTGCATTTCATTGTTTAAATAATAAATGCTTGTGACCACCCTGCATTTCACTGATCAAAAAAGGTCAGGACCACCCTGCATTTCATTGTTCAAATAATAAATTCTTGTGACCACCCTGCATTTCACTGATCAAAAAAGGGTAGGACCACCCTGCATTTGATTGTTCAAATAATAAATGCTTGTGACCACACTGCATTTCCCTGATCAAAAAAGGTCAGGACCACCCTGCATTTCATTGTTCAAATAATAAATGCTTGTGACCACCCTGCATTTCACTGATCAAAAAAGGTTAGGATCAACCTGCATTTCATTGTTCAAATAATAAATGCTTGTGACCACCCTGCATTTCACTGATCAAAAAATGTTAGGACCACCCTGCATTTCATTGTTCAAATAATAAATGCTTGTGAACACCCTGCATTTCACTGATCAAAAAAGTTTAGGACCAGCCTGCATTTCATTGTTCAAATAATAAATTCTTGTGACCACCCTGCATTTCACTGATCAAAAAAGGTCAGGACCACCCTGCATTTCATTGTTCAAATAATACATTCTTGTGACCACCCTGCATCTCACTGATCAAAAAGGTCAGGACCACCCTGCATTTCATTGTTTAAATAATAAATGCTTGTGACCACCCTGCATTTCACTGATCAAAAAAGGTCAGGACCACCCTGCATTTCATTGTTCAAATAATAAATTCTTGTGACCACCCTGCATTTCACTGATCAAAAAAAGTTAGGACCACCCTGCATTTCATTGTTCAAATAATAAATGCTTGTGACCACCCTGCATTTCACTGATCAAAAAAGGTCAGGACCACCCTGCATTTCATTGTTCAAATAATAAACGCTTGTGACCACCCTGCATTTCACTGATCAAAAAAGGTTAGGATCACCCTGCATTTCATTGTTCAAATAATAAATGCTTGTGACCACCCTGCATTTCACTGATCAAAAAAGGTTAGGACCACCCTGCATTTCATTGTTCAAATAATAAATGCTTGTGAACACCCTGCATTTCACTGATCAAAAAAGGTTAGGACCACCCTGCATTTCATTGTTCAAATAATACATTCTTGTGACCACCCTGCATTTCACTGATCAAAAAGGTCAAGACCACCCTGCATTTCATTGTTTAAATAATAAATGCTTGTGACCACCCTGCATTTCACTGATCAAAAAAGGTCAGGACCACCCTGCATTTCATTGTTCAAATAATAAATGCTTGTGACGACACTGCATTTCACTGATCAAAAAAGGTCAGGACCACCCTGCATTTGATTGTTCAAATAATAAATGCTTGTGACCAACCTGCATTTCACTGATCCAAAAACGTTAGGAAAACCCTGCATTTCATTGTTCAAATAATAAATGCTTGTGACCACCCTGCATTTCACTGATCAAAAAAGGTCAGGACCACCCTGCATTTCATTGTTCAAATAATAAATGCTTGTGACCACCTTGCATTTCACTGATCAAAAACGGTTAGGACCACCCTGCATTTCATTGTTCAAATAATAAATGCTTGTGACCACCCTGCATTTCACTGATCAAAAAATGCTAGGACCACCCTGCATTTCATTGTTCAAATAATAAATGTTTGTGACCACCCTGCATTTCACTGATCACAAAAGGTTAGGACCACCCTGCATTTCATTGTTCAAATAATAAATGCTTGTGACCACCCTGCATTTCACTGATCAAAAAAGGTTAGGACCACCCTGCATTTCATTGTTCGAATAATAAATGCTTGTGACCACCTTGCATTTCACTGATCACAAAATGTTAGGACCACTCTGCATTTGATTGTTCAAATAATAAATGCTTGTGACCACCCTGCATTTCATTGATCAAAAAAGGTTAGGACCACCCTGCATTTCATTGTTTAAATAATAAATTCTTGTGACCACCCTGCAGTTCACTGGTCAAAAAAGGTCAGAACCACCCTGCATTACATTGTTCAAAGAAAGAACGCTTGTGACCACCCTGCATTTCACTGATCAAAAAAGGTCAGGACCACCCTGCATTTCATTGTTCAAATAATAAATGCTTGTGACCACCCTGCATTTCACTGATCAAAAAAGGTTAGGACCACCCTGCATTTGATTGTTCAAATAATAAATGATTGTGAACACCCTGCATTTCACTGATCAAAAAAGGTTAGGACCACCCTGCATTTCATTGTGCAAATAATAAATGTTTGTGACCACCCTGCATTTCACTGATCACAAAATGTTAGGACCGCCGTGCATCTCATTGTTCAAATGATAAATGCTTGTGACCACCCCGCATTTCACTGATCAAAAAAGGTTAGGACCACCCTGCATTTCATTGTTCAAATAATAAATCCCTGTGACCACCCAGCATTTCACTGATCAAAAAGGTTAGGACCACCCTGCATTTCATTGTTCAAATAATAAATGCTTGTGACCACCATGCATTTCACTGACCAAAAAAGGTTAGGACCACCCTGCATTTCATTGTTCAAATAATAAAGGCTTTTGACCACCCTGCATTTCATTGATCAAAAAACGTTAGGACCACCCTGCATTTCATTGTTCACATAATAAATTCTTGTGACCACCCTGCATTTCACTGATCAAAAAAGGTCAGGACCACCCTGCATTTCATTGTTCAAATAAAAAATGCTTGTGACCACCCTGCATTTCACTGATCAAAAAAGGTTAGGACCACCCTGCATTTCATTGTTCAAATAATAAATGCTTGTGACCACCCTGCATTTCACTGATCAAAAAAGGTGAGGGCCACCCTGCATATCATTGTTCAAATAATAAATGCTTGTGACCACCCTGCATTTCACTGATCAAAAAAGGTTAGGACCACCCTGCATTTCATCGTTCAAATAATAAATGCTTGTGACCACCCTGCATTTCACTGATTAAAAAAGGTCAGGACCACCCTGCATTTCATTGTTCAAATAATAAATGCTTGTGACCACCCTGCATTTCACTGATCAAAAAAGGTTAGGATCAGCCTGCATTTCATTGTTCAAATAATAAATGCTTGTGACCACCCTGCATTTCACTGATCAAAAAAGGTTAGGACCACCCTGCATTTCATTGTTCAAATAATAAATGCTTGTGACCACCCTGCATTTCACTGATCAAAAAAGGTCAGGACCACCCTGCATTTCATTGTTCAAATAATAAATGCTTGTGACGACCCTGCATTTCACTGATCAAAAAAGGTTAGGGCCACCCTGCATTTCTTTGTTCAAATAATAAATGCTTGTGACCACCCTGCATTTCACTGATCAAAAAAGGTTAGGACCACCCTGCATTTCATTGTTCAAATAATAAATGCTTGTGACCACCCAGCATTTCACTGATCAAAAAAGGTTAGGATCAGCCTGCATTTCATTGTTCAAATAATAAATGCTTGTGACCACCCTGCATTTCACTGATCAAAAAAGGTTAGGACCACCCTGCATTTCATTGTTCAAATAATAAATGCTTGTGACCACCCTGCATTTCACTGATCAAAAAAGGTTAGGACCACCCTGCATTTCATTGTTCTAATAATAAATGCTTGTGACCACCCTGCATTTCACTGATCAAAAAAGGTTAGGATCAGCCTGCATTTCATTGTTCAAATAATAAATGCTTGTGACCACCCTGCATTTCACTGATCAAAAAAGGTTAGGATCAGCCTGCATTTCATTGTTCAAATAATAAATGCTTGTGACCACCCTGCATTTCACTGATCAAAAAAGGTTAGGATCAGCCTGCATTTCATTGTTCAAATAATAAATGCTTGTGACCACCCTGCATTTCACTGATCAAAAAAGGTCAGGACCACCCTGCATTTCATTGTTCAAATAATAAATGCTTGTGACCACCCTACATTTCACTGATCAAAAAAGATTAGGATCAGCCTGCATTTCATTGTTCAAATAATAAATGCTTGTGACCACCCTGCATTTCACTGATCAAAAAAGGTTAGGATCAGCCTGCATTTCATTGTTCAAATAATAAATGCTTGTGACCACCCTGCATTTCACTGATCAAAAAAGGTCAGGACCACCCTGCATTTCATTGTTCAAATAATAAATGCTTGTGACCACCCTGCATTTCAGTGATCAAAAAAGGTTAGGATCAGCCTGCATTTCATTGTTCAAATAATAAATGCTTGTGACCACCCTGCATTTCACTGATCAAAAAAGGTCAGGACCACCCTGCATTTCATTGTTCAAATAATAAATGCTTGTGACCAACCTGCATTTCACTGATCAAAAAAGGTTAGGACCACCCTGCATTTCATTGTTCAAATAATAAATGCTTGTGACCACCCTGCATTTCACTGATCAAAAAATGTTAGGATCAGCCTGCATTTCATTGTTCAAAAAATAAATGCTTGTGACCACCCTGCATTTTACTGATCAAAAAAGGTCAGGACCACCCTGCATTTCATTGTTCAAATAATAAATGCTTGTGACCACCCTGCATTTCACTGATCAAAAAAGGTTAGGATCAGCCTGCATTTCATTGTTCAAATAATAAATGCTTGTGACCACCCTGCATTTCACTGATCAAAAAAGGTCAGGACCACCCTGCATTTCATTGTTCAAATAATAAATGCTTGTGACCACCCTGCATTTCACTGATCAAAAAAGGTTAGGATCAGCCTGCATTTCATTGTTCAAATAATAAATGCTTGTGACCACCCTGCATTTCACTGATCAAAAAAGGTCAGGACCACCCTGCATTTCATTGTTCAAATAATAAATGCTTGTGACCACCCTGCATTTCACTGATCAAAAAAGGTCAGGACCACCCTGCATTTCATTGTTCAAATAATAAATGCTTGTGACCACCCTGCATTTCACTGATCAAAAAAGGTTAGGATCAGCCTGCATTTCATTGTTCAAATAATAAATGCTTGTGAACACCCTGCATTTCACTGATCAAAAAAGGTTAGGATCAGCCTGCATTTCATTGTTCAAATAATAAATGCTTGTGACCACCCTACATTTCACTGATCAAAAAAGGTCAGGACCACCCTGCATTTCATTGTTCAAATAATAAATGCTTGTGACCACCCTGCATTTCACTGATCAAAAAAGGTTAGGATCAGCCTGCATTTCATTGTTCAAATAATAAATGCTTGTGACCACCCTGCATTTCACTGATCAAAAAAGGTTAGGATCAGCCTGCATTTCATTGTTCAAATAATAAATGCTTGTGACCACCCTGCATCTCACTGATCAAAAAAGGTTAGGATCAGCCTGCATTTCATTGTTCAAATAATAAATGCTTGTGACCACCCTGCATTTCACTGATCAAAAAAGGTTAGGATCAGCCTGCATTTCATTGTTCAAATAATAAATGCTTGTGACCACCCTGCATTTCACTGATTAAAAAAGGTTAGGACCACCCTGCATTTCATTGTTCAAATAATAAATGCTTGTGACCACCCTGCATTTCACTGATCAAAAAAGGTTAGGATCAGCCTGTATTTCATTGTTCAAATAATAAATGCTTGTGACCACCCTGCATTTCACTGATCAAAAAATGTCAGGACCACCCTGCATTTCATTGTTCAAATAATAAATGCTTGTGACCACCCTGCATTTCACTGATCAAAAAAGGTCAGGACCACCCTGCATTTCATTGTTGAAATAATAAATGCTTGTGACCACCCTGCATTTCACTGATCAAAAAAGGTTAGGATCAGCCTGCATTTCATTGTTCAAATAATAAATGCTTGTGACCACCCTGCATTTCACTGATCAAAAAAGGTCAGGACCACCCTGCATTTCATTGTTCAAATAATAAATGCTTGTGACCACCCTGCATTTCACTGATCAAAAAAGGTTAGGATCAGCCTGCATTTCATTGTTCAAATAATAAATGCTTGTGACCACCCTGCATTTCACTGATCAAAAAAGCTCAGGACCACCCTGCATTTCATTGTTCAAATAATAAATGCTTGTGACCACCCTGCATTTCACTGATCAAAAAAGGTTAGGATCAGCCTGCATTTCATTGTTCAAATAATAAATGCTTGTGACCACCCTGCATTTCACTGATCAGAAAAGGTCAGGACCACCCTGCATTTCATTGTTCAAATAATAAATGCTTGTGACCACCCTGCATTTCACTGATCAAAAAAGGTCAGGACCACCCTGCATTTCATTGTTCAAATAATAAATGCTTGTGACCACCCTGCATTTCACTGATCAAAAAAGGTCAGGACCACCCTGCATTTCATTGTTCAAATAATAAATGCTTGTGACCACCCTGCATTTCACTGATCAAAAAAGGTTAGGATCAGCCTGCATTTCATTGTTCAAATAATAAATGCTTCTGACCACCCTGCATTTCACTGATCAAAAAAGGTTAGGATCAGCCTGCATTTCATTGTTCAAATAATAAATGCTTGTGACCACCCTGCATTTCACTGATCAAAAAAGGTCAGAACCACCCTGCATTTCATTGTTCAAATAATAAATGCTTGTGACCACCCTGCATTTCACTGATCAAAAAAGGTCAGGACCACCCTGCATTACATTGTTCAAATAATAAATGCTTGTGACCACCCTGCATTTCACTGATCAAAAAAGGTCAGGACCACCCTGCATTTCATTGTTCAAATAATAAATGCTTGTGACCACCCTGCATTTCACTGATCAAAAAAGGTCAGGACCACCCTGCATTTCATTGTTCAAATAATAAATGCTTGTGACCACCCTACATTTCACTGACCAAAAAAGGTCAGGACCACCCTGCATTTCATTGTTCAAATAATAAATGCTTGTGACCACCCTGCATTTCACTGATCAAAAAAGGTTAGGATCAGCCTGCATTTCATTGTTCAAATAATAAATGCTTGTGACCACCCTGCATTTCACTGATCAAAAAATGTTAGGACCACCCTGCATTTCATTGTTCAAATAATAAATGCTTGTGACCACCCTGCATTTCACTGATCAAAAAAGGTCAGGATCAGCCTGCATTTCATTGTTCAAATAATAAATGCTTGTGACCACCCTGCATTTCACTGATCAAAAAAGGTCAGGACCACCCTGCTTTTCATTGTTCAAATAATAAATGCTTGTGACCACCCTGCATTTCACTGATCAAAAAAGGTTAGGATCAGCCTGCATTTCATTGTTCAAATAATAAATGCTTGTGAACACCCTGCATTTCACTGATCAAAAAAGGTTAGGATCAGCCTGCATTTCATTGTTCAAATAATAAATGCTTGTGACCACCCTGCATTTCACTGATCAAAAAAGGTTAGGACCACCCTGCATTTCATTGTTCAAATAATAAATGCTTGTGACCACCCTGCATTTCACTGATTAAAAAAGGTTAGGATCAGCCTGCATTTCATTGTTCAAATAATAAATGCTTGTGACTACCCTGCATTTCACTGATCAAAAAAGGTCAGGACCACCCTGCATTTCATTGTTCAAATAATAAATGCTTGTGACCACCCTGCATTTCACTGATCAAAAAAGGTCAGGACCACCCTGCATTTCATTGTTCAAATAATAAATGCTTGTGACCACCCTGCATTTCACTGATCAAAAAAGGTCAGGACCACCCTGCATTTCATTGTTCAAATAATAAATGCTTGTGACCACCCTGCATTTCACTGATCAAAAAAGGTTAGGATCAGCCTGCATTTCATTGTTCAAATAATAAATGCTTGTGACCACCCTGCATTTCACTGATCAAAAAAGGTCAGGACCACCCTGCATTTCATTGTTCAAATAATAAATGCTTGTGACCACCCTGCATTTCACTGATCAAAAAAGGTTAGGATCAGCCTGCATTTCATTGTTCAAATAATAAATGCTTGTGACCACCCTGCATTTCACTGATCAAAAAAGGTCAGGACCACCCTGCATTTCATTGTTCAAATAATAAATGCTTGTGACCACCCTGCATTTCACTGATCAAAAAAGGTTAGGGCCACCCTGCATTTCATTGTTCAAATAATAAATGCTTGTGACCACCCTGCATTTCACTGGTCAAAAAAGGTCAGGACCACCCTGCATTTCATTGTTCAAATAATAAATGCTTGTGACCACCCTGCATTTCACTGATCAAAAAAGGTCAGGACCACCCTGCATTTCATTGTTCAAATAATAAATGCTTGTGACCACCCTGCATTTCACTGATCAAAAAAGGTTAGGATCAGCCTGCATTTCATTGTTCAAATAATAAATGCTTGTGACAACCCTGCATTTCACTGATCAAAAAAGGTTAGGACCACCCTGCATTTCATTGTTCAAATAATAAATGCTTGTGACCACCCTGCATTTCACTGATCAAAAAAGGTTCGGATCAGCCTGCATTTCATTGTTCAAATAATAAATGCTTGTAACCACCCTGCATTTCACGGATCAAAAAGGTTAGGACCACCCTGCATTTCACTGTTCAAATAATAAATGCTTGTGACCACCCTGCATTTCACTGATCAAAAAAGGTTAGGATCAGCCTGCATTTCATTGTTCAAATAATTAATGCTTGTGACCACCCTGCATTTCACTGATCAAAAAAGGTTAGGATCAGCCTGCATTTCATTGTTCAAATAATAAATGCTTGTGACCACCCTGCATTTCACTGATCAAAAAAGGTTAGGATCAGCCTGCATTTCATTGTTCAAATAATAAATGCTTGTGACCACCCTGCATTTCACTGATCAAAAAAGGTTAGGACCACCCTGCATTTCATTGTTCAAATAATAAATGCTTGTGACCACCCTGCATTTCACTGATCAAAAACGGTTAGGATCAGCCTGCATTTCATTGTTCAAATAATAAATGCTTGTGACCACCCTGCATTTCACTGATCAAAAAAGGTTAGGACCACCCTGCATTTCATTGTTCAAATAATAAATGCTTGTGACCACCCTGCATTTCACTGATCAAAAAAGGTTAGGATCAGCCTGCATTTCATTGTTCAAATAATAAATGCTTGTGACCACCCTGCATTTCACTGATCAAAAAAGGTTAGGACCACCCTGCATTTCATTGTTCAAATAATAAATGCTTGTGACCACCCTGCATTTCACTGATCAAAAAAGGTTAGGATCAGCCTGCATTTCATTGTTCAAATAATAAATGCTTGTGACCACACTGCATTTCACTGATCAAAAAAGGTTAGGATCAGCCTGCATTTCATTGTTCAAATAATAAATGCTTGTGACCACCCTGCATTTCACTGATCAAAAAAGGTCAGGACCACCCTGCATTTCATTGTTCAAATAATAAATGCTTGTGACCACCCTGCATTTCACTGATCAAAAAAGGTCAGGACCACCCTGCATTTCATTGTTCAAATAATAAATGCTTGTGACCACCCTGCATTTCACTGATCAAAAAAGGTTAGGATCAGCCTGCATTTCATTGTTCAAATAATAAATCCTTGTGACCACCCTACATTTCACTGACCAAAAAATGTTAGGATCAGCCTGCATTTCATTGTTCAAATAATAAATGCTTGTGACCACCCTGCATTTCACTGATCAAAAAAGGTTAGGATCAGCCTGCATTTCATTGTTCAAATAATAAATGCTTGTGACCACCCTGCATTTCACTGATCAAAAAAGGTCAGGACCAGCCTGCATTTCATTGTTCAAATAATAAATGCTTGTGACCACCCTGCATTTCACTGATCAAAAAAGGTCAGGACCACCCTGCATTTCATTGTTCAAATAATAAATGCTTGTGACCACCCTGCATTTCACTGATCAAAAAAGGCTAGGATCAGCCTGCATTTCATTGTTCAAATAATAAATGCTTGTGACCACCCTGCATTTCACTGATCAAAAAAGGTCAGGACCACCCTGCATTTCATTGTTCAAATAATAAATGCTTGTGACCACCCTGCATTTCACTGATCAAAAAAGGTCAGGACCACCCTGCATTTCATTGTTCAAATAATAAATGCTTGTGACCACCCTGCATTTCACTGAACAAAAAAGGTTAGGGCCACCCTGCATTTCATTGTTCAAATAATAAATGCTTGTGACCACCCTGCATTTCACTGAACAAAAAATGTTAGGATCAGCCTGCATTTCTTTGTTCAAATAATAAATGCTTGTGACCACCCTGCATTTCACTGATCAAAAAAGGTCAGGACCACCCTGCATTTCATTGTTCAAATAATAAATGCTTGTGACCACCCTGCATTTCACTGATCAAAAAAGGTCAGGACCACCCTGCATTTCATTGTTCAAATAATAAATGCTTGTGACCACCCTGCATTTCACTGAACAAAAAAGGTTAGGGCCACCCTGCATTTCATTGTTCAAATAATAAATGCTTGTGACCACCCTGCATTTCACTGATCAAAAAGTTTAGGACCACCCTGCATTTCATTGTTCAAATAATAAATGCTTGTGACCACCCTACATTTCACTGACCAAAAAAGGTTAGGATCAGCCTGCATTTCATTGTTCAAATAATAAATGCTTGTGACCACCCTGCATTTCACTGATCAAAAAAGGTTAGGATCAGCCTGCATTTCATTGTTCAAATAATAAATGCTTGTGACCACCCTGCATTTCACTGATCAAAAAAGGTCAGGACCACCCTGCATTTCATTGTTCAAATAATAAATGCTTGTGACCACCCTGCATTTCACTGATCAAAAAAGGTCAGGACCACCCTGCATTTCATTGTTCAAATAATAAATGCTTGTGACCACCCTGCATTTCACTGATCAAAAAAGGTTAGGATCAGCCTGCATTTCATTGTTCAAATAATAAATGCTTGTGACCACCCTGCATTTCACTGATAAAAAAAGGTCAGGACCACCCTGCATTTCATTGTTCAAATAATAAATGCTTGTGACCACCCTGCATTTCACTGATCAAAAATGGTAAGGACCACCCTGCATTTCATTGTTCAAATAATAAATGCTTGTGACCACCCTGCATTTCACTGATCAAAAAAGGTTAGGATCAGCCTGCATTTCATTGTTCAAATAATAAATGCTTGTGACCACCCTGCATTTCACTGATCAAAAAAGGTCAGGACCACCCTGCATTTCATTGTTCAAATAATAAATGCTTGTGACCACCCTGCATTTCACTGATCAAAAAGGTCAGGACCACCCTGCATTTCATTGTTCAAATAATAAATGCTTGTGACCACCCTGCATTTCACTGATCAAAAATGGTAAGGACCACCCTGCATTTCATTGTTCAAATAATAAATGCTTGTGACCACCCTGCATTTCACTGATCAAAAAAGGTTAGGATCAGCCTGCATTTCATTGTTCAAATAATAAATGCTTGTGACCACCCTGCATTTCACTGATCAAAAAAGGTCAGGACCACCCTGCATTTCATTGTTCAAATAATAAATGCTTGTGACCACCCTGCATTTCACTGATCAAAAAAGGTCAGGACCACCCTGCATTTCATTGTTCAAATAATAAATGCTTGTGACCACCCTGCATTTCACTGATCAAAAAGTTTAGGACCACCCTGCATTTCATTGTTCAAATAATAAATGCTTGTGACCACCCTACATTTCACTGACCAAAAAAGGTTAGGATCAGCCTGCATTTCATTGTTCAAATAATAAATGCTTGTGACCACCCTGCATTTCACTGATCAAAAAAGGTTAGGATCAGCCTGCATTTCATTGTTCAAATAATAAATGCTTGTGACCACCCTGCATTTCACTGATCAAAAAAGGTCAGGACCACCCTGCATTTCATTGTTCAAATAATAAATGCTTGTGACCACCCTGCATTTCACTGATCAAAAAAGGTCAGGACCACCCTGCATTTCATTGTTCAAATAATAAATGCTTGTGACCACCCTGCATTTCACTGATCAAAAAAGGTTAGGATCAGCCTGCATTTCATTGTTCAAATAATAAATGCTTGTGACCACCCTGCATTTCACTGATAAAAAAAGGTCAGGACCACCCTGCATTTCATTGTTCAAATAATAAATGCTTGTGACCACCCTGCATTTCACTGATCAAAAATGGTAAGGACCACCCTGCATTTCATTGTTCAAATAATAAATGCTTGTGACCACCCTGCATTTCACTGATCAAAAAAGGTTAGGATCAGCCTGCATTTCATTGTTCAAATAATAAATGCTTGTGACCACCCTGCATTTCACTGATCAAAAAAGGTCAGGACCACCCTGCATTTCATTGTTCAAATAATAAATGCTTGTGACCACCCTGCATTTCACTGATCAAAAAGGTCAGGACCACCCTGCATTTCATTGTTCAAATAATAAATGCTTGTGACCACCCTGCATTTCACTGATCAAAAATGGTAAGGACCACCCTGCATTTCATTGTTCAAATAATAAATGCTTGTGACCACCCTGCATTTCACTGATCAAAAAAGGTTAGGATCAGCCTGCATTTCATTGTTCAAATAATAAATGCTTGTGACCACCCTGCATTTCACTGATCAAAAAAGGTCAGGACCACCCTGCATTTCATTGTTCAAATAATAAATGCTTGTGACCACCCTGCATTTCACTGATCAAAAAAGGTCAGGACCACCCTGCATTTCATTGTTCAAATAATAAATGCTTGTGACCACCCTGCATTTCACTGATCAAAAAAGGTTAGGGCCACCCTGCATTTCATTGTTCAAATAATAAATGCTTGTGACCACCCTGCATTTCACTGATCAAAAAGGTTAGGACCACCCTGCATTTCATTGTTCAAATAATAAATGCTTGTGACCACCCTACATTTCACTGACCAAAAAAGGCTAGGATCAGCCTGCATTTCATTGTTCAAATAATAAATGCTTGTGACCACCCTGCATTTCACTGATCAAAAAAGGTTAGGATCAGCCTGCATTTCATTGTTCAAATAATAAATGCTTGTGAACACCCTGCATTTCACTGATCAAAAAAGGTCAGGACCACCCTGCATTTCATTGTTCAAATAATAAATGCTTGTGACCACCCTGCATTTCACTGATCAAAAAAGGTCAGGACCACCCTGCATTTCATTGTTCAAATAATAAATGCTTGTGACCACCCTGCATTTCACTGTCCAAAAATGTTAGGATCAGCCTGCATTTCATTGTTCAAATAATAAATGCTTGTGACCACCCTGCATTTCACTGATCAAAAAAGGTCAGGACCACCCTGCATTTCATTGTTCAAATAATAAATGCTTGTGACCACCCTGCATTTCACTGATCAAAAATGGTAAGGACCACCCTGCATTTCATTGTTCAAATAATAAATGCTTGTGACCACCCTGCATTTCACTGATCAAAAAAGGTCAGGATCAGCCTGCATTTCATTGTTCAAATAATAAATGTTTGTGACCACCCTGCATTTCACTGATCAAAAAAGCTCAGGACCATCCTGCATTTCATTGTTCAAATAATAAATGATTGTGACCACCCTGCATTTCACTGAACAAAAAAGGTCAGGACCACCCTGCATTTCATTGTTCAATTAATAAATGCTTGTGACCACCCTGCATTTCACTGATCAAAAAAGGTCAGGACCACCCTGCATTTCATTGTTCAAATAATAAATGCTTGTGACCACCCTGCATTTCACTGATCAAAAAAGGTCAGGACCGCCCTGCATTTCATTGTTCAAATAATAAATGCTTGTGACCACCCTGCATTTCACTGATCAAAAAAGGTTAGGATCAGCCTGCATTTCATTGTTTAAATAATAAATGCTTGTGACCACCCTGCATTTCACTGACCAAAAAAGGTTAGGATCAGCCTGCATTTCATTGTTCAAATAATAAATGCTTGTGACCACCCTGCATTTCACTGACCAAAAAAGGTTAGGACCACCCTGCATTTCATTGTTCAAATAATAAATGCTTGTGACCACCCTGCATTTCACTGATCAAAAAAGGTCAGGACCACCCTGCATTTCATTGTTCAAATAATAAATGCTTGTGACCACCCTGCATTTCACTGATCAAAAAAGGTCAGGACCACCCTGCATTTCATTGTTCAAATAATAAATGCTTTTGACCACCCTGCATTTCACTGATCAAAAAAGTTCAGGACCACCCTGCATTTCATTGTTCAAATAATAAATGCTTGTGACCACCCTGCATTTCACTGATCAAAAAGGTTAGGACCACCATGCATTTCATTGTTCAAATAATAAATGCTTGTGACCACCCTGCATTTCACTGATCAAAAAAGGTTAGGATCAGCCTGCATTTCATTGTTCAAATAATAAATGCTTGTGACCACCCTACATTTCACTGATCAAAAAAGGTTAGGATCAGCCTGCATTTCATTGTTCAAATAATAAATGCTTGTGACCACCCTGCATTTCACTGACCAAAAAAGGTTAGGATCAGCCTGCATTTCATTGTTCAAATAATAAATGCTTGTGACCACCCTGCATTTCACTGACCAAAAAAGGTTAGGACCACCCTGCATTTCATTGTTCAAATAATAAATGCTTGTGACCACCCTGCATTTCACTGATCAAAAAAGGTCAGGACCACCCTGCATTTCATTGTTCAAATAATAAATGCTTGTGACCACCCTGCATTTCACTGATCAAAAAATGTCAGGACCACCCTGCATTTCATTGTTCAAATAATAAATGCTTGTGACCACCCTGCATTTCACTGATCAAAAAAGGTCAGGACCACCCTGCATTTCATTGTTCAAATAATAAATGCTTGTGACCACCCTGCATTTCACTGATTAAAAAAGGTTAGGATCAGCCTGCATTTCATTGTTCAAATAATAAATGCTTGTGACCACCCTGCATTTCACTGATCAAAAAGGTTAGGACCACCCTGCATTTCATTGTTCAAATAATAAATGCTTGTGACCACCCTGCATTTCACTGATCAAAAAAGGTTAGGATCAGCCTGCATTTCATTGTTCAAATAATAAATGCTTGTGACCACCCTACATTTCACTGATCAAAAAAGGTTAGGATCAGCCTGCATTTCATTGTTCAAATAATAAATGCTTGTGACCACCCTGCATTTCACTGATCAAAAAAGGTCAGGACCACCCTGCATTTCATTGTTCAAATAATAAATGCTTGTGACCACCCTGCATTTCACTGATCAAAAAATGTCAGGACCACCCTGCATTTCATTGTTCAAATAATAAATGCTTGTGACCACCCTGCATTTCACTGATCAAAAAAGGTCAGGACCACCCTGCATTTCATTGTTCAAATAATAAATGCTTGTGACCACCCTGCATTTCACTGATCAAAAAAGGTCAGGACCACCCTGCATTTCATTGTTCAAATAATAAATGGTTGTGACCACCCTGCATTTCACTGATCAAAAAAGGTCAGGACCACCCTGCATTTCATTGTTCAAATAATAAATGCTTGTGACCACCCTGCATTTCACTGATCAAAAAAGGTCAGGACCACCCTGCATTTCATTGTTCAAATAATAAATGCTTGTGACCACCCTGCATTTCACTGATTAAAAAAGGTTAGGATCAGCCTGCATTTCATTGTTCAAATAATAAATGCTTGTGACCACCCTGCATTTCACTGATCAAAAAGTTTAGGACCACCCTGCATTTCATTGTTCAAATAATAAAAGCTTGTGACCACCCTGCATTTCACTGATCAAAAAATGTTAGGATCAGCCTGCATTTCATTGTTCAAATAATAAATGCTTGTGACCACCCTACGTTTCACTGATCAAAAAAGGTTAGGATCAGCCTGCATTTCATTGTTCAAATAATAAATGCTTGTGACCACCCTGCATTTCACTGATTAAAAAAGGTTATGATCAGCCTGCATTTCATTGTTCAAATAATAAATGCTTGTGACCACCCTGCATTTCACTGATCAAAAAGGTTAGGACCACCCTGCATTTCATTGTTCAAATAATAAATGCTTGTGACCACCCTGCATTTCACTGATCAAAAAAGGTTAGGATCAGCCTGCATTTCATTGTTCAAATAATAAATGCTTGTGACCACCCTGCATTTCACTGACCAAAAAAGGTTAGGATCAGCCTGCATTTCATTGTTCAAATAATAAATGCTTGTGACCACCCTGCATTTCACTGACCAAAAAAGGTTAGGACCACCCTGCATTTCATTGTTCAAATAATAAATGCTTGTGACCACCCTGCATTTCACTGATCAAAAAAGGTCAGGACCACCCTGCATTTCATTGTTCAAATAATAAATGCTTGTGACCACCCTGCATTTCACTGATCAAAAAATGTCAGGACCACCCTGCATTTCATTGTTCAAATAATAAATGCTTGTGACCACCCTGCATTTCACTGATCAAAAAAGGTCAGGACCACCCTGCATTTCATTGTTCAAATAATAAATGCTTGTGACCACCCTGCATTTCACTGATTAAAAAAGGTTAGGATCAGCCTGCATTTCATTGTTCAAATAATAAATGCTTGTGACCACCCTGCATTTCACTGATCAAAAAGGTTAGGACCACCCTGCATTTCATTGTTCAAATAATAAATGCTTGTGACCACCCTGCATTTCACTGATCAAAAAAGGTTAGGATCAGCCTGCATTTCATTGTTCAAATAATAAATGCTTGTGACCACCCTACATTTCACTGATCAAAAAAGGTTAGGATCAGCCTGCATTTCATTGTTCAAATAATAAATGCTTGTGACCACCCTGCATTTCACTGATCAAAAAAGGTCAGGACCACCCTGCATTTCATTGTTCAAATAATAAATGCTTGTGACCACCCTGCATTTCACTGATCAAAAAATGTCAGGACCACCCTGCATTTCATTGTTCAAATAATAAATGCTTGTGACCACCCTGCATTTCACTGATCAAAAAAGGTCAGGACCACCCTGCATTTCATTGTTCAAATAATAAATGCTTGTGACCACCCTGCATTTCACTGATCAAAAAAGGTCAGGACCACCCTGCATTTCATTGTTCAAATAATAAATGGTTGTGACCACCCTGCATTTCACTGATCAAAAAAGGTCAGGACCACCCTGCATTTCATTGTTCAAATAATAAATGCTTGTGACCACCCTGCATTTCACTGATCAAAAAAGGTCAGGACCACCCTGCATTTCATTGTTCAAATAATAAATGCTTGTGACCACCCTGCATTTCACTGATTAAAAAAGGTTAGGATCAGCCTGCATTTCATTGTTCAAATAATAAATGCTTGTGACCACCCTGCATTTCACTGATCAAAAAGTTTAGGACCACCCTGCATTTCATTGTTCAAATAATAAAAGCTTGTGACCACCCTGCATTTCACTGATCAAAAAATGTTAGGATCAGCCTGCATTTCATTGTTCAAATAATAAATGCTTGTGACCACCCTACGTTTCACTGATCAAAAAAGGTTAGGATCAGCCTGCATTTCATTGTTCAAATAATAAATGCTTGTGACCACCCTGCATTTCACTGATTAAAAAAGGTTATGATCAGCCTGCATTTCATTGTTCAAATAATAAATGCTTGTGACCACCCTGCATTTCACTGATCAAAAAGGTTAGGACCACCCTGCATTTCATTGTTCAAATAATAAATGCTTGTGACCACCCTGCATTTCACTGATCAAAAAAGGTTAGGATCAGCCTGCATTTCATTGTTCAAATAATAAATGCTTGTGACCACCCTGCATTTCACTGATCAAAAAATGTCAGGACCACCCTGCATTTCATTGTTCAAATAATAAATGCTTGTGACCACCCTGCATTTCACTGATCAAAAAAGGTCAGGACCACCCTGCATTTCATTGTTCAAATAATAAATGCTTGTGACCACCCTGCATTTCACTGATCAAAAAAGGTTAGGATCAGCCTGCATTTCATTGTTCAAATAATAAATGCTTGTGACCACCCTGCATTTCACTGATCAAAAAAGGTCAGGACCACCCTGCATTTCATTGTTCAAATAATAAATGCTTGTGACCACCCTGCATTTCACAGATCAAAAAGGTTAGGACCACCCTGCATTTCATTGTTCAAATAATAAATGCTTGTGACCACCCTGCATTTCACTGATCAAAAAAGTTCAGGACCACCCTGCATTTCATTGTTCAAATAATAAATGCTTGTGACCACCCTGCATTTCACTGATCAAAAAAGGTCAGGACCACCCTGCATTTCATTGTTCAAATAATAAATGCTTGTGACCACCCTGCATTTCACTGATCAAAAAAGGTTAGGATCAGCCTGCATTTCATTGTTCAAATAATAAATGCTTGTGACCACCCTGCATTTCACTGATCAAAAAAGGTCAGGACCACCCTGCATTTCATTGTGCAAATAATAAATGCTTGTGACCACCCTGCATTTCACTGATCAAAAAAGGTTAGGATCAGCCTGCATTTCATTGTTCAAATAATAAATGCTTGTGACCACCCTGCATTTCACTGATGAAAAAAGGTCAGGACCACCCTGCATTTCATTGTTCAAATAATAAATGCTTGTGACCACCCTGCATTTCACTGATCAAAAAAGGTTAGGATCAGCCTGCATTTCATTGTTCAAATAATAAATGCTTGTGACCACCCTGCATTTCACTGATCAAAAAAGGTCAGGACCACCCTGCATTTCATTGTTCAAATAATAAATGCTTGTGACCACCCTGCATTTCACTGATCAAAAATGTTAGGACCAGCCTGCATTTCATTGTTCAAATAATAAATGCTCGTGACCACCCTGCATTTCACTGATCAAAAAAGGTTAGGACCACCCTGCATTTCATTGTTCAAATAATAAATGCTTGTGACCACCCTGCATTTCACTGATTAAAAAGGTTAGGACCACGTTGCATTTCATCGTTCAAATAATAAATGCTTGTGACCACCCTACATTTCACTGACCAAAAAAGGTTAGGACCACCCTGCATTTCATTGTTCAAATAATAATGCTTGTGACCACCCTATATTTCACTGACCAAAAAAGGTTAGGACTACCCTGCATTTCATTGTTCAAATAACAAATGCTTGTGACCACCCTGCATTTCACTGATCAAAAAATGTTAGGACCACCCTGCATTTCATTGTTCAAATAATAAATGCTTGTGACCACCCTGCATTTCACTGATCAAAAAGGTTAGGACCGCCCTGCATTTCATTGTTCAAACAATAAATGCTTGTGATCACCCTGCATTTCACTGATCAAAAAAGTTTAGGATCACCCTGCATTTCATTGTTCAAATAATAAATGCTTGTGACCACCCTGCATTTCACTGATCAAAAAAGGTTAGGACCAACCTGCATTTCATTGTTCAAATAATAAATGCTTGTGACCACCCTGCATTTCAGTGATCAAAAAAGGTTAGGACCACCCTCCATTTCATTGTTCAAATAATAAATGCTTGTGACCACCCTGCATTTCACTGATCAAAAAAGGTTAGGACCAACCTGCATTTCATTGTTCAAATAATAAATGCTTGTGATCACCCTGCATTTCACTGATCAAAAAAGTTTAGGATCACCCTGCATTTCATTCTTCAAATAATAAATGCTTGTGACCACCCTGCATTTCACTGATCAAAAAAGCTTAGGACCACCCTGCATTTCATTGTTCAAATAATAAATGCTTGTGACCACCCTGCATTTCACTGATCAAAAAAGTTTAGGATCACCCTGCATTTCATTGTTCAAATAATAAATGCTTGTGACCACCCTGCATTTCACTGATCAAAAAAGCTTAGGACCAACCTGCATTTCATTGTTCAAATAATAAATGCTTGTGACCACCCTCCATTTCACTGATCAAAAAACGGTTAGGACCACCCTGCATTTGATTGTTCAAATAATAAATGCTTGTGACCACCCTCCATTTCACTTATCGAAAAAGATTTTGCATTTCAGTGATTAAGAATGGAGACCACTCTTCATTTCCCTGACTGGAAACCATTTTTGTGGACCACATTACCATTCACGGATCAAAAAACATTTGGGGTTTTTCTTATTTAGAATCGTTTCTCCTCTTCAGCAACTATGTCAAAATAAATTTGGACTACCCTGTCTTTCATGCTCAAAAATGATCAGGAAAGATAGGGTTGTCCTAATCTTAATAATCCTTTATAGTGCACACACTGAAAATCATTTTGATCACATTAGAAATATGTCTGAACTTGAGGAGAATTAACAACCCAATAACGCCAGGCACAATCTTTGGGGACACCCTGTATTTCACCGATCAAAAAAAAAGGTGGTATATTATCTAGGATCAGTCCTACTCCTCTTTCATTTTTTTCTACGCTTGCATATCCTTTCTTTGTCAGTGACAAAATCTCCATTGTTTGTCCACCTCATTTCACATACGCCTATCATGTTGACATTTAATCTGCTCAATTTCTGTTTACATTGTCCGATAATTTTGTTTGATGTGAATATATATATATATATATATATATATATATATATATATATATATATATATATATATGTATATATATATATATATATAATTATTATTATATATTTATATAATTATATATATGTGTGTGTGTGTACATGTGTGTGTACGTATGTGTAGAATGTAACATTCTGCAAAAAATAAGAAATACAAAGTATATATATATATATATATATATATATATATATATATATATATATATATATATATATATATATATATATATATGTACTTATGCAGCATCATTTCTTTTAAACACGTTTTATTAAAGACAACTTAGTCCTGCTGATTTTCTTTGGTATTTTCTCATACAGACATTAGACGCTTCATATTTTAGGCACTACGTATTAAAAGCAATAGACCTCTTATTAATCGTACAGCTTATAATATTTCTGGAAACATCCTTCAATGTCTATAATATATTTCTACGTAATTAGATAATCGCATAATCATTTCCCTTGAATTTTTAAAAAATTCCATAACGTATTTTTGATCATTAGGTATTTACAATAAAAAATCTTTTTCACCCCTTTATATGATCACATGGATTCGCCTGCACGTGATAACATTAACGCATCTCTTGAATTAAAAATAATTCGTAACGTTTATTTGGTTCTTATAAATGTAGCCATATGATTCCGTCGCAAGGCAATTGGCTAAAGTTAAAAATTTGATCCTGATGATGAACGATGACGTTCGAAAGTACTCGGTTGTCTTTTGGAAAATATATATAGCAATATAATTTTGAAATAAAAAGTCTCATTCGAAAATATGAGAAAATACAAAAGAAAATCAGCAGGACTAAGTTGTCTTTGGCGTTTAATACAACGTGTTTAATATATATATATATATATATATATATATATATATATATATATATATATATATATGTATAGTCAAACCTAATGAGCCAGACAAACCTACCAAGGTTTCACTTAGGCAGATCATTATTGTTAAATCAAGAATTAGAAGGTTTTTCGACACGAGTATAGTTACTATATATATATATATATATATATATATATATATATATATATATATATGTTTGTATATGTGTGTCTAAGTGTGTGTAGAAAGTAACCATCATTCTGCAAAAAAATAAAAATACAAAATACAGATATAAAAAAATATAATTATTATATATATATATATATATATATATATATAATTATATATAAGTGTGTATGGACGTGTGTGTGTGTGTGTAGAAAGTAAGTATAATTCTGAAAAAAATACATGTATATTATATATATCATTATATATATATAATTATATATATGCGTGTGTGTAAGTCTGTGTAGAATGTAAGTATCATTCTGCAAAACAAAACAAAAAAATAGAATACAAAATAACCCCCAAATAAAAAAATAAACATAGACTTGTAAAATCGCGATAAAAGATGTCTCAAATTCCTACTTCAGTAAATAATTTCGTTGCTAATGTCTTTCTTTAATGGCGATCGTAATGGGTCCGAAAATAATACTTTTATAGGCGGGAAAATAAACTGGTGGATAATGGCCGCCAATAATGAAAAACTTGATATCGACGCTAATGGTCGTAGTTAAGCCTAAAATTGATAGGTAGAATGGTTAAGGAATACCGATTATTTTAGGAGGCTCAGTGGAGTAATGGAGAGCGGCTCAGATTGAGAGATCGAAGAAGCGAGTTCGAATTCCAGTCGAATCCATTACTTGACTTGATCCTCCAAATTATAATTTCTTGTTTGTTGATAAGCGAATCAATCAATCAATGAAATACTGATTAGCTACAAAGGCACGTCTTTTAGATTTATTTAGATTCTCTGGAATAGAAATGGATAGAAACTACCGTGCCCACAAAGTGAGGGTTCAGTTTAAATATTGGTTGTAATATAGAATTGATCCCCCACTTTATATCTACGTTATACTTCTTATTTGTTGATAAGCCGTAGAAAACGAATCAATCAATCTATGAAATACTGATTAGCTACACAGGCATGTCTTTTAGATTTATTTACATTCTTTGGAATAGAAATGTATAGAAACTACCGTGGCCACAAAGTGGGGGATCCTTTTATATACTGATTGCAATATAGAAATCATCCCCCACTATATATCCACATTATAATTTCTTGTTGGTTTATCAAATTCTTATTCATCTCTTCTTCATACCAGCTATGGGTTAATTAGTAAAACTTGTATTACTAAAACATTACTATCTCAAAAAAATAAATTCTTACAATTGAAACGGGTTGATATAGTTTATTTGATGTGGTACAAGGTGGATGGTTCCTATGCAATAGGTGACGTCTGGACAAGTGATTTCGTTTCACACATGACTGAAATTTATCAAATACCAGGTGTAGGAGCAGAATTGTCTAAATCGTGTAACAGCATGGGATAATTGCCCATCCCAGAAAATCTTTAATATCTAAAACCCCACTAAACTAATTTGTTTGTTTCCTCGGTTTTCAGATAATACAGCATGGTTTACTTTATGAATACAATCGTCATTTTTAATCATTTTACCCTAAGTAAGGCAATAAAGCCACTAAGACACATAGGGAGTCACTGAGTGTGAAAGAATATGAGAAAAAGAAGAAAAGAAAACATTTTGAAGATCAAAGGAAAGTAAGAGGCTGTAAAAACGACCCATTTCTTCTTACAAGTGAGTCAAGAACCAAAAGAACCCGCTCATCTTCATCCAGTCCAACATTATCAAATTTACTCATATTCGCCGGGAACCTACTAAGATTCCAGGATATAAAAAGTTGCACATGTACATGTTTCAACAGTAAAAAGGTGGGGCATAGTAGCGAGCTTAAACAGACGTAGTCCGGATACCAGAGATAAAAGTTCCTCAGAGCAGTGGTCATGTAAATATTTGTAGAAAAGACAGAGGGAAACCACGTCACTCTATTTCCCACTATTTAATAACACGGCATGGTTTATTTCGCAAATAAAAGAGACATTTTACCCCAAGTAAGGCAATAAAGACACTAAGACACAAGGGGTTACTGAGTGTGAAAGAATATGAGAAAAAGAAAACATTATTAAGGAGAGAGAACAATAAAAGAACAGAAATTAAGAAGACAGAAGATAAAGATTTTTTTGAAGATCAAAGTTGACAGGAAAGCAAGAGGCCAGAAAAGCGACTTACAGATTTTTATAATTGAGTCCGGCACCAAAAGAACTCGTCTATCTTCATTCAGTTCAAAATTTACCAAAATTCCACATAATCGCCAGGAACTTACTAAAACTCTGCGATATAAAAAGTTGCATATGTACATTTTCTTTTAAAAAATATATTTAAAATGGAATAAGTGCCATGGAAACAGAGTAGCGATAGTCTGTGGGAAAGAAAGTTGAAATTAATCGTTTGAATTTCAACCATTCCAACAAGTAATTATTGGCTAGAAGCATAAGTTCTTAGCCAATAGGTGACGTCTGAAAACGTGATTTCGTTACACATGTGACTGAAATTTATCAAATACCGGGTGTAACAGCAAAATTGTTCAAATCGTGTAACACAATAGGATAATTGTACCTCCCACAAAATGTTGAATATTTAAAAACCACTAAACTAATTGATCTTTCCCTGGTCTTTAGATAACACATCATGGTTTATTTCACGAACACAAGAGTTACTGAGTGTGAAAGAATATGAGAAAAAGAAGAAAAAACATTATTAAGGAGAGAGAACAATAAAAGAACTGGAATTAACAAGACAGAAGTTAAAGATTTTTTGAAGATCAAACGAAAGCAAGAGGCCGGAAATATTCAATAAAATTAGCCCAAAATAAGCATAACGTGTCACTCTCCTAGGGATTAGCATCAGCCATACTGATGAAAAGCAGAAAGTGTACTCTCTGACGATTAAAAGAGATTAAATTAACAACAGACTTGTCACATAAGAAGAAAATGAGTAACGACCGACACCCCGGTTCGATCGTGACACTCTTTCCGCAGCTGCATGGGATAGCGTACACACAGTCCTTAGTCATGTTCTCCTCTATGAGAGTCTTTAGTCATGTTCCCCTCGGGAGAGATATCTGCGAAGTGTCGTCAAGCTTTTGAAGGTTGTCCTGATGTTATATGGACCGCAGATCCTTTGTATTTTCTCTGATAACCCCTTCACATAAGGCAGGCAGACTGTTTTCTGAGTGTTATTGTCCTCCTCTTGCACCCGCCTATCCCAGTTTTTTTGGGGCTGCTGCCATGTACTGATAGGTAGTTGTTACGTTTTAGGGTACTACTTAAACTGACCAATTCTTTATCTAAAGTCTCTGGGTCGCCAGTTTTGACTTTTGCTCGGTTTTGTTAAGCAGCGGACGATCCCTTTCTTTACGCTGTATGGATAGTGGGAGTTGAAATTGAGGTACTGTCCGGTGAATGTCGGTTTACGGTATACGGATGTCTTGAACCCATGCTCTGTTCAAGATATTAGACCATCCAGGAATGGGAGTGTGTTGTTATTCTCTTTCTCCTTCGGGAGCTGTATCGAAGGTCTTATTGAGTTCACATGGTCCAGTAGAACCTGAACTCCTTCCTGGTGTGGCCAGAGTATGAAGGTGTCATCTAAGTACCTTAACCATATAGTTGGCTCTAGAGATATAGATTCTAATGCCATTTCCTCAAAGTATTTCATGTATATATTCGCCATTGCTATTGATAATGCCGGGCCCATTGCTAAGCCCTCATCCTGTCGATATATGTGTGATCCCATTCCGAAGTGTTTTTTGTGTACAGAAATCAACATCTCCATCAGATTATCTATTGGAATACTGGTCCGTTTTTCTAGGGATGAGTCAAAGGCCAATATGTCTCTGGCTACTGAGCGTGCCTCCTCCGTGGGTACCTTGGTGAACAAACTCACCACGTCCAAGCTCACCATCTGGTTGGATAGGCTGGGAGCATCTTTCATTATTTCTACGAAGTGGGCGAACATATGAAGGAGACTTTCCGATCAATGGGTCAATTATATCTACAAGAAAGCGACTCAGAGGGTGGCACACAGAGCCTTGGCAACTAACAATCGGCCTGAGTGGAATACCGTCTTTGTGAATCTTAGGGAGACCGTATATGTGAGGTAGTTTGGTGTAAAGCTGCGGCAACTGCCTATAAGTCTTAGGTGAGAATTGATCCTTGTTCTTGATCAGTATCTGTGACAGTTTGCATTCCGTTTTCATTGTAGGATTCTTTTATACTTTGCTGTAGCTAGCGTTGATACTGAGGTCTTCCAGCTTTCTTGTATAATCTGATTTGTCCATCATTACAGTCGCATTGCCTTTGTCAGCCGGTAGTATGATGATATTTTTGTTCCTCTGTAGGGATCCGATCGCCAGCCTCTCCAGATTTGTTATGTTAGACCTGGGCGGCTTGGCCTTCTCCAAGGTCTGCCTCACCTTCCATCTCAGTTCATCCGCCTGAGCCTGAGGGATGTTCAAGGCCACCTTCTGGACTCTGGCAATGATGTCCAAGTAAGGCACTCGCCTGATTGTTGTGGCGTAGTTGAGACCCTTATTCAATACTGACTCCTCACAGACACTCAGCTGATATTGGATGAAGTTGACGACTGCTTTGACCTTGTGCGTCACCTTCTGATCTTTCAATCTATTTAATTATTGTACTTGGCGAGCCTTGACTACATCGAATTCATGTCTGAAGGATTTATCCAGGTCATTTTGGATCCTTCTCTGGTCTTCTGGCGACAAAGATGAGGACAATAGTCCGAATAATGTAAATAATGTAATTAGATGTAGTTGTCAGAAAACCAGCACAAGGATTTCTTTCAAGTGGTGTAGGCTTGTGTCGGACAATCCACACTTTTTGGACTTGTCAATAAAAAAGTAACGGTACAAAGGACTTGCCACGAAAACTCCGAACAACAACCCTCATGTGTTATTATCGCGGTTAGAAAACCCTTTTAGTGTTGGTTTCACGATAAAAGACTTCAGATGGGAAAGAAAACTCATGACAGCTTAAACCGGTCATTCTATTGCATGTGTCTGGCGAGAGGCGTGTCTGGCGAGAGGCGTGTACTGGCTGGTATTGACTGTGATCCGGAGAGGTTAAACTCCGGAATATATACATACGGCAGAATTGAGTCACTGTCAGTGACTGTATGTTTATCTAAATCTAAAAATAAACACGCTAAAATTCACCTTCATCCCTGCCGTGCGCCGACGGCTTAGTGGGAGAAGTTCCGACTGACGCAAATTCAGTCGGGTTTCGATCCTAGCTAGAGCCAACCGGACGTCTAGCCACACTGATGAGCTGTGAAACAGCGAAACACTCTGTCTGTGGATGACAAATATATATATATATATATATATTGTATTTAGTTTGTAAAAAAGTAGCAACATGATTACGCGACAAGATAATTGGCAAATGTTTGTTTAAAAAAATTTTGACTAAAAATATTGACCCTGAAGATGAACAATGATGTTCGAAAGCGCTAGGTCATCGTATGGACAATACATATTTCGAAACTATTTTCAAATAAAAAGTCTCATTAGAGAATATGAGAAAATTCAAAAGAAAATATGCAAGACTATGTTGTCTTTAACATTCAATACTACATGTTTAAAAGAAAAGTTGCTGCCAAATTACACACACATATATATATATATATATATATGTTAGAAACAAGCTAGTCGTCATAAAAGTATTTCGGATATGCTAATATAATGTGTCCTCTTCTACATATCGACGGATGAGAAAATGTTCCGTCGATAGCTTTTACCGTTATCGTTAATGTTACGGTTCTTGAATTGAGGAGAAAAAATTCGTTTATTTTCTTACCGCGTTCGTCGGTTAGTGTGTTATTTTTCTGACTGTTTACGTGCATTGGGATTTGTGACATAGGACATTCGAATCGAGTTTTCGATATTTATTTTGTGTCCCTGATATTCGTGTTTGGACTTGAGATTTGTTTTCTTCATTGTTTAAGTAATCTGTGACATAAATTTCTGAACAGTAATTTTTTGACTATGCACACACACACACACACATATATTTAAGACATTTTTTATTTTTTTCATACGTTATTTTTATAGATACAAATATTTAAGTAAATGCTCTGTTTATAATAAACAGTATTAACGACATTTACCGGGCTGAATGTTCGAGAAATTTTCATGGAAAATATCCATCCTCCGACAGGAATCGAATCTGTATCCTATACTGAACCGTCATATAGCCTGACGTGCCTTAACCGATTGGGCCGCAGAGGAGTGTTTCGGATAGCAAAGTCGATTTTACTGTTTTTAAACACAATTCTCCATGATTTTCTCTCATTCATTCATATCTGCTCGATGCGTATCCAAATGTAAACAAATGACGCCATACATTAAGAAATGGACAAAGTTCGACAATTATTTAAGACATTTTTATGTGTTATATATATATATATATATATATATATATATATACATATTTCATTAAATAATATAGACAAGTGTTGTCTATTTATTTTATGTCAATTCTTTTCATATCATCTGATAAGCTCAATAAAATTATCATTAAAAGAAGTAAGAAAATTACAATATTGATACATATTTTTTAATCCAATCTAAGCTTTCGGCTTACATAAGCCATTATCAAAGATGACAATTACACAATATATTAAGCAATACACGAACAAGAAATTGATGATAGTCTTATTTGTTTACATGGATGATTTCCAAACAACGATAAACACGTGCATATAAAACGCTGAAAGCGAAAATCGCACCGCAGCTCATGACGTCACACATGACCACGCGAGAGTGAATTCGAGAAGTATTAAGTATGGGAATCCGTTGGTATAAACCAATGGCTTCTGTTACCAATTATAGACATTTAATAATATTTGTGTAGATTTCATAGTTTATTTTGTTCAGGTTAGGTTTCAACAGTTTTATGTAGATAGCTTCAAGAATTTTTAGTTTTTGTTTATTGTTTTCATGTCTAAGTATAGTAGTGTTTTCAACAAGGATTTTCCGGAATTGTGTATGTGGCCAGGCATGTTGTTTTAAATGCCTAAAAATGTTAGAGTTATCATTCAAATGTAGTGTCAAGCGTCGTGAAAGCGAGTTTGTGGTGTGACCAACATAAATATTATTTAATTCTATGGAGATACAATCTCCCAAAGGGCACTTGAATTTATAAACTATGTTGTTTTTTTTTGCAAATCGCTAACCGGGGGAGAAGGATCATTGCGAATAATTGAGTTGGATATACTAGATTTAGTGTAGTATATGACTAACTTAATTTTTTTGCTATGATCTGTTGTAGACATATTAGTATTTACTAATTTTTTTAGCATATTTTCATCTTGTTTATAATTAGTATGCATTTCATTACGATATAGGAGATTAATATGTTTGAGATTAGTAGAAGCAGTATTATGTACTATTTGCTTAGTATTGAGATTTCTAAGAAAGCATCTATATAGTTTGGAAAGCTATTATTAATAAGTGTTTGTTTTATATTCTTTAGTTCACTGTAAAAAATCTGTTTTGTGGATGAATTAGTTTCTGCATGAAGTATTAGATTTTTTTATAATTGCTATTTTGTAGTAATATGGGCATTCGCTCTTGTAGCTAAGTGTACGTGAATTTATGCTGGTAGGTTTTTTGTATGGCGAAATAGTAAATTTGTTATTATTTGTGTTTATCAATATGTCAAGGAAAGGAATTTTATTATTAGTATTGAGTTCATACGTGAATTTGAGGACATAATTATTTTGGAAACATTTTTGTAGTTGAAGTATTTCATCTGTATTTTCAACTAACATAAGAATATCATCAACATATCTTACGTTGATGGATGGTTTTTTAAAATCTGTAAATATCTTATTTTCGAGGCTCGACATGTAGAAATTGCTAAATGTCGGACCCAGTACTGAACCCATAGAGACACCATCACATTGTATATATATATTATTATTATTATGATCTAAGAAAGGGACTTCAGTAGTACAAGCTAATAGTAGTTTCCGTAATATATTAGAATTAATTTTAAGTGGGGGTAAAGATGAGTTACTGTATACATTTCTTATAATTATGTCAATAGTTTCACTAACAGGGACATTGGTAAATAAGTTTTCAACATTAAGTGAAGCTATGATTTCATTGTCGGGTTTTTCACTTTTTAGGATTTGGATTACTTCTAATGTTGACTTAACGCTATATTTACTAGGAAGGTAAGGAGTAATGAGTTGATTAATGTATTTTGTTAGTTGATATACAGGAGTTGGAATTTGTCATATGATAGGACGGAGAGGATAGTTAGGTTTATGTGTTTTTATAGTGCCGTATATGTCACCAGGCCTATAATCACCAACAATTTTAGGGAGTTTTAAAGATTTTTAAATAAATAAAGCGTTTTAAATATATATATATATATATGCCAAACAGTGCAGACCATCAACGAGCTGGGCTGGGAACTGCTCCCTCACCCACCTTACAGCCCAGACCTTGCCCCTTCAGACTTTCACCTGTTTGGTCCCTTGAAAGAGTTCACGAGAGGCACGAAGTTTAAAAGTGACGATGAAGTCAAAAGTGTTGTGAGCGACTGGCTGAGACATCAGTACAAAGATTTTTACGCTGAGGGAATACGGAAGCTTGTGCACAGATGGGGAAAGTGTGTGACAGTGCTGGGAGACTACGTTGAAAAAAAAAAGTATGCTCCTATCTCTATTAGAAGTCCTTATACCGAAAAATTCACCTTATTTATTGAATGACCCACGTATATTTATATATATATATATATATATATATATATATATATATATAACGTAAATCATTCATACGAAAAACAAATAATGAAGTTAATTATATGGCAAGAATCACTCTCGCAAACAATATTTAGTAATAAAGTACAATCAACCTCGAATCCCTTGTTTATAAATTCCGGTTTTATTAGGTCTTATTTTTGCTACTAGCTCGGCTTTCAATTAGGTAAGTTTTTTAAATCCAGGTAATAACGAGACATCGAAAGATAGTGCAAACACGCACCACATAATTGATATATATATATATATATATATATATATATATATATATATATATATATATATATATATATATATATATTTCCCATGTATATATATGTGTGTCGTGGGGGAATATATCATGAAATGTGCTACATCAATATCTCTTTCTATCAGATTCGTTTGTGGATTTTGAACTTGAAATGTTTCTATATTGAACATCAAAATGAAGAGAAAAACAGAGGCACTTTCGTAATAGGATTCACCATTATTTTCTGAAAATGAAAACAGCGAATAAGATAAGTAAGCATCGTGCCATATCTTATTTTTTTTCTCATAAGTCACCCGCGTGCTTCGACAATGGAAATCTTCATCTTTAAGATTCGAGACATCGCAGAGATACTTCACACATCTCATATGATCGCTGTAAAGCATCTGAAAGCACATGGATATGTGAATCGACCCAAGGTGTTAATGCTTCATGATAAAGATTAAGGAACTGCATATCTACCTGCGATTCCTTGCCCCAAATCCGAAAAAAAAAGTATAACAAGCGATGAAAGATGGAATGTTTACAACAATGACTGATTGATTTTTTTACGATTTAGCAATCCATTGCAGGTTATTTAAAACCAGAAAATATTTATGTTTTGTATGAATTTTTGGGAGATTTTTTTAAAGCATTTCACCCCAAGCAAGGCGGGAGTGCCACTACCACGCAACTGGTTACAGAGAGGGAGAGCAAAGGTACAGAGGGGGTTGTTTAAGGAAAGGATAAAGAGAAGGAGGGGGATCAGTATCAAGGCATCAGAAGATGTCGATTGACATTACACTCGAATATTTAAAGGTCATAGCTATCTTTATTTAAGCATTTCACCCCAAACAAGGGAGGAGTGCCACTAGTACGCAACGGGTTAAAGAGAATGAGAGCAAGAGGAAAGAGGGTTGTTTGAAGAAATGGTATAGAGAGGGACGGGGAGAAAGATGAAGGTATCAGGAAATGTCGATTGACATTACATTTGAATATTTGAAGATTATAGCTATCTTTTCTTTTGAGCATTTGAAACCAAGTAAGGCATTGCCACTAGCACGCAAGGGATTACAGAGGGTGAGAGCAAAAGTAAAGAGGGGTGTTTGAGGAAAGGTTAAAGAAAAGGACGTGAACCAGGATCAAGGCACCAGAAGATGTTGATTGACATTACATTTGAATAATTGAAGATTGTAGTTATCAGGGAAGCAAGTAAGAGGAAGGGAGTTCCACTGTCGGGAAGTGCGAGAGAAGAAGCTATTGGAGTAGAAGAGGCGGTTACATTTAACTTCATCGACAGTGAAAGGGTGGGACCGAGATGCCAACCTAGTAGCACCTTTAAATTCATGCAGTTGGGGCACCAGTGAAAGTAGCTAGTCAGAGCAGTTGCCATGAAAATATTTGTAGAAAAGACAGAGGGAAGCCACCTCACGTCGGTAGACGAGATGGCAGATCAAGACCTATCACATTACAAATCCGTCTTTGGATTTGGTCGAGGACCTCGAGATGAAAGGCGGTGGGGGTTCACCAGACCATATATGACAATAGTATTCAATGCAAAGATGAATGGTAGATTTGTAGATTTGAATGATCGACTCAATTCAAAAATCTTCTGGTGCGACAGAGAGAAGCAACTTTCCTTGCGGTAGATGAAGATAATAATCATTTACTGATACCTATCCTACTTTTTAGCCCATATCTGGGAGAGAGGAGATGGATTCATGCCGTTTCGAAGACTAATTGAATACAATAAACCCGACTGGAATTGGAACTCTACTCTCCGAATTCACATTTCCCTGTCGATATGAACCGTACATACATTACTGTATCTGGTATTCCCAAGCGGTTACCCAGCGAGATACTGATTTCAGTGACCGTACGAGAATTGGTGTTTCAATGTGATATGGCCGTAAGCCATTTACAGCAATATTTGACATAAAGAGTGCTGGGGTTAATGAAATAAGCCGCCGTTAAATAATCCAAAAGTCCGTCTGCAGCCGAAGAGGCTAATGTGGTGTATCTGAAAAGATTGTCGGGGTGTTGCGTAGGCCTTTCGATAAAATCAAACGTTGAGTTCAGACAAGTACTATTGCCATTTCAACCTATCAAAGGCAACAGTTCATGTTAAGCGTTTGGAATTGGCTAATCGCCAGACTGTTGTCTACAACGTCTGGACAACCGCAGGTCTTGCGTCTCTCGGCAGAGGCATCAGAAATGGTTGACAACTGGGCAGTGGTGTCCTACTGTACCCAATGGACACACTGACATTTCACTTTGGGATTACAATTCAATTTCATAAGGGGTAGAACTTCAATGATCCGGAAGACTAAAAAAATATATAAAAATTACAAAAAAATGGATAAATTAAAAAGGAAGAGAATGAAAGAAAGAAACAAAGAAATAACAGGTTGAGAGACAGAGAGAGAGAGAGAGAGAGAGAGAGAGAGAGAGAGAGAGAGAGACAGACAGACAGACAGACAAAGAAAGAAAGAAAGAAAGAAATAAGAAAGAAAGAGAAATGTATGATGAAAGAACAATAAATATGCTCAAAGAAAGAAAGAAAAAAGAATGAAAGACATATCTTGAAAGAAAGAAAGAAAGACAGAAAGAACGAAAGAAAGAAAGAGAAGTGTATGTCAAGGGAACAATAAATATGTTGAAAGAAAAAAAGAGAATGAAAGAGATATCTTGAAAGAAAGAACGAAAGAAAGAAAGAACGAAAGAAAGAAAGAAAGAAAAAATAAAGAAGAAAGAGAAAAAAGAATGAAAGAGATATCTTGAAAGAACGAAAGAAAGAAAGAAAGAGAAGTGTACGCAAAGGGAACAATAAATATGTTGAAAGAAAGAAAAAAGAATGAAAGAGGTATCTTGAAAGAAAGAAAGAAAGAAAGAAAGAACGAAAGAAAGAACGAAAGAAAGAAAGAAAGAAAGAAAGAAAGTAAGAAAGTGAAGTATATGCCAAGGGAACAAAAAATATGTTGAAAGAAAGAAAAAGAATGAAAGAGGTATCTTGAAAGAAAGAAAGAAAGAAAGAAAGAAAGAGAGAAAGTAAGAAAGAAAAAATAAAGAAGAAAGAGAAAAAAGAATGAAAGAGGTATCTTGAAAGAAAGAAAGAAAGAACGAAAGAAAGAAAGAAAGAAAGAAAGAACGAAAGAAAGAAAGAAAGAAAAAATAAAGAGGAAAGAGAAAAAAGAATGAAAGAGATATCTTGAAAGAACGAAAGAAAGAAAGAAGGAGAAGTGTACGCCAAGGGAACAATAAATATGTTGAAAGAAAGAAAAAAGAATGAAAGAGGTATCTTGAAAGAAAGAAAGAAAGAAAGAAAGAAAGAATGAAAGAAAGAACGAAAGAAAGAAAGAAAGAAAGAAAGAAAGTAAGAAAGTGAAGTATATGCCAAGGGAACAATAAATATGTTGAAAGAAAGAAAAAGAATGAAAGAGGTATCTTGAAAGAAAGAAAGAAAGAAAGAACGAAAGAAAGAACGAAAGAAAGAAAGAAAGAAAGAAAGAAAGAAAGTAAGAAAGTGAAGTATATGCCAAGGGAACAAAAAATATGTTGAAAGAAAGAAAAAGAATGAAAGAGGTATCTTGAAAGAAAGAAAGAAAGAAAGAAAGAACGAAAGAAAGAAAGAAAGAAAGAAAGTAAGAAAGAAAAAATAAAGAAGAAAAAGAAAAAAGAATGAAAGAGGTATCTTGAAAGAAAGAAAGAAAGAAAGAAAGAAAGAACGAAAGAATGAAAGAAAGAAAGAACGAAAGAAAGAAAGAAAGAAAAAATAAAGAAGAAAGAGAAAAAAGAATGAAAGAGATATCTTGAAAGAACGAAAGAAAGAAAGAAAGTGAAGTGTACGCCAAGGGAACAATAAATATGTTGAAAGAAAGAAAAAAGAATGAAAGAGGTATCTTGAAAGAAAGAAAGAAAGAAAGAACGAAAGAAAGAACGAAAGAAAGAAAGAAAGAAAGAAAGAAAGAAAGTAAGAAAGTGAAGTATATGCCAAGGGAACAATAAATATGTTGAAAGAAAGAAAAAGAATGAAAGAGGTATCTTGAAAGAAAGAAAGAAAGAAAGAAAGAAAGAAAGAACGAAAGAAAGAAAGAAAGAAAGAAAGTAAGAAAGTGAAGTATATGCCAAGGGAACAATAAATATTTTGAAAGAAAGAAAAAGAATGAAAGAGGTATCTTGAAAGAAAGAAAGAAAGAAAGAAAGAACGAAAGAAAGAAAGAAAGAGAAGTGTACGCCAAGGGAACAATAAATATGTTGAAAGAAAGAAAAAAGAATGAAAGAGGTATCTTGAAAGAAAGAAAGAAAGAAAGAACGAAAGAAAGAACGAAAGAAAGAAAGAAAGAAAGAAAGAAAGTAAGAAAGTGAAGTATATGCCAAGGGAACAATAAATATGTTGAAAGAAAGAAAAAAGAATGAAAGAGGTATCTTGAAAGAAAGAAAGAAAGAAAGAAAGAAAGAAAGAAAGAATGAAAAAATAAAGAAGAAAGAGAAAAAAGAATTAAAGAGATATCTTGAAAGAACGAAGGAAAGAAAGAAAGAATGAAAGAAAGAAAGAAAAAAAGAAAGAAAGTAAAAAAGTGAAGTATATGCCAAGGGAACAATAAATATGTTGAAAGAAAGAAAAAGAATGAAAGAGGTATCTTGAAAGAAAGAAAGAAAGAAAGAAAGAAAGAACGAAAGAAAGAAAGAAAGAGAAGTGTACGCCAAGGGAACAATAAATATGTTGAAAGAAAGAAAAAAGAATGAAAGAGGTATCTTGAAAGAAAGAAAGAAAGAAAGCACAAAGATAAAGGGCTTTGACAGAAAAACAGAAAAAAGATAGAAATTTAAATGTATGCTGAAGGAATAAATATGTCGAAAGAAAAAAAGAAGAAGAGATATGTTGAAAGAAAGAAGGAAAGAAATAAGAAAGAAAGAAAGAAAGAAAGAGTATGATGAATAAACAAAGAAATACTGCTTTGACAGAAAGAACGAATGAAAGAATAGAAGAAAGAAAAGAAATAGAGAAAGAGAAATGTATAGTGAAAGGACAATAAATATGTAGAAAGAAAAATAGACAAAAGAAATAAAAAAGAAAGAGAGAAAAATTAAAGAATTGCTAAAATAAGAAAAAATAACGAATCATTATGAAGAAAAAGAAATTCATTGAATAAAAAGAAGGAAAAACAATATTGAAAATAAAAAAACCCGTCCATAATCAGAATGTTTTTAATAATGACGGAAAGGAAATGAATGAAATAAAATCTAGAAAATTACCAAAATATATGAAAGAAATCGTAATTAATCAGGCAAAGCCTCTGATAGATAAAAGCGTCCGTTTTCAATAAAATGACGGACGTAAGAAATGGATGAGTTCAACTGTCATCGGCTCTGATTTATTTGTGTGTGATGATGAATAAAGTTCATCAACCAATGAAGTCCATCAAAGTTGGCGGGAAATTAGCTATGGCAAACATTCAATAGTTTAAAATGGCCAGTCACATTCTTCTTTTTTTTTGTTGTTGCAATCTTTCCTTTTTCCCGTTTAATAGTTTTTCTTGTTGATCGCTAGAATTTTTTCTTTGTTCTGTTTTCTTTATCATTTATCAAGATATTTTCTACGGGACATTATGTTTCGTCAGGGGCTTTTTTTGTTTCACCTTTTTTCTTATTTAAATTTTATTTAAATATTGAAATATGTTTCTATTGCTCAGGTAATGGTCGTTGTTTTGTTGTGGAAGCGTCAGCTCTACAGAAAATTTGTTATTGAATTTAGAAGCAGGATTACTTAATCCTTACCTGAGAACAGGCTAAATCGTGCAAATTTTAGTTGAGGAGATAGGACGCTGATAATTTTTTTCTTTTTGCTCATGAGTACTTAAATAAACGTAAACATCACTTTACTCCAATAACGTGGACATTGAGTTCTACCTGTATTCTAACCGCTTGGGAATTTATATATATATATATATATATATATATATATATATATATATATATATATATATATATATATATATATATATATAAACACACACACACACACACACACACACACACACACACATACACACATATATATATATATATATATAAGCAAATATGTGGGTGTAGATGCGATGGTATGATGAAAAATATGGAAAAGACAAGACAAAATCCGAATATGCAAGTTTACTGTTTTAATGTTGTTTTGCTGTCGGCGTCAGACGTTTCGGTCTAGTAGACCATCTTCAGGACATGGTTATTAGAAACATACTTAAAATTAGACGATAGTCAACATGAAAAGTGGTAGACTTTTCAATAGTAGACCATCTTCAGCCAACATGAAAAGACGATAGACACAAGACTTGTGTCTATCGTCTTTTCATGTTGACTGAAGATGGTCTACTAGACCGAAACAACATTAAAACAGTAAACTTGCATATTCGGATTTTGTTTTGTCTTTTCCAGATTTTTCGTCATATATATATATATATATATATATATATATTATAATGTATCATTCATAGAAAAAGTAAATAAGGGAAGTTAATGATATAAAATGGCGAAATCCCTTCGCTAACAAAGTTTTAAAGGTGTATTAACCTACAAATCACTCGATGAATTTTATGATCCTTTTTTTTTTAAGTTTATAAGCTGTATAAGGTCATTTTTTTAAAATAGGCAAGTACTTTCGACTGTACATTCAGTCATCTTCAGGCATGGACATTTTGTTTCTGGCAAAATTCAGGTAGCATTGAGACGAAAAAATATAATTCGAATCGAAATAAAAAAATTATTTAAATGTGTTATTGATAACAGATATAAACTTTTGGAGCGTGCAGTCACAATGCTAGGGTTAAATATTTTTGAAAATTTAAGAGAGTACGTTTTTTTTTTTTTTTACTAATATGGCAATTTTTGTTGTTGTAGGAATTTATCAGTCAATGTGGCATGAAGTAAATAGTTCAATAAATAGAATGTACAGTCGAAAGTACTTGTGTATTTAAGAAAGACTTTATACAGCTTATAAATTTAAAAAACAAGGATCATAACATTCATCGAGTGATTAGTAGGTTAGTGCATCTTTAAAATTTTGTTAGCGAAGGGATTTCGCCATTTTATATCTATCTATCTACACACACACACACACACACACACACACACACATTTATATATATGTGATTTCCGGTCCTTACTCATTAATTACCTCGCTATTGGAAACTACGGCTTACCGTCATCTCACGTTGAATAACTACTTCTCGTCCGAACACCGAACTTAGGCAACGTTGAACCTGATGATTACCAAGATGGATGACGACTTGGGAATCATCATCAACATCCTTCGACCTCCGTATGGTTGGTCGGAACTTAACTGACAATACCTTGCCCCCCCTGTTCGGTCCTTCATTGCTGCCACCAGATCCCCATTGTTCAACCGTGAGTTCCGAGCTATGGTGACTGGGAAAGTGAATTTTCGTGAGAAGACAATTCCAGAAGGATATCATAGTAGTGCCGGTCACTGCCCCTGTCCGCCCAGGGGCAGTGACCGGCAAACTCATATCTCTTACTTTCTCTCTCTGATTTATTGCTTTATATCACTCTCTCTCTCTCTCTGTATATATATATATATATATATATATATATATATATATATCAATTCTGTGGTGCAGTTCAATTTATATTACAATGAATCATTCATATAATAAGTAAATTAGTAAAGTTAATGATACAAAATGGCGAATTCACTTCGCTAACTAAATTTTAAAAGTACATTAACCCACTATTCACTCGATGAATGTTATAGTTCTTGTTTTTTAGAATTATAAATTGTATTAGGTCGAGGTTAAAAAACGCTCTCACTTAAATTTTCCAAAATTCATTATTTAGTGTTGCCACTGCACGCTCATCAAGTTTGTATCTGTTATCAATAACACACTTCAAAAAACATATTTCGATTTGCATTATATTTTTTCGTTTCGAATGATACCTGAATTTTGCCAAAAAGAATATAGTTTCCATGCCTGATGATGACCGGAGAACACGTCGAAAGTACTTACATATTTAAGGAAGACCTAATACAGTTTATAATTTAAAAAAAACAAGCCAGCTTGAGACACACTGAAAATTCTAAACATGGAACACTCTGTGAAGGATGCTGCAATGTTACAACAATATCCAGTTTTCTGCCTCGTAATCCGCAGATTTTGAATGCTTGTCTACTCATCAAAAAATAACGATTTCATATATTATGAAATGAATTAAATCTGACATATTTTAATTTGTTTTTGCCTAAACGTTATTTTTTTAGACGGATATTAATATTCGAGTAAATGGTCTGTTTATTTAATTAAACAGTATTTTATTTAATTGCATTTGCCGGCCAGAATATTCGAGAAATCTTGTTAGAAAATATGCGTCCTCCGACATATTTGAACTGAAGCCATCCTGGTGAAAATCCAACTCAGCTGGACAGAGCACCATTCACTTTGGCCAGCTTCGAACAAGCAGGTCAGTTGTGTTTCAAAGACAAACTCCGAAGCGAGGTAGCATCTTCTTTTCTTCCTGGGAAAACAAAGCATCATAGGAAAAGAGCTGGGCGCCTGTCCTGCTTCTCATCTATAAAAAGGTTGGAGAGTGGCCGACTTGAATATCGGGATCAACAGCGTGCTAATATTAAAAAAAGTTGACAGCATCTGGCTCCTCACAATGATAGCCTTTTACCTGCCATTATGCCTTTCTCGCACGCAGTACAGCAAGCATTGCTGTCCACTCGCTGAAACATGTCATAATTGATTCTCAACCACTTGAGCGAAATGCCTCAACAACATGTTTCATGTCTACAAGTTTGCAAAACGCCTGCAGGCCTCAGGAGATACGTGTGGCTATAGAAGTTCAGCACATCTTTATTTTACTGAGCCCTCATTTGCCGTCTGCGACGAGAGAGTATATATAGTAAATTATACATATTTTTAGAGGTTATATATATATATATATATATATATATATATATATATATATATATATATATATATATATATATATCAGGTCATCCCATAAGTTCTGTCCGAAGTTTGAATTTTGAAATAAGTGACCAAATGTTACATTTAATTACAGATTCAATCAACAATGTATTTTCCCTGATTATCTATGACATCCTTCCATCTATTAACAAGCTTACTAATTCCATTACTGTAAAATTCTTTTGGCTTTGATTCGAAGAACTCACAAATGTCAGTTTTAACCTCTTCCTCTGTTACAAAAGCTGTTTCTTCCAAATGATTCTGTAAGCTACGAAACAAATCGTAGTCTGAAGGAGCAAGGTCGGGAGAATAAGGTGGATGAGGAATTTTCTACCAACCAAGTTCTTCTAGCTTTTGTCACGTGATTCTTGCTGTGTGTGGTCGCACATTGTCCTGATGAAACATCACCCGTTTTCGATTCACTAGAGCAGATCTTTTTTTCCTCAGAGCTTGGTTCAAACTCTCTAATTACTGACAGTATATTTAAGCATTAATTGTTACATTAGGTGGTAAGAATTCAAAGTGGATTATTCCTTGGCAATCCCACCAGATTGAAAGAAGAACATTTGCCTATGAAGTTCTTTTCTCGGCTGTGGCTGGGGTCCTTCCCCTTTACAAAGCCACTGTCTACGACGCTTAACATTTCGATAAAAGATCCATTTTTCGTCGCCAGTCACAAGTCTATCCAAAAAAGGTGAAACAAGTTGGCGAGAATGGAGAGAAGAGCAGATGTCAACTCGGTATTCGAGGTTGTTTTCAGACAATTCATGAGGCACCCATTTTCCAAGTTCAGGAACTTTTCCAAGTTGTTGAAGATGACGATGAACAGTTGTATGGTTTGAACAGAGAACGACTGCCAATTCCTCAACTGATAAAGCAGGATTTTCTTCTAGGGCTGCTTCAAGAAGCTTTTCATCAAACTCAACTGGACGTCCGGTTCGATCTTCATCTTCAAGGGTGAAATCTCCACCTCTGAATTTTGCAAACCATCTTCTGCAAGTTCTTTCATTCACACATTCCTCTCCATAAACTGAGTAAATGTTTCTAGCCGCTTCGGCTGCTGAGTTTCCTTTCTTGAACTCATAAAGCATTATGTGCCTCAAATGATTCTTGGGTACTTCCAAGTTAGCAGGGTTTTAATCAAACATAATTTAATTTTATTGTTCTCTGAAATAAAATTTGACCAGTTTAAGTGCATCTAAACATAAAAATAATGTTCAGCTCCATTAGACATTATAAAATACTCGTTAAATTTCGTTCGTACAAAAAGTTAAAATTCGGACAGAACTTATGGGATGACCTAATATATATATTACATGAATCATTCATACAAAAAGCAGATAGTCAAGTTAATGATATAAATGCCGAGAATACATCTTGGCAAACAAATTTATTAAAATACATTAACCCCGAACCTGTAGATGAATGTTATGATCCCTGTTTTTAATAAATTCCAGTCGAATAAGGTCTTTTTTACAAGCTTTCGTCTGTTCATACAGACATCATCAGGTATGGAAATAGATTTGTTTTTTACATCCAGGTAATAACAGGACGACGAAAGATTAGATGTAAAAACTGCACCACATACTTGATATTAAAAGAACTGATCCGACGTGCAACTTAAATTTAAAGTAAAATAAAAATTTTAAAAAATTCAACCTCATATATATATATATATATATATATATATATATATATTCATTCATTTATTTATATATATTGATTTATATATTTATATATATATACATGCATATATACATACGTATACATATATAGAAATTTTGAGACGTTTTTTTATGTTTATACGTTCTTTTTATAGATATAAATAAATCTATATAAAAATAAATAGAAAGATTAATAAATACGTATATATATATATATATGTGTGTATTTATTTATATATTTATTTATATATATATATCTTTATATATATATATACATACACACACTGAGACAGAAAGAGAGACAGAGACACACACACACATACACACACACACACATATATATATATATATATATATATATATATATATATATAGTCGACTCTCCCGTTGTATTCGACGTATGAGGGTCAGGCAGCTCAGTTCCTAGGAACCGACAGCCCAGACACCTGCACATATGATTTGATTATAATGGTGAAGGCT